>OX155679.1:2874236-3464956 GCA_944547425.1 Eupithecia centaureata
TCATTTAGAAAACTATTGAGTGAATTTTGATTTCTTAATTAGCAGGCTATTGAAAACATTACTTATCAAGCTACTATAGGCGGCGCGGCTTCACACGCTTTGTTTCTATGGAAACGTCTCAAGGCTATATCTATCTCATTGGCAGTGGATGAAAAGAAGCTTATGTTTTAGTTCAGGTCTAGAACTACGTCTATTCCAAATTTTACCCCGATCCGTTCAGTACTTTTTGTGTGAAAAAAGAACAAACATCCAAACAAACTTTCGCATTATAATATTAGTAAGCATAAACTTTTAGTTTTCTGAAGGTCATTATTTTCTTGCTGTAGAGCTTTAGAAACCGGAACAATGATTTCAAATAGTGAAGAAAAAAATGTGACAAACAAGCACTAAGAAATCATAACTATCTAAGATGTTAATTATACCTATTTTTACATTCTCATACACGTTATTTTTTTACGAAATTAAATTCAGTTGGTACAAAGTTTTGTGACTATTTCCACTTGCAAAAAAAAATTTTTGCTTACGCCCGTTGGGGGGCCCTGTGGCCCGGGGGCCCCGTATAATTGATACGGCTGATACGGCGGTAGCTACGCCCCTGTATGATGATGACCAACCAGATATGTTTATGTTGTGTGTAAATATTGTAATTTGTTAAGGTGTCATTTATTTCTCTACTTTGTGTGTTATTTTATAGTTATTACTATCTCAGACTCTGATGTGTTTTGTTGTTAGCTTTTGTTCATGTAGGTAACTTATTTGTCAAGAAGTGAAGGTCAAAATGAAAATCATTTATTTGCAGACAACGGGTTACAGGTTGTACAGGTGTTTTACAGGTGTTGTTCGGTTTCTTGTTGTTTTTGGTCTTTTGTGGTTTCTTGGTGGACGGACATGGTGGAAAGTGCATGTGGGGCATACTGGGACCAGTGGCTCAGTATTCGTTCTCCAAGCATGAACTGTCCTGCTTGGCTGAACAAGGTGTGTGCATCTTGGGTTCCTACACCCAAGATTGTCCTCCAGACGTAAACTGTGCCGTCTGGCTGGATGTGTTGTGGGGCATATTGAGAAACAGTGTCTCAATATTAGTTCTCCAGGCATACGGTGTTGCCTGGCTGAACAGGGTGTGTGCGCCTTGGGTTCCGACACCCAGGGCTATCCTCCAGATGTTAAGTGTGTCGTCTGGCTGGATGTGTGTGTTGTGGTATATTGGGAAAACGGTGTCCCAATATTAGTTCTTCAGGCATTGTGTTGCTTGGCTGAATGTCGTGTCTTTATTCTGAACAGTGTCATGATCAGATTATTGTTTTGTGGTTGTTTAGCATCATGTGTCCGTTCCATCAGACTTTGTTTTAGTGGTATATTCTTTGGTGAATTTGGTGCTGGCTTGTGGTCAAACAGAGTGCTTCTGTTATCGATTTTCTCATCTCAATCACACTGCTAGTTTGTGCAATTGTATCTCATCTGTGGTCAGTAACTATCATTGGTTGTTTGGGTGGTAGGACCCAAAGTACCTGCCTGGTTTGATGTGTAAGGTGCCTGCACTTAAGTGGGTGCCATACTCAAAGAGCTGTTGTTTGTAAACACATAGTCTCGGTTGGCAGACGTGTGGTTGTTGCGCGTCCTTCGGACGGGTCGCGAGTGGGGGTGGTGATGTATGGTTTGTGGATGGAGACCATGCTGTAGTGGTCGCGGCGAGCAGGTGCGGCGCCAGTGCCTGTTCGTGTCTGGCTAGAAGTTACAGGTGGAATGATGTCAGGATTGGACGAGCGCTGTATGTTTTGTATGCAAGAGGCGATACGGTGAGTTGGACAAGGCGGGGAAGACGACGCTCGCTACCTGTGCTGCATTTCATACAAAATTGCATATTATTTGCCATGAGGCGAGTGCTATTTCTCTGGGCTGGGCTTGTTGCAGTTCTTCGAAGGCAATGGCTATTTGTCCGGTCTGGCTATAGTGTAGTGCAAATGGCTGAAATCGTCTGCTGCCTACAAGAAAGAAAATTCTGCGTCTGTGGTTGGTGTGGCCAACTGCACCTAACAATTACCCTATCTAGCGTGTCTGTTCGTGGTGGCCATTATGTGTCCGTCGTCCTATAGCGTCCGCGGACGGCCGCATGTCAGGTATTGGCCGTATAGACACAGCCTAGTTTTGGTAGGTGAATAATCTATAGCAGACCCTTTGCAAGGTCTACGTTAGGGTGTAAGGCTCACTTGGACTTCGAATATAGTAAGTATGGTTTTAATCTTCAACTTCTTGAGAGGCTGTAGTTTATCCAAGGGTATCAATAGTGCTAAATAATGACACTGACATGACTGTGAAGTTTGACCGGTTCTTGTGATTGAGAGAATGAGTCTATGGTCAATGGACTTGGGAGTCTATGGCATGGCATGGCGGAGGGATTTCTCGGATCACCGGACAATGGTTGAAAATCACAATAAAGCCAGTTTTTGATGATAATTGGTGATAAAACCTGATTATTATAGGGCTCCAGCGATGGTGAGGCTTCATATATTATCAATTGCTTGACCAAGTCAAAGATCGAAGGGAGAGGAAAGATGGCTGATCAGTAAAGACGTTTAACTTTACACAAAACATAAATTAATAATTTAAAATAAACATCAGACAATGCAATGTGGCTGTAATATGGCTTTAGCCTGTTCATAAAAAATGGAAAAATTAAAAAAAAAAACAAGTCAAAGATGTTTTGCTTGATCCGTAGAAACCAGGACTTCCGGAAAGATGGCTGATCAGTAAAGACGTGTAATTTTACGCAAAAAAATTAAGAATATAAAATAAACATCAGACAAGGCAATATGTCTGTAATATGGCTTTAGCCTGTTCATAAAAATGGACCAATTAAACTAAAAAAAAAAAAAACGTAGAAACCACTAAGCCCACTTTTGATTGGCTTTCTCTTTCATTCATTCATTTATCGCTCGCCAATCATTCTCACCCATTCACCATTCTTTTCAAATCCAAAACAAAATAATGTTGTTTGTTTTGTTGAGTAACAATGTTTAACCGTTATTTAGATATTTTGGATAGTTGTGCAGCAATGGGAATACTTCCAACGTTTCTTGCAACATCTTCTGCGATAGTGTTAGGGGCTGTTTCTGTTTTCTTATTCCGGTATTATCGCAAAAATGAAAAATCCAAAGCTCGAAAAGCTATCGAAGTATTCAACTATTTGGAAATAAATATTGTAAATACAGTGTCTGACTGTGACCATGTAGTTCATAAATTACGCGAGTAAGAACTTACAATGTTTATATTCTATATTCTAAAGAGTAAAGTAAATTCCAATGAACTTATAACCTCACATCTATTTACTGAGAGGTTAACTTCCTGAAAACTAACTGCCATAATATAGACGAGATTGCCTAACATTTCGTCATTGATTCATCAATGAGGAAATGTCAGGATAATGTTTTTAATAAAAAAAGAACTTTAAAATATTTTATTAATTGAAGTGGCTTCATGATATACGTAATGTTGGATAATGTGAATCATTCTGTTGGTAGTCATAAATAAAAAAAGGCTACCTGCATAATAATAAATAATTAATTATGCTGGAATAAACACAGCCTCGTTTTCGTGCATTCAGCTTGTATTAGGGACACTAGATGACTGATATACTTATAACAATACATTACCTAAATAGAATTCTTTTATCATACATTTAAAATACCCAGCCATAACTGTTGACTGGAACTACATTCAGAATGGTGCACAATAATGTTATAGACAAACAGTTTTTTTTCCGTCTGTAAAAATAGATGTATGTAATAGATTAAATAAATAAATACAAATTTTGTAGGAGGAGCATGAAACACAAGGCCCTAGGTTTTGACTGTGAATGGGTCACAGGCAACGGAGGACGCCACCCAGTATCCTTGCTACAGCTATCCTCCTTTGATGGCTACTGTGGCATATTCAGATTAAACTACTTCCCTCAAAACACTATTCCTGACTCATTAAAGGTATGTTATCTTATTTATTTATATTAGATCTGCCTGTGGCATTGATTTTTTGTTTGATATTGTCAAGTTATTAATAATAATAATAATAAGAATAATTTGTTCAACAACTTGCTCTCCGATATGGCCTTACTGGTCCTGAAGTTCCATACTATAAATACACACCGGCGCCAGTTCTCGAAAACAGCCGTGCCACGCTCTATTGGGACCGGTCTATCATTACAGACAGGACTATTCTTGCAAATAAGCCTGATATTGTACTGATAGACCGGTTAGAAAGATGGGCGGTGCTTGCTGATGTCACCATACCACATGATGTTAACCTCGTTAAAGCTAAAAAAGATAAACTCAGTAAATATCTTGATTTGGCTAACGAGGTTGTCAGCATGTGGGATGTTGATTCAGCGACCATCGTCCCGATAGTCGTTTCGGTTAACGGGGTAATAGCGAAGAGCCTCGATAAACATCTCAAGAGACTCTCGCTAGGAAGTTGGATCAAGGGTCAGATCCAAAAAGCGGTTCTCCTGGATTCGGCACGTATCGTCAGGAAGTTCCTCTGTCTGCAACCCTAGTCACCGGCTGCTTGAGCCTAGCTTCGCGGCCGGTGATCCACCGTTTTGATATATTTTTTACTGTAGATTAGTTTTATAATATTTTTGTATTTTCTATAGTAAAAAATGTATTTTTTAACGAGTATTAAAATAAATAAAGTGGTATAATAATAATAGAATTATAGACCCATAACGTGCTTACCAACGATCTATAAGCTACTTACATCCATCTTGACCACAAAAATTAACACACATATTGTTACGAACAATATTTTGGCACCTGCTCAAAATGGATGTAGGGTTGGGTCCCGTGGTACTAAGGAGCTCCTCCTCATTGACATGGCCATTAGCCAAAAGGTCAAACGTGGCAGAGGGAATTTATCGGCTGCATGGATCGATTATAAGAAGGCTTATGATTCGGTGCCTCATACTTGGCTTGAGAGGGTCTTAGAGTTGTATAAAGTAGATACTACTCTAAGATCATTCTTGGGATCATGTATGAGATAGTGGACTACGGTTCTTCGTCATCCAGGCAGCCGATTAATTCCACCTGCGACCATTGATCTGATAAGGATAGAGAGAGGTATATTCCAGGGCGACAGTCTGAGTCCCTTGTGGTTTTGTCTAGCCCTGAATCCACTCAGTACCCTACTGAAAGATTCAGGAATAGGTTATCGCCTTCGGAGAGAGGGTGAGGTTATTTCTCACTTGTTGTATATGGATGACCTCAAACTATTTGCGCCGAATGAAACACAGTTAATGGCCCTCTTGAATATCACACAGATATTCAGTAGTGCTATTAACATGGATTTCGGTGTTGATAAGTGTGCGGTCATACAAATACAACGAGGGAAAGTTGTAAATTCTAATAATTTGCAACTTTCAGAGCTTATGTCCCTCAAATCTCTCTCAGAGGGTGAAACTTATAAGTACCTTGGTATGCCAGAAGCCTTGGGTATAGTGGACGGGGAAATAAAACAGTCGGTGAAGGAACGCTTCTTCTGCCGCCTTACAAAAGTGCTGAATAGCCTATTGTCGGGTGGCAACAAGGTGCGAGCCTTCAATGGCTGGGTTATGCCCTTGCTTACTTATACTTTTGGCATACTAAGATGGACTCAGACTGAACTAGACGCCTTGGACTGTAGGGTTCGTCAACTTTTAACTACTCATCGCATGCGACACCCCCGATCTTCGGTAATGAGATTGTACATCCCACGGAAATGTGGCGGTCGAGGCTTTTTAAGCGCTAAGACCCTACACAACCGTGAGGTTTGCAATCTCAGAAATTATTTCCATCAAGCCGAATACCAAATGCATCGCGACGTAGTTGCAGTTGATAAGAACCTTACTCCTCTCTCCTTAGCTAACGAGAACTGGCGTAAACCTATAGTGATGAGTATAGAGGACAGGAAGGCCATATGGGAAAGCAAAGAGCTGCATGGGAGATTCTACAAGGTCCTCACAGGTCCTGATGTAGATCTCCTAAGCTCAGTAAACTGGCTACGTTTCGGTGACCTCTTTGGGGAAACCGAAGGCTTTGTCTGTGCAATTATGGATGAGGTAGTTAAGACGAACAATTACCGGAAGTATATCATGAAAGATGGCACGATCGATATCTGTCGAGCGTGTCATCTTCCAGGGGAGACCCTTCGTCATATACTTTCGGGTTGTTCGCACCTAGCTAACTCTCAGTACTTGCACAGACACAACCAAGTAGCCAAAATTATACATCAACAACTTGCTCTCCGATATGGCCTTACTGGTCCTGAAGTTCCATACTATAAATACACACCAGCGCCAGTTCTCGAAAACAGCCGTGCCACGCTCTATTGGGACCGGTCTATCATTACAGACAGGACTATTCTTGCAAATAAGCCTGATATTGTACTGATAGACCGGTTAGAAAGATGGGCGGTGCTTGCTGATGTCACCATACCACATGATGTTAACCTCGTTAAAGCTGAGAAAGATAAACTCAGTAAATATCTTGATTTGGCTAACGAGGTTGTCAGCATGTGGGATGTTGATTCAGCGACCATCGTCCCGATAGTCGTTTCGGTTAACGGGGTAATAGCGAAGAGCCTCGATAAACATCTCAAGAGACTCTCGCTAGGAAGTTGGATCAAGGGTCAGATCCAAAAAGCGGTTCTCCTGGATTCGGCGCGTATCGTCAGGAAGTTCCTCTGTCTGCAACCCTAGTCACCGGCTGCTTGAGCCTAGCTTCGCGGCCGGTGATCCACCGTTTTGATATATTTTTTACTGTAGATTAGTTTTATAATATTTTTGTATTTTCTATAGTAAAAAATGTATTTTATAACGAGTATTAAATTAAATAAAGTGAAATAATAATAATAATAATTTATTTATTTCAGACAACTTACAGTCCAATATGTTAGTAAGCTTATAACTAGGGGTTAGTACTTAAACGTAATTAATGATTTTGTCCTCTGAATCAATTTATAAATAATAGGACAGTCAAATTTTTCAGCAATCGCGGTTAGGATGCTGTTGCTACTCCCGCGGGTTCTGCTGAGTAGTGAGGCCGACTTCTTTCGCCAAATGGCATCGAAGGTGTCGGTACGAGCCTGGGCGAACATGGCCGAGGCACTGCAGAATCGCGGCAGTCGCAACAGCAACCTAAACGCGTTATTATATTGGACCCGCAGAGCATTGTAAGCTTTTTGGGTATAGTTGACCCACAGACTCGCTGAGTAAAGTGATGTACAGTATGCTCTGAATAATGTTACCTTCACCGCATCTGTACATCGTGCGAATCTGCGGGCCAGCATATTTGCCCTGACTGACAATGCTCTGCGTTCCCTCTCCATATCGTCATCGTCCCTAAGGTCTTCAGTCACCAAGTGTCCCAGGTATTTAAAGTTATACACTCTTTTGAGAGGCACGCCATTCAGAGTTATCGGTGGAACAAACGCGGGACACTTGGTGCCTGCCTTGAAGACCATGTACTCTGACTTTTTAACATTGTATGCGAGTCCATGTGACGCAGCATAGGACTCACAAACAGCAAGAAGCTTTCGGAGTGCACTAACTGAGGGAGCCAGCAGCACCATGTCGTCAGCATAGCTAAGGTTGTTAACACACACCCCATTAACGTGGCATCCTACAGGCATGCTGCTGAGTCCCTCAATCAGTGCGTTCACATACAGGCAGAAGAGGGAGGGGGAGCTCAATCCCCCCTGCCGCACTCCGCACTCCTGCCCATATGAGTCCGAAAGCTCGCCCGCCCACCTCACTCGGTTCTGCTGGTTGAGGTACCAATACCGGAACAGTGATAACAGCTCAGGCGGAAGCCCGGCGTCGTTTAACTTGTCCCAGAGTACATCATATGACACCATATCGAAGGCCTTCGAGAGGTCCAGGAAACAGGCGTACACATGTGTCTGCCTGTCCGTGTAGTACTTAACAGTGTGCTTTAAGCTAAGAATAGCTGTTTCGGTTGAAAGTCCAGCTCGAAACCCAAATTGAGCATCGTTCAACCGCAATTGCTTATTTAGGTGAGAATTAAGCACACTGTCAAGTACCTTGGCCATAATCGACGCCAAAGATATGGGTCTGTAGTTAGATTTTTCCGACATATCTCCAGTCTTGTTTTTCACGACTGGCACCACCAGCGTTCGCATAAGTTCGGCAGGCAGGTAAGAATGACTTATGCATATGTTATACAGCATAGCGAGTACTCGAGGAAGGTGGACACCAGCATGCTTCAGGTGCTCGATGCTGAGCCCATCGTGCCCAGGCGATTTGCCCCCTGTCATTTTATTTATCGCGGCTCTGACATCTTTGGCGAGGATTATTGTCTTAATCCGCTGGGCACTCCGGTCCTCAGCATCACACCCTCGGCATGGTGGTCCTAGAGGCGACTGAACATGAAAATAATCTTTGAAGACATTCGCAATCCCTACAGGCGTGGATGCACCATTGACGCTCACTGGAGTGCCAGGCCGAACATTTAATTTAGACGTGCATTTCCAAAAACTTTTAAAATCCGCCTTAGAATGATGTTTTGCTAACAGGTCCATTTTGATTTGGTCCTGATGGTTTTGACACCACTTTAGCCTACTTTTAAAGGTCTTACGCGATTGAAACATGTCGTCATAAATTGGCCCACAACCAGGCTTACCGTGCCACGCCCATATGCGATATTTCGACCTAGCACTCAAGTGAGATTCACTTACGTGCTTATTCCACCCAGGTTTGTGTAACAATCGGTGGGCATATAAACACAAATCACAAGCACGGGCCTATTGTTTGTGGTTAACCGAACAGCTGATAATCGCGGGCTCGCACAGTCTATCACTGTTACGCACGGGAATAATGACTTGCGCCATAGAAGCGCAACTCCGCCGTGAGGTCGGCCCACTAAAGGCCCACTGCTAAGGTCGACAGCAGATGATCCGGTGCTTCCGAAGTCTTCATGGATGGCTGATAGGAGGGGTAGATCATGGGGTAGTAACCATGTTTCCTGGAGCGCAATAACATCCGTAAAACTGCATAACTGCCGAACACCTTCTATCGAGCGTTTCAAGCTTTTACAATTAAATGTGACCATGGTTGTGTTAGACATTTTGATCGTCAATGTTTCTCTTCTGTTCTGACATTTGGTAAGGCATAAAGCGTCGGCATGTCACGCCTTCTGGCCATACCTCATCATTGAGGAAAGTTTCCAATCTATGCGCCGTTACTAACACCTTAAACGCATTGTAATCACGCTTATTTTTCATTTTAATTTTTTGAAGTGAAACTTTTTCTTTTGTTTTTAAGAGAATAAATTCCTCTATGTCTCTTTCCAATGTGTCCTTATGGACATTCGATATGAAAAGGGGAATCTTAATATCGGCGGGTCGAAACTTGTCATTAGGTTTTATAGAAGCTTTCCCTGTGATGCCCTCTTAACTTGTTATTGTCATCTCTTAACTTGTTTTTGATTATATTTATAATTTACTATCTAATTCTACGACATTCTGATATAAAGAATCAATACAGATCCTAAACTTTGCAGTGCATAACTTGTTATAAATATTGAAACCTGAGCTCTAATCCATATAGCTAAATGATGATATAGGGAATGATTCTCTCAATCATTCCCTTTACCTCACCAGTCTAGACCTAAATAAAACACCACTTATTGTTTTATTTAGGTCTAGACTGGATAAACCCCCTCCCCATTCTTGGATCCTATGGGGTAAATTTTGTATTACAATAAATATCCAGAATTAATTCTGTTAACCCTCTCACTTTTTATCACATACATTATGGTGTATGATTGGGTCATGTAGCGACATCTAGCATGATGTGAGCTGAACTAAAATGAAAAATGAAATAACAAAAATTCTGAGTGCAAAAAGTAGATCACGTGACCACTATTCCTAGATCGCGCAAGCGTTGGTTTCTACAACATCTAGCCTATATAGAACTTTCCGACATCAACTGTCGGTCGAAAGACCCCGGGTATGTGGGCCAGATGGGCCGACCCGGTACAGGGAAGATCTTCCCCTGTAACTCTTTGGGGGAATTCCACCTTTAACCCCCAAAGGTCAAAAACAGCATCAATCACAAAAATACAAATTAACACAAAAGTACAATCCACTAACAGAATAACACAGTTTATCCATGCAATCCATTTAGGATCTTCTAGAATGCGAAGACATCTACAAAATAGGCGTAGCTCCGACGGGCGACGCTAAATACATCGCCAGTGACTACCAGACCATTGTGCGAGCCACCATCGACGTGAGACACATTGTGGAGTTGTGTGGCTACAAGGGAGGCGGGCTGGGTGCTATGACCGAGAACTTTCTGAACGTCAGTCTGAATAAACATTGGAAGGTAAGACTGAACAAGTAAGGCTGATTTAAGTGTTATGCTGACCATGTCGTCACTGAGAGCTCGGTGCCTAGGAATGTGTATTATGTATAAATAAAGTTTTTTAACTTACACGGTCAGAACGCATTATTATAAAATAGTAGCGCCCCGCGGCTTCGCCCGCGAACCAGAGTTTTTTTCGTACAAATATCAGAAATTAATTTCAAACCCCCTAGGGGTTATTGTGGAAAAATAAAAAATATGTGTTTAATTATTCACTCCATAGTTTATTTATACCGAGTTTTGAGTGAATCGAACCAATAAAGAATATTTTCCATACAAACTTTAGCACCCTATTTAACCCTCTCAGAGGTTAAAAGTTCCAATTTTTAATAGCCTATGTCCTATTCTAGGTCCTACTATCTACATGCCAAATTCATTTAAATATATACATATTTCATTTAAATAATTTAAATAGTTACAAAGATTACTTATAATAAACATTCACTCAGACCTTCCCATTTGTTATAATAGTAAGATAACTACGAGTATTATCGTGTTTATTCTAACAAACAAGTGAGGGTGGTTGCAAATTCTGCTGACCCCGCTTCACAAAGGCTCGGTAGCTCCAGTACACTAGTCATCCTCTGACCACGACAGAGTGTAAAAACAGTTGAAACGTCTGTAAAAATAGGTAAATAGACGCGATTAATACCCTTTAATAATAATCAAATAATCAAATAATCAATATCTTTATTTCTTTAGGCTTACAAAATAAGCACTTAGACAAGTCAAATTTAATTCGCCTCAATTTTTTGTCCACTAGTGGAAGAGGCGAAATAGAAACCACTAGCATGTGTATAACTTATGTGTCTAATACATGTTTGCCTTATAAATAATTACATACTATTATCGATGTGGAACTGAGCGACATCTGGCCAAGCACTAACGTCATTGATGTAATCATTTATGGAGTAATATGCCTTCTTGATAAGATTTAGTTTTATGTACTGTTTAAATCTACGAATAGAAAGTTCAGTTGCTTCAGATGGAAGCTTATTATAGAAGCGAACACAATTACCCATAAATGATTTCCCCAGTTTTTGTAATCTAAATGAAGGGATGTGTAGTTTGTCCTTGTTTCTTGTATTTCTATTGTGAACATCACAATTTTTCAAAAAGTTACTCTTGTTTTTGTGTGTATACATTAAATTTTCATAAATATATTGCGAAATTACAGTTAGAATATTTATTTCTTTAAATAATTCCCTCAAGGAGTCACGTGGCTTTAATTTATAAATTGCACGCACCGCCCTTTTTTGAAGAACAAAGATAGTCTGAATATCAGCTGCCTGTCCCCATAGCAAAATACCATAAGACATAATACTATGGAAGTAACTATAATAAACTAACCTAGCTGTGTCCTGATCAGTGAGATGTCTAATTGTTCTCACTGCATAAGCTGCTGAACTAAGCCTACCCGCGAGAGCATCAATTTGCGGTTGCCATTGAAGAGATGAATCAATATGCAACCCCAAGAACACAGTAGAGTCTACGAAGTGAACAATCTCATTATTTAACATGATTTGAGTTGGGAGTTCTCTAACATTTGGTAACATGAATTTTATACATTTTGTTTTTTTAGCATTAAGTAAGAGGTTATTGGCGGTAAACCAATTTAGTATTTGTGAAAGCGAATTATTTACATCGTCATAATTATATTTATTTCTGTCTACTTTAAAAATTAGTGATGTATCATCAGCAAATAAGACTATATCACAAAGATCTTTTGCTAGAAAGGGGAGATCATTTACATATACTAAAAATAAAAAGGGACCTAATATTGAACCTTGGGGTACGCCTAATTCAATATTTGAGCCCGTAAATCTTTCTTTACCAACATCAACTTTTTGAACTCTATCAGATAAATATGATTTCATAAGATCCAGAGCCTTTTTCTTAATTCCATAATGTTTTAGTTTCTCAATTAATGTACTATGATCCACACAGTCAAAAGCCTTAGAAAGGTCACAGAATACACCAATAGCGTTTTTGGCTTTATCCCAGGCCTCCAATATATGCCTTAATAGAACTGTACCAGCATCGGTTGTTGATCTACCCTTGGTGAAGCCGAATTGGTTTTCATGGAATAACCTATTAAGGTTGAAGTGAGAAGTCAACTGGATGAGAATAATTTTTTCAAAAATTTTACTCATAGCAGGAAGTATTGAAATTGGTCTGTAGTTGGCCGGATCAGTGTGACTACCAGATTTATAAAGAGGAACCAGCTTACTATATTTCATGAGATCAGGAAAAATTCCTGCGTCGACACAGCTATTGAAAATATAGGCCAAACAAGGAGCCATTTCCTTAATAATTGAACTTAATACTTTGGTGGATATACCCCAGAGATCCTCAGTGTTTTTAATGTTAATTGACTTAAAGGTTTTCACTACATAATCAGCATTTACATAACTAAAGTTAAAGCTCTCATTACATTTAGCAACTGAAGATTCTAAAAATTTAACAGCCATTGATGCTGAGGAGTTTAGAGACTGGGTAACAATTTTAGGGATTGCAGAAAAGAATGCATCAAAAGCATCGGCAACATCTTTTTCATGTATAAGAATTGAATTATTAATTTTTAACCTTATTTCCTTATAACTTGGCTTTGATTTACCTGTTTCGTTATTTATTAGCCTCCATGTTGCTTTTATTTTATTAGATGATTTTATTATTACATTCTTTAAAAATAGACATTTTGCTGTGTTGCAAACTTTCTTAAATGTTTTAGAATAGTTGGTTACATACAATAGAAACGCAGGATCATGTAACATAGTTTCTCGAGAAGCATAAAGGTCATATAGTTTATTCCTACTTCTATAAATACCCGGAGTGGCCCAATCAATAAACCCGACCCTGTCTCTCACTGTGCAAGTTTTAAGTTTGAATACTTCACTGTGTTCCCTGTGTATGACATTCAAAAGTTTGGAAAATAATTCATTGGGGTCATCAGAACAAGGTATACTTGATAATGTGAGTTCAACTCTACCTTGAAAATTCTTAATACGGTTCTCTGTTATTGGCCTGTAGGTATATTTTTCTACATTATTTCTATCATTATAGCTAAAATTAACACTTTGACCATAATGGTCTGATTGGAAATGCCTAACTACTGCTTTGCTGGTTGGAGTTTGACTGCAGTAAATATTATCTAAGCAGGTGGCAGATGTTTGGGTTACCCTAGTGGGATCGTTAAAAAGATGTTGTAAACTAAAACACTTGAATAAATTAAGCAATCTGTCGGCGAGGGGATTTGCTAAAATGTCTATATTAAAGTCGCCGCAAACAATGATATCCTTCCTACATGTAAATATCTTCAGTAAAACTTCTTCCATAGTACATTCAAAAGCAACCTGATCTGCGTTAGGAGGGCGGTATACACACACTATGATATGTCGCTCCAGTTCCACACAAGAAAGTTCAATAGTTCTCTCAATAGTGAGTTTTACAATATCTTTTCTTTCTTTACATTTAAGACTATTTTTTACTAAAATCAGAGAGCCACCACGTATTGCAGCTTTTCTTTTATATGAACTTACAAAACAATAGTTATTATAAAAGGGAAGTAACTGATTCTTTACAATCCAGTGTTCTGTTATACACATAACATCTACATTAAAGTGGTTCAAAAATAATTCTAATTCTAGGACTTTGCTGGGTAAGCCTTGTATATTCTGATGGACTATATGAAATGTGGCTTTTTGCTTTCCCATTGTCGTCGCGGTCAGTTTAAATTTGTGTTTATTGACGCTGTAGCTTTAATGCCCTCATTAGTACTATTACTAACTACATGTACAGGCTCGTCAGTCAACTGCGTTATACTATTTATAACGGGATCAAAAATATTATATGCTAACAATTTAGCAATTTTCGTTTTACATTGATTATTTAGGTCCATTGTGTCCCTAGTCAAAAAAGCTTTACTAATAAACATATTAGTCTCAAAATACAATACATCATTATGACGACATGTCATGTTATAGATATTTATAATAAGTTATGTATAGATTTTCCTATGTGTAGACTACAGGGATGAAGGCAGTTTTATTCTCCACAAGTTTTTAAATAGATGCACACTACCAAGAGAGACACCAGTTTGCCAGGTACAATATTACGATAATTATCGTTCTGTATATCGTTAATAAGGTTACTTAGGTATTTTTAATTAATTCAATATGTGTGGTATGGTAGGAACATTTGTTTCTCTTTTATATCCTACTAACATTATAAACGTGAAAGTTTGTAAGTATGGATGTTTTTTACTCTTTCACGCAAAAACGACTTAATGGATATGGATGAAATTTGGTACAGAATCAGACACAAAGGCTATATTTTAGCACGGAATTCCCACGGGAACGGGAATTACGCGGGTGAAACCGCGAGGCGCTGCTAGTACTTAAATATTTTATGTATAACTGAGCAAAACCCTGCCGTTATTAACATTCCTGGTCAAGGATGTAGGATGCCCAGTCTTACCTCAGAGAAAATAGTACTAGCGGCTGTGAACTAAACACTTTCCTTTTCTAGATTCGCTGCAGTAATTGGGAAGCGCCCGAGCTGAGTCCCGCCCAAGTTCACTACGCCGCCTCGGACGCGCATGCGGCCTTACAAATATTCATCAAGGCTCTCGACACGTACAACAAACGAGGTTTCGCCTTCTGGAGGGAGACCCCTGACGTCTGGGAGCGAGTGGATGAAATCTGCTGGCAGTACAGTGATAGGAATTATAAGGCCAAGCATAAAAACGGCGCGCAGAGAGTTGAGGGTAGGTAAGTTTTTGTAATGCTTGATTGTTCATACTCATACCATACATGGTTCATAATTTAAACAAAAATGGGACTACATGTGAACTACCAGCTTCACTACATAGTATAAAACAAAGTCGCTTTCTCTGTCCCTATGTACTTATGCTTAAATCTTTAAAACTACGCAACGGACTTTGATGCGTTTTTTTTAATAGATTGAGTGATTCAAGAGGAAGGTTTATACGTATAATAAAAACGTGGGAAGCCGGGGCGGGTCGCTAGTTAAAAAATGAAAGAATAAGTAATCAAAATTAAGTAACTTTTTCCCATACAAAAAACAGTTGAATCTCAGACCCTTTTGTCAGTTTATAAATATAATAACATACTATATTCAACCATTGTTTGTTAATTGTACACGACTGAACATTGAGGAATAGTAGCCTATGGTTTTATTAAATTATTAAAATTCAGCCTGATTCATTGAGTAGTTTTGGCGCGAAGAGGTAGAAAATATACATCCAAACTTATAGGCGAACTTTAGAGGCGAAACTCGATTTTCACACCTATCATTTGTGTCACTTAGCTTCTAGACGTTCATTTTCATTGTATGTTTTTATTTATGTAAATGTATGTCGAAACAAATGTAATACTATTCTATCATGCATTTATCTATCTATGTAATGTATTTTACTAAGTATATCAGTCACCTAGTACCCATAACACAAGCTCTACTTAGCTTGGGGCTAGATGATGCTGTGTGGATTGTGGAAATTTATTCGTCAAATTTCAGAAATTTATTGCACGCCTAGGGCTTGTTTCCTTCCCCCCCCCCCCTTCGACCCCTTCA
This sequence comes from Eupithecia centaureata, assembly GCA_944547425.1. Taxonomy (NCBI): domain Eukaryota; kingdom Metazoa; phylum Arthropoda; class Insecta; order Lepidoptera; family Geometridae; genus Eupithecia; species Eupithecia centaureata. The sequence continues at coordinate 2,890,240 of OX155679.1, forward strand.
GAGGATAAAATTTCCAAATTTTAATAGCCTATGTCCTATTCTAGGTCCTAAACTATCTACGTACCAAAGTAGTTACTGAGATTACCTATAACAAACATTCACACAGACTTTCCCATTTATTATAATAGTCAGATTATTTATATGAGTAGTGTGATGTACGTACAGTAAGAAGAGTCCCAAACGCGTGGCTGCCGGTCCGAAGCACGAGTACCGCGGGCACAGCGCGCGCTCCAAGCCGCTCTACCACAACTGTTACCTGCAAGCGCCGGATGGCGAGCTCTTGTGCACATGCGACGTTGATAAGGCTAACTGGTAATATTTATTATTATTTATTAGAGTAGTGTGATGTATGTACAGTAAGAAGAGTCCCAAACGCGTGGCTGCCGGTCCGAAGCACGAGTACCGCGGGCAAAGCGCGCGCTCCAAGCCGCTCTACCACAACTGTTACCTGCAAGCGCCGGATGGCGAGCTCTTGTGCACATGCGACGTTGATAAGGCTAACTGGTAATATTTATTATTATTTATTAGAGTAGTGTGATGTATGTACAGTAAGAAGAGTCCCAAACGCGTGGCTGCCGGTCCGAAGCACGAGTACCGCGGGCACAGCGCGCGCTCCAAGCCGCTCTACCACAACTGTTACCTGCAAGCGCCGGATGGCGAGCTGTTGTGCACATGCGACGTTGATAAGGCTAACTGGTAATATTTATTACTATTTTGAAAAGGTCTGAAGGCGTTTCATTTTGTCTATTTTAGGAAGAGAAACGAAAACAGAGTTTTGTGGCCACCAAAGCCAACTTCGTATCTCTTCCTAAACTAGACACATTTAAACTACGACAGATGCATTAAAAAACTAGTGTACGAGTGAATTTTGAAAATTCCTTGAAAATAAGTGGGGGCGCAACTTTAGGTGCTGTTTGCGCCTTAACATAAAGAGTATCAAGCGTGCCCGGCCCTTATCCCCATTGGCCCATAATAATATGGGGTTGGGCTAACTGGTAAGCTTCTTGTTCAAGATTCTTTATTGCTATGAATAGGTTTTAAATTAACATAAGGGTACCAAGCATGCCCGACCCTTATCCCCATTTCCGTTTAAAGGGGGTCTGGGCCGTGCCCGCCCCAGAATTCCTTGTCCACTACAATTTTTTTCTACCTACATTCCGAAAATGTATATCGAATTAGGTAAGCATGAAATAAACATGACGTTAGCCTGTCTGGGTGGTAGACCCACTCGCTTTTGGCGATTGGGCGGGTTTTTTTAGGAGGCCCTGACTACCCCTAAAACATAAACCTGGATTTTAAACGATGTATTTTTGCGGGCCTTTTTTATTAGGAGGGCCTAGCCCACGAAAAGTAGCGTATGTTTTATTCCAGGCCCAGAATAACGTATTCAAAATTTCAGCACGATCCGTTCAGCAGTTTGGCGTGAAGAAGTAACCAAAACTTGTTTACTAAGTATATATAGGGTGTAAAAAGACTACTATCTAAAAATAAAGGGTAGCAGCAATCAGACCATGATTATGAACATATTTTCCGAAATAAATAACAAAAAATTAACCTTCATATATTTATAAACCCACATAAAATTAGATACATAATACTCTCTTTATATTTAATAACTTTGCAGGTACGTTAAAAAAGATCTAGCAGTAGTGATAAGCGAAGAGCCGCTGACCGTGCGGTTGCGCTTCGAGCCGGCCGCGCGGTCGACGGGCGACGTCGGCAAGTACTACCAGCTCAAGAAAGAGAACCGGTGCGTGGTCTGCGGATCCACCAACTCCTACATCAGGAAGAACGTTGTCCCGAGGGAGTATAGGAAGTACTTTCCTGGTGAGTCTACTGAAAGCTATAAGTTCAGCTCGAGAGACTGGACTTAAGGTTGGTGTGAACACCCGAGCCCCCATACAAACGTTGCTTTCGTTTCATTTGGAAAGTACCGGCTCGATTTCAATGAAATTTTGCATACATAATCGGATAACAAAAAGCTACGGGTGCACCGTTTTAGATTTTCAAAAAACGTAATTAGCATTAATTGAGAGCGAAACTAATTTGCCATATTTTCACACTAAATCGAGTCATTTTCAAGGGATTTTTTATGCATGATAAACACCTGTATTCGAAAATCTGTCACGGTACACCCATCGTAAATATATTTAACTTTAGGGAAAAACAATAATATATGAGAAAACAATCGATAATTCAAAATAAATCCAAAGCAACGAAAAAATATTAAAATTTTTAAAAATCATTGTCGTTTTTGCCACCGCTCGCTCACGCGAGGGGGGCGGTAAGACGCAGAGGAGGTGGAAAATGTTACGATTTCCGAAATAAGGCGAGCTCAGCCGAACGGGCCGAGCCGACCGACGACGAGTCGTCATCGTCAGTCCGCTCAGCCATTCACCGACATGCAGCTGACAGGCTCAATCAAATATAGCGTTCACCGATTGACACCTGACAGACCCAGTCAATTATTGCATCGAACGATTGGTGGAAATATTTCAATTCGCGAAACAGGGCGAACGCAGCCGAACGGGCCGAGCCGACCAAGCTCGACGGGTCGTCATAATCTATCTATATATAAAAACCATCTGACTGACTGATTCATCATCGGAAGAGCCGAAACCGCTGCAGCTACATAAAAAGTTGATATTTGGAAAAAAGCTTCCTTTTCTAGTAAAAGCACTAAGGCGGGTGAAAAGAAAATGAAAACATTGTTATATGAAACTTTTTAATGCGTAGTCTGACTTTATTGAACCTAGATTATTTCAAATACAAAATAAAAGTACACGTAACGAATTTTCAAAAATTCATAATTTTTCGATCTACCCTGAAAAGAGGTATAAGATAATACCTATGTTAAAGTTTGTATGAGAAATGTTCAATTAGTAGTGAAGTTTTAAGAATGAAAGAATACATATTTCAGGATTTTGATATTTAAAATGGAGGCTAATTCTACGCGGACGAAGCCACGTGGTTTTGATAGTAACTGAATAAAATCCATATTCATAATTTTTTATGTAGTTTGAAATTAAGATTACGTCATTAATTTACTGACAAGATATCTTGACGTTAGTCAAACAAACTTCTGAATTCATCCAATCCAGAGTAAAGGCTTTTATTTTGACGTTAATGACGAAAGTAGTTCGTGACACGATCACTTTGACTCGTTTAGACGCCCTTTCTCACTCAAAACGCGCACCATTTCATTCGACTTGAAACAGCAACAAATACACACGGATCGGCCGCTGAGATTTACGAGAGGTTCCTAGCCTTCTTAAGAGACTCATGTCGACTTCTGCGCAGCGGGCAAAGGCCCGCCTGCAATGCAGGAGGTTGCGGGTTCGATTCTCGCCTCAGGACAAATATTTTTATTTTGTTTTAATATAATAAAAAATGATAAGTATCATAAAAAATATCTATCTTTGAAGTATAATTTATAAGTTCACCAATTGCCAACTAGCAGCTAACTTCAGCACTTACCAAATAAACCAACTTGGTTTCCAGAAATAATGAAAGACCACTCCTCTCACGACGTGCTCCTACTGTGCATGCCGTGTCACCAGCGCAGCAACATGCAGGACCAGGTGAAGCGGAGACACCTCGCGGAGACTTGCGGCGCGCCCATCGCGACCGATAACCCTAGGGTCATTGAGGACACTGCTATAAGGTCTGTATATTCCTATGTCTTCTATACGTGATTGAAACCTGTTCAACATGCATCGTCCTTATCGGGATCTGTATGTAATAGCGCTCTAGATCCGTCACGCTCGAGCACTCGGGTCGGTTACGCGGTCGCAATCGGATATCTTCGGGGTTCAGTCGGCAAGGCATATTCAAAAGTTGTCACTTGTGGACCCGAGATAAATAATCAATACAAAGTGTTCTGAATAAATTTACATCATCGCGTGGCGTCACGTCAACAACGCTCTCATTTCATATTATTGTATTGGTTTCGCTTATTTTGAGGCTACGATTTATAATAATCATTAAACAAAGAAAGTTACAATCAAAGAATAGACGCAAATTAAACCCTATTACTAACTAAGGATTGTTCTGATAATTTGCAGAAAAGTCCGCATGTCAGCACGAGCACTGCTGGTGCACGGTCGCAAGCACTCACTGCCGAGCGCGCGGCGGCGGCAGCTCGAGGCGGCCGTGCTGGCTCACTTCCCGGACTGCGACACGCTCACTGACACCGTGCTGGAGCAAGCGGCCGTTATGCAGAACGCGTTAGTATATAAATAAAAAAATGCTTTAATTCAGACAAATGGGTCCATAGATTTTCGAGTTATGTTGTAAAAAAATACTATTCATATAACTAAAAGGTATACCATTACAAACACCCATATGTATAAAATATTTTCTGATGGTGCAAATATTTGTCATAACTGTCATAAGGCAGGAATCGAACCCGCAACCTCCTGCGTTGCAGGTTGCAGGCTACCTTAGCTCGCCGAGCCACATCGGATTCATCGCCACATGAATCAGTTGAGTTGCCTTATTTATAACAGTCTTCTAGTTTTAAGTTTTGTCTATGTAATTTTCTTTGTAAATTAATCATAGAAAATATTATAGTTCCTACTTTTTTCTGTACCTGTTGAATATGTTATTTATAAATATGAAAAAAGGGCAAAATAAACGGAATTTCTTTCATTCATTCATCTTCTGATTGGCTGCGCTTCGCGTGAAAATTTATAAAAAGTAGCCTATTTTATTCCAAGGTACATGTATTCAAAACTTCAGCCCGATCTGTCCAGTAGTGACCTGGCGTGAAGAGGTAACGAACATCCATCCAAACATTCTCATTTATAATATTAATGTGATCATATAATGAACAGAACAGTTAACGAAGACTTCACAGCCGAGTCCCACGGGTACCGAGTGGTGTCCAAGTACCTGGAGGCGGACGGAGGACTCCTGAAGCTAGAAGAGGAGTGGCGGACGCATTTCCTCACTTCTATGAACCCTAAGCACATGCCGGAGCTCTGGTCCATACACCATAATAGAGACAGGTATACAGTCATATGATTATTGTAGTTGTGTTATTCAATAATTTATATTATTAAATATTTTGCCATCAATATAATTAATTGGATGTTTATCGAAAAATGGTTGAAACTAGGTTGAAAATACTTTTTTAAACATGAATTTATCATGACCAAATTTTAATTTGCATGATCACATAGCGCGAATACGGTGGTTTAATCTAGATTTATTTGACTAGGGTGGTTCTGCAAATGGCTCTAGATTGTCAAACGTGGAAGGGAAATGTAGGACTAGACATGCTTGATAGAACATGCTAGAGAGAGCTATGAAAATCATGATTGTATAAATATGTATAATATAACTCAGAAATCAGGCAATTAAAGTCGAAATTTTTTTTTTACCATTATTTTATTAAATAAATATTGATCGATGATCCTAAAAATATTTTAATTCCAGGTTGAAAGTGAAATGGGATGAAAAACGCATAGATCAGAGTGATTTGAAGGCAATGGGCGTAGTGTGGGAATGAGTTTCACCTGAAACTTTCATTCACTTGGTCCTCTCTCCGTCCAAAGTTTGCTGGTTTGCTCATGTATGGATTGATACCAAGTCAAAGGATTTGAAGAAACATTCAGGACAGACCAAGAGTGGGCAGGCATGCTACGAGTGAAGTACCTAATTTAGTATGACGCAGAACTATTTTGTAATAAAAATAAATTATTTTGACCCAAATTTAAAGGTTTTTTATTACATAAAACTATTCAAAACAGAAGAGGGAGAATGATTGGACATCTTAAACGACATGACAGCTCCATAAGGAACATAGAAATAATAAATAAATGTTGGAGAACCCACACAGAGCTTAATCCAGCCCCAAGCTAAGCAGAGCTTGTGTTATGGGTACTAGATGACTGATATACTTGTACAATACATAGATCATCTTCATCAGCCTACATTAGTCCACAGCTAGGCATAGGCCTCCCCTAATGAGCGCCAAAGCGCCATGTCTTTAGCTTGCCGCATCCAGCATCTGCCAGAAGTCTTTCGCAGATCGTCATCCCACCTGGCCGAACGGTGTCCTACACTACGTTTTCCAAGTCACGGTCTCCACTCAAGTACACGTACCTTTTACATTACATAGATATTCATTATTATACAACACCTAACACCTAGAATCCCGGAAGGAACAAAAAAAGAGCAACTTTATCATAGGAGAGAGAGTAGAAAGAAGACCAAGAATTATATTACTCTAGAAGCTATGAATCAGATCAAGAAGAAAGCTGTCATACAGAGAAAGGAAGAGAGGTCATTCCACTGACCTGTATCTATACAAGTACTTGTATATATAGAGGTCAGTGGGTCATTCAGAAAAAACAAAAATTGTTTTATGAATAGTCTCAAAAAATTGTTCATGAATGATTTTGGGTGAACCGGATCCGGACCAGTACGTAATGCTTGTGGGTACGTATACACCTTACTTGACAGTGTGATTAAAGCTTAGCACAGTTCTACCAACATAAAAATGCGAATCAGCTGTCAGATACAATGCAAATGTCAGAATTTGTTTGTAAACAACATATTCGAAAAATAAGTTCGTTGGTTTCAATACATAAAATATCTCTTGCAGTAAAAAAAAGAATACTTTCAATGCACAGAATGCACTGCACTTGTACTGTTAATTATTGTTTTCGCTGTTGTCCTGGTTTGTTGTAATTAAACCAAAGAGAAATAACAGTAGGTACTACGTACTACGTAAGATTTATACTTCGTTTACGAGCTAAAAGAGTACGTCGGCTTCGTTGCGATTCTATTATACATAATTTATAAAATAATTTGAACATAAAATAAAACAATGACGCTTCGAAAGCAAATGAAAATTACCAAAATGTTCAACAGAAAAGGTAAGCAAGGCAAGGTCGATGGTCGCATGTACACTTTAATAACGTAATTCACGTAGCCAATGTTTGCATCCAGCTACTCCTCAACTGCCAGACGACTGTGAGGAGTTGCAGCTGGAATTACAGCAGCTGGAGTTGAAGCTGAAAGAGAAACATGACGAGTTGTTTGCGCTGCAGAGAAACAGTCTCCAGCGGAAAGATACAAAACCTATTAGTGGCAAAGCGCTTCTTGACGAAACATCTAAACAATTTCAAAGGCCAGACGTAAGTAAAAATAGTATTTACCTACTTCGCAGTAGTAAGTTACGTACCTATCATAAAATACGTCTTAATGTTGAGTTTCCATTCACATAGCATACATACAAAAACTGAACAATATCCCATCTTTTAAGAATTTCTAAAAATAGTGAAATGTAAATTAAAATTACAACAACTGAACAATCTCCCATCTTTTAGGAATTTCTAGATAAAATAGTGAAATGTAAATTAAAAATCTACAGCCAATAAATAGTTAAGTATAAATAAATTTATTTGATTATTTTTATTCTTCCAGAAAATAGTGCTGTCAAACTCTGTAATAAGCTTGAAAAGGGAGATAGAACTAATAGCTATGCTCTCCGGCATGGAGGTCCAGTCTTACGAACCTGACAACCACTGTACTGTAGTGTACCACATGCAGAACGACTCTGAACATGAGCTCAAACATGGCCTGAAGATTGATACCACGTCAGGTAGATTCCTATAAGCAACTTGGAATATAATAACATATATTCAAAACAACATTTATTTTTATTTGTTTTTGGTTACAATCGTATTAAAAAATGTTATGGTGTTGTTCTGTCTGTAATTTGTCTCAGCAACATCTGAACCTATTAACTTGAGATTTATAAAAGCAAATATTGTATGCCTGTATAGAATAAAAGGAAATAAAGAATATGAAAAATTTCAGTACAAATTGTAGTACCTACCAAAAGAGAGTTTCAAGTACACAAACAATAAATTAATGAAATGACAGGAATTGATTTGTGCATTTCAAAAGTGTTTCTTAACTTTTTCTTGGTTTCAATCTTCTTAAAACACTTATAATCTGAATGGGTCCGCTGGTTGGTCGCTAGGTGCGCTGGGAAAAACTACTTAAACATAATTTTTTATTGATAATACAGTTGATCTCTCGGAAATATCAATGTAGTGTTAAGCACATTTGTGAACAATTAATTAAAAATAAAATCCAAAATTAGTCAAATAGCCTAAAGGAGTATGAATTTCAGGAAGAAACAAAGTATCATCTTTATCCATGCCGCTCGGCTTCAAACTGAATGCAGTGTTAGATCAGTATGACAATGTGATGCTGCCTGAATGTCTGGTCTCAGTTCGGAAGGCGCTGGTCGCTTACTACGATAGACTGGAGCAGTTTGATAAACTAAAGGTAAATAAATTACTATTAATTATTAAACTAACATTAAGAAAACTAGTCCTGTGTTCACCAACAGATGGTTACATTGTAATCAGTTGTTTCAAGCCTGTTCCGTCTCAGCGGAGATTCGCCATGTGCGCAGAACATATTATAGTTCATAAATGTGTGCGCAAACACATAGAATAGAATAGAAAATTATTTATAGCCTATAAATTTCATAACCTAAACTAGAATTAAAAACACTAATCATAGGTAAAGGGAGTAGATTCAGCTATGTGCTACATGCAGGAAACATGCGGCGCTGATTTAAATCTACTCCCATATGCACTATGCCGACGGCAGACCGTCACGACGGGGTGGGGTCGGGCGCAGGACCAACCGCTCAACATGTTTTCCAAGGCACAGATGTGCAACATCGCCCCTAGATGACTGAAATAATTTAATACATACATTACATACATAGTGGGTGTTATTCTTATTTTAAGAAAACACCCTATTAATAAATAACCTGTTAATATTCCAGAAAGCACTACAGTTGGAGGCTAAGCTGAACAAGGTCCAGGACGGCTCCCACGTGGAGATCACGTTCGCGGCGCGCAGCGAGTTGGAGCCGGCCGGAGAACATATAGCCGTCTCGCTCATGCTGGACTACAGGCTGTACGACGTGCGACCCAAGCAGTGGGCGTTTGTGGAGATCGGTGAGTACGCGGATGGTGGGGTATACAGTGGTATTCCCCCAAATTTGACGATGCGGGATGCTCAGCGGGCGAGAGTCCGCCTGCGACGCAAGAGGCTGCGGGTTCCTTTCCCGCCTCGGAACAAATTTGTGTACGATATCCAGAAATTTGTTCCGTTGCTCTGGGTGTTATCTATGTATAGTAAAAAGTAACTATCTATGTAATTGATTAAGTATTTGAATATCTAGTACCCAAAACAGAAGCTTTGAGTAGCTTTGAGCCCCAAAGCTACTGATGGTGCTGTGTGGATTGTCCAGCATTATTACTAGTATAAAACAAAATCGCTTTCTCTGTCCCTATGTCCCTTTGAATGCTTAAATATTTAAAACTACGCTACGGATTTTGATGCGTTTTTTTTAATAGATAGAGTGATTCAAGAGGAAGGTTTATACATATAAAATAAAACCGTGCGAAGCCGGGGCGGGTCGCTAGTATTATATAAAGGATACAGGGGAAGATCGGCCCTGTGCCGGGTCGGCCCAACTGGCCCACATACCCGGGATCTTTTTACCGACATTTTATGTCGGATAGTTGTATATACATAGGTCAGATGTTGTCGAGACTAGCGTTTGCGCGATCTAGGATTATGTGTCACGTGATCTTGTCTTTAAACACTCAGAATTTTGTTGTTTCATTTGTGGTTCATTCAGCTAACGTTATGCTAGAGTTCGCTACAGCGGATAATCTTACCTTAATAAAAATATACAGGGGTCGGAATAGGTAGAGTATTCCGACTAAAGTTCGAGTGTGGAATTAAAAGAAAGTTTATAATACCTCCCTGATATACGACCCCGAGATATGCTATTGATGTTAAATCCCAGGACTTCAAAAGCATGTTTAGAAATTTATTTATGTGTAAATAAGTTATATATATAAGCTATTAATTTGACGAAACGTAATCCGATAGTTTGACGAAACATAATTTCCAAATTCGAACTTTAGGTTAATATACTCTGCCTTTTCCGACCCCTGGTAATAAATAATGCTGGACAATCACACAGCATCATCTAGCCTTAAGCATAAGAATAAATAATAACTACGTAGAAAGGACTCTTCTTTGATCTAGTCCCAAACGCCGCCATTTATATACCTACTTCCCCCTTCACCTCGTTACGCCCCTCTGTCGTCCAGGCGTTTTGCCAGGGTTGCTACTGCATTGTACCGCCGCGCCCCGCCGCCGCCGCGCCGTCGTCGCGAGGCGAGGCGAGTGAGAAAAGGTCAACGAACGATGTTCACGTTCCTTTGATTAGGTACCTACCTAATTAGTTAGATAGGAACCTGCTAAAACACAATATTATTTAGAAAATATTACTTACATAGGGTATGTATTATCATATAATATGCATTATCTTTTATTGTTACAACCGATCACACCACAATAACTTGACCATGACGTCATATTATAGAGGTAGGTACCTAACCTACACAAATATTAAAATCTCCGTGCGGCGTCGCCGGCTGTGACAGCCCTACTGCACGTTTAACGTGCAGAATCGCGTAGGCTAATATCGTGACCTTGAGCGCGTTCGGAGCGAAGTTTCCCTTCTAGTCTGTTCTTATTCTTATGCCTTAAGTTCGAAACACACAGAAGCCGGAGCCGAAAGCGTGACGGTTTTTCCTATGGCACCCCGCCGTTACCGCCTGCGGTGTGTGTGTAGGCTTTCATATGATTCAACAGAAGACAACTCGCACGCCTTCGCCTCTGCTCCGCCTCCGCCTTCAGTGTGTTTCGTACTTTAAGCTAAACAGAGCTTGAGTTATAGGTTCTTGATACTGAAATACTTGATACTTCATAGATAGATATTTTTTATTATACATAGAAAACGCAAAAACACCAGGAACAAATACCTACCACAGAACTTTTTGATATTTCTATGCTACAGCTCGTGCAAACATTGTCCCGGGGCAGAAATCTTACCAGCAACCTCCCGAGTCTCAGGCGGACCTTCGCCCGATGACCACAAAGGTCGTTAGAACATGTTTACAAAACCGTTTTCCGTATTCCAGATTTACCGGATGGTTGTACAGAGGCGCTGACACAGCAGTGCGAGGTGTTCAAGCGCAGGCCGCTCTACAAGGCCTTCAAGGAGGCCTTCCTTGACGGAGTGGGCCCCTACACTATGGTTCAACAGGTAATTTAGCATGCTTTAATAAACCTATACTCCGACCTAACTTAGGACACAATTTTTGTAAACCTAAACCTAACCTAATTTGTCGTTTGATTTTTTGTCAGAATAAGCATAAGTTACTAGGAGGGTACTTGTCGATTTCAGCAAAATGCGTGATATTGACAATTATTTATCGAACTTGACCCCAAAAAGAGAATTTGTAATTGTATTGGAATGTCAAAGACTTCACTTCGTCACTTTGACGAACACTTTGATTGAAATATAAATGAAAAAGTGAGTTTACGAAGATTTTTAACAATACATAAGAAAAACCTCGATCAAATTACAGATCGTAGAAACATTGTCCCAGGGGGGAATCGATCCCACCCCATTCTATGACGCGGACCTTAGCTCGTTCTACCACTGTGATGGTAAAAACATCTCCCCAACTTACCCCCTTTTTGTTTCAGTTCGGCACCCTGCAGACATCAAGCCGTCGTCGCAAACAGAAGCGCCCCCACCCCAACCCCTACAACCCTAACGATGATACCTTCCGCCCCGAAGACTGCTCCAGCGAGGATGATGTGGAGGAATAAAATGTTCTGTACATCTGAAGAACTTGCAAGCTGTCAGACCAGTACATATTTTAGATTATACCGATATCGATAGACATAAGGAGAAAATAAATTTTTGATTGCCCCTTATCCTGTTGTTTTATTTCTTGGCCTAATTAATTAATCTTTTAAGTAAAAATATCTAAATAAGATTGGAATCAATTACAATAGCTAGTCGCTTTTTGTTTTTTTTTTCGCGAAGAGCAAATCTCTTTATTTTCTGTACCAAAACCAAGTTAGGGATTCACAAACATTATTCCTTCCTTGTGTTACGTCAGTGTCTTATATAGAATCTGACCAAACCCAAGGTAAGTTCATAGGTTTCTACACTTTCACTCTGAGACTTCTGTCCTAAAGAGAATCTGTAACCAGAATCTAACTTGGAGGGAAAACGGGAATGTAATGTATAAAAATTGATATATGTAGTTTTTCACAGAATGTGATTAATATGTAATAAACCAAACTTTCTACCAGTGGCGTTTAAACCGCCTTAGCGTTTAGTTATTTGAACCTTTAAGGTTGTTGTGAGAAATAAAACAGTGACTAAAGTATTATAATAAAATTTATTTTCTCATAAAAATAAAAAATGATATATACAACTTCTAATTGTTTACAATTAAAGACAATTTTCAAAGATCTATTTAAGCAGAATGTCATGTGTTTTAATTGCAATCCTAGCTACTGAATTTTGATTACTTATATAATTTTAACATTAAAAAATTTGTGCGCATTACTTATTTTACAAAATCGATTACGCTAGAAATATGTTAATATGGGCTGAAAAACTAAAATGAATTTACTCTATAACCAAAAATCTTGTGACAAAAACATTCTTTACAAATCTTGTACACCTAACTTTCATACTTTATTGCAATTTGGCCGGCAAGGACTAACGGGTGACTTAAAAACAGTACAATGATCTAACTTATCGGTCAAACTGCAATATCTTAAATGCAATAGGAATACAATAACTGACTCATCTTAAAACTGGAAGTCGTATCTTAGATCTTAATAGTTAGTGTTTAGAGCGGCATTCTAGATTATATTTGAAACACGCTTAAATTCATAATACACAGGCTGACGCACGAAACAGAAGATAAATTATTTCGTTCTGTTCATATTTTTATGCACATTTTTGTGTTATGTGGCAATCTTTGGTGTGAAAGGACCAAAGCTTTGATTATCCTCCACTATTTAGGCTGGTGTTCATCAAAAGATAATCGGACAATCAACAACTTCGTCGCATAATTTTGTGGTTTAATGTACGTAAACTTGTTAAATATCGAATTGCCTTATTATAATTTTTGAAGAAAATGCGAGAATTCGTACAAATGCACTGACATCTTCAGCAAAGTTATGAGTGACACCTTAGTTTTTCAAAGACAGAGCATGATTTGCTACTGAATAGTGTATATAACCTGAGTTATAAGAGAAGTGTTAGTCGCGGACAAAGATTTAGTATACGTCAGAGTTCTTATGAACGCGTGCGCCAGCCCGTAGGTTATCGGCCATCTGGGGAGATGTTGATACTCATGCGCCGCGGTTGGGAAGCGGCTTCACCTGGAATAGTAACATTCAATGATGATTCGTGTGTACTGAACACTAAGGCTCAAGTTACATTGCCGGGGAATGGATGCGAATTTATAAAATTTTATGGGATAATGAACTTTATGTCAATTGTATAACATGCACACTTAAAGTAGAGTAGTAGTAGGTAGGAGAATAATCGAAAATACATGATGATCCCTTTGCAGAAGCGCGACCTCTGTCATTGGTTCGTTTTTAGTTTGTTTGTTATACAATTGACTGATAAACTTAAGTTCATTATAATAATATAGGCCTTTTATTTTCCATCTCTTCAATATTAATGTACAATCATATTTTTTAGATACACCATAGAGACGCTGGGATTATATTATATTCCAAACTGCAGAAAAATTAATTATGCTTTTCACAATTTCGTTGCAAAAATTCGCTACAAAGTATATAGGATAGACCTTTCCGAGAAAGTGTAAATTGATTGTAAGTTTTCGGCCAAAATGATTACCGCTTGTTTAACAAAAATCGCAACAATCAATAGTCAAAATAAGGCGGAACTTGCTAAACCACGGTTGGCAGGTGGACATGTGATCGCTGTATTCACAGTAAAGGTTATAAAATATACTTAGAGAGAAGCTACCGTCTTTTATTGGGAACTAGCAGCGCTTCGCGGTTACACCCGCGGTAATTCCCGTTCCCGTGGGAATTCCGGGATAAAATATAGACTATGTGTTATTCCAGATCATAATCTATCTCTGTGTCAAATTTCATTTATATCCGTTCAGTAGTTTTTGCGTGAAAGAGTAACAAACATCCATCCATCCATACTTGGAAACTGTCGCGTATTAGTAGGATAATAGAAATAGTCGTTACTATGACTACCTTTAGACTGTTTGCTCAGCGCATCAGCATTGCCATTCAGCATGGTAATGCAGCCAGTGTATTGGGGACGCTTCCGACTGGTATTGACATGGATCAATTGAGCTACCTTTAGACTGTTTGCAACCGTCTGCAGTTAGGTCAATGGTTTCAATTGTGTATACTAGTTGTTATTTTTTCTATTTCTTGATTGTAATTTTCGTTGTTAATAAATTATTGGTTATGACTACAAGTAAATCTGAGTTACCTTGTAGATGCGCACGAGCCAGTGCTCGGTGGTGTAGGCCTCGTCTAGGACGTCCAGGTTAAAGTCCTTGTTGCCGATCTCGACGCCGCGCACGCGGTCGAACCCGGGCGGACGACCTGTCGACAAACACCGCACGTTAATACTGTCTTATCTAGCCTGCTGTTACATACGAACTATTCACCTACCTAGTATCTAGATAAACCTAACATAGGATTTAAGATACTACTAACCAAAATATGTATTTTTTGTGTCAATAAATGATATCTATCTATCTACCTGTTCTGCAAACGTGGATCGCGTTGCAACATGCATTATGGCGGTCGACTGCCGAGTCAGCAATGACGTCTTTTACTCAATGTGCCCTAACTGCGTTGGCGGTCACGTCATTCTGCACTAGGTACTCACATCGACCTTCCTTACTTATAATTTAACGATTTTGTACTGTAATTTCTAAAGTTACAGTTTTGAAGTTTTTTTTTAAACCGTCGTTTGAGGCTCCCGTAATCGGCGCAGTCGGTATGATTTACAATGACTAATATGAATAGTCTTTTTTAAAGCTGTCAAATCAGTTTTATTGACGATATTTGAATTTTCAGCAATCTAATGAGTTTATCTCACCTCCCTCAGTGTAGACAGATCCGAACTTGTAGTAGCTCATCTTGTACATGAGACAGTTGAGCAGAGTGCTGGCGCCGTCCGCGTCCACCCGGAACTCCCCGGCGCCCGTGTAGTAGTCGGACTCTAACATCTCACCTCCCTCAGTGTAGACAGATCCGAACTTGTAGTAGCTCATCTTGTACATGAGACAGATGAGCAGAGTGCTGGCGCCGTCCGCGTCCACCCGGAACTCCCCGGCGCCCGTGTAGTAGTCGGACTCTAATATCTCACCTCCCTCAGTGTAGACAGATCCGAACTTGTAGTAGCTCATCTTGTACATGAGACAGTTGAGCAGAGTGCTGGCGCCGTCCGCGTCCACCCGGAACTCCCCGGCGCCCGTGTAGTAGTCGGACTCTAACATCTCACCTCCCTCAGTGTAGACAGATCCGAACTTGTAGTAGCTCATCTTGTACATGAGACAGATGAGCAGAGTGCTGGCGCCGTCCGCGTCCACCCGGAACTCCCCGGCGCCCGTGTAGTAGTCGGACTCTAATATCTCACCTCCCTCAGTGTAGACAGATCCGAACTTGTAGTAGCTCATCTTGTACAGTAGCGTTCACTATTTGCTATACCCCTAATTTCTAAAATATTCGCCAACAATAATGTTGAAGAACTTCAAGCAATCTTAAACTAAGCGCAAAAACTTAACCATAGTTGAGATTCGAACCACGGCTTAGCGCAGCGTAGTCCACCGTTCTTTCAATTCTGCTACCCGGTATGTTGACTCATAGTTCGAATTTTTAAGCCAGTACTTTTTATCTTAACGGTGGACGTTGAATCAGTTGAATGCATTTATTAATTTTGTTCAAATAAATGAGGGTAGTTATTATTATTATATTTATTTTATGTAACGAATGACAGTCAAGTAAGCGTTTCACCACCGCTGGAGAATAATTATTAGTAAACTGTGTTTACGTGTTAAAAAGTTTAAAATATCAAAAATGAATAGCCATATAAGCAATTTTGTAAGAACAAAAACTATAAAAATTCACGAACAAAACGTTCCTTATAAAGCTATTGCAAGTCAGCTTGGGATAAGCGTAAGTGTATTTTTATTTTGTTTTGTATTAATTCGTCGTATTTATTGAGCATAGATACTTAATTAAACTTTTTATTTAACTTTCAAGGAAATAACGGTTCAATTTTGAGTGAGGAGATACGCTTTGACTGGAGATGTAAAGGCAATGCGATCGGGTCCACGCCCATGGGTTTTTACATCAGAACGCCATCGACAAATTGTGAATACTCACAGCCATACTCTGACATGGAGGGTCGGATAATACTATGGAGGAAACCAAACAAACGACTCCTAGCACAAAATATACTACCTTTTCAAGCAAGTGGCAGAATTACCATAGGTAAGATGTGTTAAAAATAATAAGTATTACCATGCAAATTCTGCTGCAAAATCAGTTTCTATTACTAGAGAAGAGACTAATAAATGATCAATCTAGTAAATTTCCAACATCTTTTTTATTACAAAATAAATTGCCTGTCCAGTCAATTTTTAATTGAATATATACCCCTACCTACAAGTCTTGAGAAGTCAGTGTTTTTTTTTCAGGTTATTGGGGCTGGATGTCATCCATGGGCCCAGGAGAACTTGTAGAAATTGGCGGCCGCTTGGGGAACAATATTTACAAGAGTGTTGGAAGAAGTTATGATACCTACCACAGTGTTCGTTGCTTATCCAGTCTCTCAAATGAAAAGTAGGCTAGAACAAAGTATACCAAGCGAGGGTTATTCAATTCGATATTAATTTTGAGTAAACAATAAATTAGTTTTGCTATGGTAGTTCTAGCATGCTTTTCATTTAGCGTATTGCATAATTATGCTCCAAATTTCTCTTAATGGGTGAATAATGGTCTGTTACACACGAGAGATCTAAATTGTTAATATTTATTAGATGCTGCCTATAACAAAGTAGATCTTACAGTATACAGTGGTATAGGTATTCTAATAATAACAAAACATGTTTGTTCTACTTGTGTGTTGACTTTTATTTACAAGGATTATAAAACAACATAGTTGTGTGAAAAGGAACCGAAAAATAATAAATTTTCTTAATATAAGTTAATATCATTGTAATATAATGTATTTTCTATAGACTTTCTTTCTATTGTATTAATAAAATAACATCACATAAAATCTGAGATGTGTTTATTATATTCCAATCATACCCTATTTCTTATTTATAAAAAAACAGATTATAGACAATTATTATGCAATAAAGTCATAGGTGAAAAAAAGCAAAAATAACATCGGTGTAATGATTCGAACATCCTACCCTAGAACACAAGCCCGACCCTTGAACCACTCATCCAAATTGTGATTGCTATTTAAGTCGAAATTTAAGATAGCTTTTATTTTAGCTAGCTCAAATGTTTTAAGTGTATCATTTTCATTACTTACCAGGTTATTTTTTTATTTTACAATAATAGTAGTTATTGTCTTTTTTATTTTTGTTACTAGTGCTTTGTCAAAAAAAGCAAAAATTGTTTAAGTAAAGCAGCAGGATTCGATCCTGGTATGTCTATTAGGGGGGGTAAGCAAATAATGAACGCCTCTGTACATGAGACAGTTGAGCAGAGTGCTGGCGCCGTCCGCGTCCACCCGGAACTCCCCGGCGCCCGTGTAGTAGTCGGACTCTAATATCTCACCTCCCTCAGTGTAGACAGATCCGAACTTGTAGTAGCTCATCTTGTACATGAGACAGTTGAGCAGTGCTGGCGCCGTCCGCGTCCACCCGGAACTCCCCGGCGCCCGTGTAGTAGTCGGACTCTAACATCTCACCTCCCTCAGTGTAGACAGATCCGAACTTGTAGTAGCTCATCTTGTACATGAGACAGTTGAGCAGAGTGCTGGCGCCGTCCGCGTCCACCCGGAACTCCCCGGCGCCCGTGTAGTAGTCGGACTCTAACATCTCACCTCCCTCAGTGTAGACAGATCCGAACTTGTAGTAGCTCATCTTGTACATGAGACAGTTGAGCAGAGTGCTGGCGCCGTCCGCGTCCACCCGGAACTCCCCGGCGCCCGTGTAGTAGTCGGACTCTAACATCTCACCTCCCTCAGTGTAGACAGATCCGAACTTGTAGTAGCTCATCTTGTACATGAGACAGTTGAGCAGAGTGCTGGCGCCGTCCGCGTCCACCCGGAACTCGCCGGCGCCCGTGTAGTAGTCGGACTCTAACATCTCACCTCCCTCAGTGTAGACAGATCCGAACTTGTAGTAGCTCATCTTGTACATGAGACAGATGAGCAGAGTGCTGGCGCCGTCCGCGTCCACCCGGAACTCCCCGGCGCCCGTGTAGTAGTCGGACTCTAACATCTCACCTCCCTCAGTGTAGACAGATCCGAACTTGTAGTAGCTCATCTTGTACATGAGACAGATGAGCAGAGTGCTGGCGCCGTCCGCGTCCACCCGGAACTCCCCGGCGCCCGTGTAGTAGTCGGACTCTAATATCTCACCTCCCTCAGTGTAGACAGATCCGAACTTGTAGTAGCTCATCTTGTACATGAGACAGTTGAGCAGAGTGCTGGCCCCGTCAGCGTCCACCCGGAACTCGCCGGCGCCCGTGTAGTAGTCGGACTCCTTGATGTGCGCGCCGCGGTCCGTGCTGCCGCCGATGCGGACCATCCACAGGAACTTGTTTATGTCTGGAAAAATACTAAACATTCAATACTCTTTTTTTAAAATGGTTCCTCGATAAGTGCACGCAAAATGGGCCTTTCCTGAGCACTTAATAACAGTGTTGAAATGACTTTTGAATTTAGAAGAGTATTCAATTAAAAAGTTCGAATTCAATTCGCTGGAATAAAGTCCTGGCCGGTCATAAAAAAGTGTACCTGCCGACGATGCATTCGATAACCAAATTAAAATTACGTAGTTTTAGCCGTGGTATAAAACCTAGGTTTTTTTTTCACCCATAAATCAGTTCCCATGTGATAGAAATAGCCTTGGAACGTTTCCATAGAAACAACGCATGCAAAGTTGCGGGTAGTTAGACACAAGTTAAAGGGGTATTACACTACACGTTATTCAGGGACCCTAACCCTAACTAAGAGTGGTGTAACAAGATTTAGGGTCCATAAGGGACGGACCTGGCAAGCCTTGCTCCCTAATCACCCTAACTACCGGGCCCTGAATAACGTGTAATACCCCTTTTATTCTATAAAAGGCACTTACCATCAGAAGTGTACCCCACGAGGCCTCCGAATATGACGAGCACGTAGTCCACGTCCAGCTCCCGCATGATCTCGTAGGCCTTCTCCTCGCTGGAGGCCATGGCCTGGCCCACGCGTGAGATGTGCGTGTTGTTCCACGTGTTGTTGTCCACTATCACGGTCCGGTTCGCCATCGCTGTTATCTGGTAGCCGTAGTCCCACCATGACATTACTTTTGCGTCCTGAAATTATTATATTCATTTGTATGATCAAAGATATCTTCGTGATAACTAATAATGATGAGTTGATTTGACAGCATTATTTTTTTATATTGGGCACATTGGAATCTAATTAAGGTTTTTTAAATGAATGTATTTAGAGTCTATTTCTGGTACAGTAAAATATTCATTGGCCTTTGAATTTTTTTTACAAAAGCAATTAAACTTTGGAACTTTGTTTTAGTTTCTTTTGTGTTTAGTCGAATTTTCCTGTACGGTTTACATACCATACAGAACTGCATGTTCCCGCGGGTCAGCGATTTACGTTATATGACGTGCTTTTACAGTCAGTCGCAAACAACTATCCTTGCACACAACACGTCACGGCGTACACTCGCGACCGCTAACTTTACTCTAAACTTACAAACTATTAAACCGTGAAAACTTTACAAACTCTTTAACTTAACAACAACCTATAGGATTGTAGGGGGCTCACTACGCACCCTACAAAAAATATAAATAAATAATGCTGGAAAATTCACACATCCTTATTTAGCCGCAAGCTAAGCAGAGCTTGTGCTTTAGCAAAATTAAAACTAATACTAGTAGTTTACAATCATAATTGAAACAATAAAGCTTACTACAGACTGTTGGAAACCGATAACACTCAAAAATTACTCAACTGCGTGACCTATCGAATGCTTTCATTGTAAAAATTACAATCAAAACTTTATCTTTTTTTATTGTCTAATTCAAATGATAATCGAGATCGATCGTTTTTTTTACTACTTTATTTTTTTTTAAATTCCGGACAGTCCACACAACATCATCTAGCCCCAAGCTAAGCAGAGTTATTTGAAACCTAGCCTGAACTTTATTGTACCACGGTAATCTATTTGAATTTAACTGATAATCGATTTCAAGTTACACAATAAGGCCTTTGTTCTGTATCTAGGTGCGACTTGTTTCTGGATTGGTTTCCGCAACTAGGTCACATGGGCCCTTTTTGCTAGGTACGAGTAAATTGACGACCGATGTGGCGCGGTGGGCGAAGATCCGCCTGCGACGCAGGAGGTTGCGGGTTCGATTCCCGCCTCGGAACAAATTTGTGTAAGATCTGCAGAAATTTGTTCCTTTGGTCTGAGTGTTTTCTATGTACTTATAATAAAAAATATCTATCTATGTAATGTATTAATTATATCAGTCATCTAGTACCCATAACACTAGCTTTGCTTAGCTTGAGGCTAGATGATGCTGTGTTGACTGTCCGGAATTATTATTATAATTGTCTTACCTCAGCAGTATTCATCTTGAGCCAAGTGTAAGCCTCGCGGAAGTCGTCGAAGATGATTCGCGCGCCGTCGTGCGCCCGCGCAGACAGCACTATGGAGGGGGACGAGTACGCCTCTGACGTCACCCACGTGCAGTGGAACACGTACGAGACGAGCAGGCAGCCGAGGATCGTCACGAAGAGCGCTCCCACCTGGACGTAAGGTGGGTTTTTGAATAGCAATGGGTTTGTTTGTTATTTAGTATGTGCGCAGACAGCACTATGGAGGGGGACGAGTACGCTTCTGACGTCACCCACGTGCAGTGGAACACGTACGAGACAAGCAGGCAGCCGAGGATCGTCACGAAGAGCGCTCCCACCTGGACGTAAGGTGGGTTTTTTAATAGCAATGTGTTTGTTTGTTTTTTAGTATGTGCGCAGACAGCACTATGGAGGGGGACGAGTACGCTTCTGACGTCACCCACGTGCAGTGGAACACGTACGAGACGAGCAGGCAGCCGAGGATCGTCACGAAGAGCGCTCCCACCTGGACGTAAGGTGGGTTTTTGAATAGCAATGGGTTTGTTTGTTATTTAGTATGTGCGCAGACAGCACTATGGAGGGGGACGAGTACGCCTCTGACGTCACCCACGTGCAGTGGAACACGTACGAGACGAGCAGGCAGCCGAGGATCGTCACGAAGAGCGCTCCCACCTGGACGTAAGGTCGGTTTTTGAATAGCAATGTGTTTGTTTGTTTTTTAGTATGTGCGCAGACAGCACTATGGAGGGGGACGAGTACGCTTCTGACGTCACCCACGTGCAGTGGAACACGTACGAGACGAGCAGGCAGCCGAGGATCGTCACGAAGAGCGCTCCCACCTGGACGTAAGGTGGGTTTTTGAATAGCAATGGGTTTGTTTGTTATTTAGTATGTGCGCAGACAGCACTATGGAGGGGGACGAGTACGCTTCTGACGTCACCCACGTGCAGTGGAACTCGTACGAGACAAGCAGGCAGCCGAGGATCGTCACGAAGAGCGCTCCCACCTGGACGTAAGGTGGGTTTTTTAATAGCAATGGGTTTGTTTCTTATTTGGTATGTCTTACCGTCCCTTTCCACGCCAGTATTTGTAATCTTCGATCGTATTTTTTTTATGTAGGGTAAACCACCCATATATTGGCACTTTAAGCGCTGTTACAAAACAAAATGCATGAAAATCAAAATTCACTGAAATAATATTCCTAAAAATGCGTTCAGTCAGACATTAAAGATGTAATAAAATAATGCTATTAACCTTCTAAAAGACGAGATATTTACGCGCAATATTATTATTTTAAGTTTTTTTTCAAAACGTGTATCTACACCATTTATTGGCAAATATTGACATATTATTGGCACATAGAAACCCAATTATTGGTAGTAATGCCAATAATTGGTTTGTAAAGGTAATCCTATTATTGGCCCCACATACCCAGGTTGACATCAGGGTATATTAAACAAAATTCATAGGATCTAGACAAAGGTTTATTATGTACCTGATGTACCTGTTAGGTACTTATAATATTCTTCGTGCCTATAATAATATCTAACCAGTTTACATATTCCTAGGTACGTCTACATAATATCACATTGACATTGAAATCAGTCTTTAATAAAGTTATTAGGATTGAAACCTCAACTTCTAATCAACCTTCCGATTCGGCCAAGATCTTTTCCAATTCCGAAGTCGATTTTTTTTTAGTCTTAAGGGTCTGTAATTTTTATTTCGTTTGGAGAGTCGGCACGTGACATGCGTGGATCATAAATCAGTCCGCTTTCAGTTATATCAACAAAACTTGGCTGAGCAGCTTGTGTCAATGTTTATTTCGTCACAATAATCATATTAAATCACTTGACCGTTACTGGAAGCTTTAATAAGCTTTTAACGAGAAAGCACATCCGTTTCCGTCGAATTTGACTACTTTTTGACTGATTTTTCGGTAGTATATCCGGTCCACTGGCGACACCTAGGCGTTTCGCGCCATTTTTAGTTTGCGTAAAATGGACAGCGCCATGTTTTATCATTGGCGTTTCGTATTCCGTCGAAGCAACTTGTGTACGCAGCAGTTCTGCTCTGGCTCTGTTAAAGTTGCACTACATATAGTGATAATTATTATAAGGTTATATCGTAAAGTGAATCGCAGAAAAACCTGTAAGTTTTTTAAATTTACTTATTTTCTCGCACTTGAAATCATTTTGAGAATTTTTATCGACCGTGTTGTAAAAATTTCTTTGTTATAATATTTGTGTTATTTTTAATAAGATATAGGGCCTGCTTTCAATTTTAGCCATTACTGTCCCACTGCAGGACAAAGGTCAAAGAACGTTGATTCAGGAAAGCATATTGTGCTCATTATTTTTTACCTTACCTAAGGTAGGTAACTAACGGTAAAAACTTAACGGTTTGTTCCGTTCGGATCTCGTATTTAATAGAAAGTACTTGATCATTTATTTTAATAATATACTGATTGTGTTCGGTTTATTCGGTTCTTTCGGTTCCGGTCTCCAAGTCCATTTAATTAAATAATTTACTTCATTGTGTTGGTTCTGTCATATAAGATATCATATTTTAAAATGATCTTTTATTTCTACCGGATTGGGTCCGGTATTTTTGGTAATTTTTGGAAGAAAAAAGGACATTTTTGTTAAAATATTTTGAATAACTGTATTTTAAAATTACAGCCTATTTTTATTAAAGAGCCGGAACCGGCGCTACCGCCGCCGCCGCCGCCGCCGCCGTGAACGCGCCGTGAGCTTCGATCCCAGGATACGGGTAAGCTCCAAAGTTATTATAACTGATGCCCTGCCTGACTATTTGAGTCGTTTTTATACTGCTTGCCATGATGGTAAGGTCTCGATAACTTCATTTTGTAAGCGTTGACGCTTGTACAAACATGTTTAACTTCACTGACAATCAATGTCATGGCAAGGCCATTATTTCGCCCTCGTGGGGTAGATACTATAAAACAAATTAGAAGAACGAAACCACAGGTTCCGAAAACACGCAACTGTTTTTCGAAGACATCTTCTAGGTTCGCAAGAAACGACCCAAGAAATAATAACTAGCAAGCACTAGACCTTTTTAGTTCGAATACCTACCCTCAAAAGTTTTATTTTTGAGTCTCAACTCAACCATTCACGGCTCCTTCTGATCATTCAATCAATACAAATACAAAGAGAACTTCAATAGTAATGTAATCTAAATTTGACAGTAAAATAGAAATTTTTGGTAATAATTATATAGCAGTTTGTTGAATTCATTTACGGAAAAGCAGTTAACTAGTGTTGGAAGAACAACATTTGATTTCATCCCTTAACGAAAGAGGGTCTTCAGGAAGTGCGCGACTCTAGTCGCGCGCGTTCACATAACTACCTGCGAGTTTTTTAATAATGATTTTAGTTTGAGATTTGACTTGTTCATAACCTGTACTTGTAAAGAAATTAAAGTGATCTTGTTGATTGATTGATTGATCTTGTATTTTGTTTTAAAAGGCTGGGAGTATAAGCATAAGTGAATCTTTTAACCCTGTTCTCGCAAAACATAATCAAGGACTTAGCTGCCCCTCGCGGGGGTAGAGCTAGTGTGAACCACTAGGTCCATCGTGTGGACCTCCAGGTTCCTTTCAAGGTTAAAGGCAGAATTGTAAATCCCTATAAATCAGATATTCATTTATTGGGCCATTTCGAAGTAACATAGGTAAATCATATAACACACCAGCAGGCGCTCAAAGTTTATTTATCCACATGAAATGCCTACACAGCAGGGCTTGATATCGGTACCAATAATACCGGTACTTTTACGGTAGTAACGGTACTTTCATTTCGTTAAATTCGAGTATCGATACTTTTGAAGTACCGGTACTTTGCCTAAAAGTACCGGTATTCTAAGCAGTTTTCGCGTCGTTTCGTTCATCTTTTTTAATCAGTTTTCTCTCACGCTTGCACAAAATAAAATTTTTGAAAAGTACCGATACTCTTCGAGCATTATTTCGGTAATTTTACCGATACTTTAGTACCGGTACCAATGAAAGTACCGAGACCACACCACGTTCAATTATACCGGTTCTCAAAAAGTACCGGTATAATTTGTATCGATACCAAAGAAGTACAGGTCAGTCGAACCGGTATTTATAAATACCGGTATTCCAAGCCCTGCTACACAGACACACCCTCGCGGGGTGGATACCGTAATTACCTTTCAGAGGTCAGCTCGGCTGTGACCAATATACAACATCTATAATTACTAGGACAGCGCTCAAGTTCACGAGTTTCCTTTTACCACTGCACTGACGCTTCCGGCCCGGTCATAAATATGATACAGGACGCTCATATGCTCTTGAACTTAGGTGAAATGCCTACACAAACACCCTCGCGGGGTGGATACCGTTATAACCTCTCTCAAAGAGGTCTCAAAAAGGTGAGCCCAGAAGTGGCCAATATATAATAACTATCACGAATTTTACCACCGAGGCTCCTGGCCCGGTCTTAAATATGGTACAGGACGCTCCAATGCTCCTGGACCTAGGTGGAATACCTACATAAAGACACTCTCGTGGGGTGGATACTATAATAACCTCTCTCAAAGAGGTCAGCCCAGAAGTGGCCAATTTATAACTAAAATAACAAGGACCAACCATCGAAGCTACTGGCAGGGTCTTAAATATGGTACAGGACGCTCCAATGCTCCTGACCTAGGTGAAATACCTACATAAAGACACTCTCGTGGGGTGGATACTATAATAACCTCTCTCAAAGAGGTCAGCCCAAAAGTGGCCAATTTATAACTATAATAACAAGGACCAACCACCGAGGCTCCTGGCCCGGTCTTAAATATGGTACAGGGTGCTCCAATGCTCCTGGACCTAGGTGAAATGCCTACATAAAGACGCCCTCGCGGGGTGGATACCATAATAACCTCTCTCAAAGAGATCAGCCCAAAAGTGGCCAATATATAACTATAATAACAAGGACCAACCACCGAGGCTCCTGGCCCGGTCTTAAATATGGTACAGGGTGCTCCAATGCTCCTGGACCTAGGTGAAATACCTACATAAAGACACCCTCGCGGGGTAAATAGCATAATAGCCTCTCTCAAAGAGGTCAGCCCAGAAGTGGCCAATATATAACTATTATAACAAGGACCAGCGCTCAAATTCAAGAGTTTTATTTTACCACCGAGGCTCCTGGCCCGGTCATAGATATAGTACAGGACACTCCAATGCTCCTGGACTTAGGTGAAATGCCTACAGAAACACCATTCGCGGGGTGGATACCAAATAACATCTCACAAAGGTCAGCCCAGAAGTGATTAGTATACAATTACTATAACAAGGCTCAAAAACATGAGTTCCCTTTTACCAACAAGGTTCGCAGCACAGTCATAAATAAGGTGCAGGGCGCTCCAATGCTCCTGGATACTGCATTTAACAAATATGAACAATTATTTATTATTTTATCTTTCGTTTATTAAGGCATAAACGTTTACAATTTCCTTGTCTATCGCATAGATAAATACAATATGCAGGAAGCTCCAATGTTTCTTGACACTTGACACTTAAACAAAAAGGTAACAATATATAATGCTCCTGGATACTGCATTTAACAAATGTGAACAATTAGTTATTTATTTTATATTTCGTTTATTAAGGCATAAATGTTTACCATTTCCTTATCTATCGCATAGATAAATACAATATGCAGGAAGCTCCAATGTTTCTTGACACTTAAACAAAAAGGTAGCAATATACATATTTATACATATAGGACGCTCGAATGCTCCTGGAAACATGCTCCTGGACACTAGAATTAACAAAAGTTAAGTTAGGAAGGTTTTTCTGGTAGGTATACAGACAATAGCAGCTCTCTGGTATCGCCACGTTCGATATCCCGAATGTTTATAGTTAAATCTAACAGATCAGCCAGTCTCATTTTCAATCTCGAGGCAAACTATTCTACTACTAAACGAGTAGGTATGTAATTAATGACCGAAATACGAGTATCCTATCTCGACGATTTTCTGTAATACATTGCATCAAAATTTAGATGTGCTTCGCGAGCACAATCTTGGTCTTAGCTCTTGGGTACCTCGGTTCTCAAACCGCAGAAAGATGTATTGTGAAGGCCGGGAACTGTCCAAAATATATACCCTGCAGAAATTAATATTTTGTCATTGTGCATGCCTGTTAGAGGTGCACATT
The DNA here is from genome assembly GCA_944547425.1 of Eupithecia centaureata. NCBI lineage: Eukaryota > Metazoa > Arthropoda > Insecta > Lepidoptera > Geometridae > Eupithecia > Eupithecia centaureata. Next base: position 2,917,206 of record OX155679.1, read on the forward strand.
CAAAGGAAATACAAAGGATTTTTCTGCTATATTATGCGACTCCAGCCTGACCACCTGGTAACGAAAAGAGTTTCTCCTGCACTACAATCAAAATAAATTTATTATTTATACAAGTTATTGTATGTGTGCTAGCCAGACATGAAATTCATCACACATTTCACAGCCTTCATCTCACTGTACGGGCTTATTAATCATACTGCAGTAGCATAGAGTTGTACCATAGAGTTGTACCATAGAGATAACCTATCGAATGTGCTCGACATCCAATACATCTGAGCATACACGATATCCCAGGCAAGCCTAATGATCGGGGAGGTCACCTATATCGGCATCGTTTACCCCCGAGTGACAACAACAACTGCTAGCATTATATGAACATTGAATAGTGTTTATAAAGTGGGGACCCTAGATACTTCTATGTAATTAATTTATTTGCCTAAAAGGCTGCGCATGATCTTTGTAATAATGTTACACGAGATCTGAAAGATTGTTTCATGACGCGTTTAGTATCGCTTGGATGTTTCATAGCGTGTTTAAAATCTGGTATGTATCGATCACTAGCATGGGAACTTCCGTTACCATTTCTAATCCCTAAAGTGTTTCGTCTAAATCATTAATGACTAGGGATACCTAGTAGTTCCTCAACTGGGGAATAGGTCTGTCACCACCGAAAGTCAAGAACATCGTTCTCATGTTTTTGAAGTGTACGTGTAGAATGGTGGAACAATTGACACAAAATACCTACTAATCAATATTTTCATAAGATACGTCTCACCACGATATAACTGTTGATCTGTACACGTAAAAGTTTACACGTCTTAACGTTACTAGACATACCTTGATCTTGTCATTGTGTACTATAGTATGTATTATTTATTTTTTGACGGTTCCAACACTGTACAGTGGTAGACTTCTTTCAAACATTAATTATGTTATAAATTAATCCATATCCATATCATAAAACTAGACTGAAAGTCTATAAACGATTTTAATATTACACTAAGAGTGGCTAAGCTAGCGTAACGTACCTATTGGCTGGGATAAAACCTCTTTTAGATAAACAGATGTTGGAGCAGTTTCAGATAACATACGATCACTGTATCTTTAGACGAGGGAATTGGCTGTTCGCCAATAATTTTTAAAGGATTTGTAGGCGAGAAATAACATATATCTACCTGATAATGTTACTCCATTATTGTTGAAAACGATTGATAGAATATTTGCTAATTATTACTTTAGTTTGGTGGCAATTCGAATATTTAAGCTGTTAAAACGGCTAAAATTCAAGTGGATTTGTTATAAATTTTAATAAATTTGTTCATGGTTACCTACTAAAATCAAGTGTCAGAATTATAGAACAAAACTCAAGAGAACATTAATGTATCAGTAGTCTTTCAGAAGACTTGTTACACATTCTTTTTAATTTTATCTCATCACATTGGCGTTATTCCCTCAAACTCTACATTTGGCGACACCAGGCGAAAACAAACAGATCTCGTTAAAAGCTTATTAAAGCTTCCAGTAACGGTCAAGTGATTTAATAGAAGCGTTTTACCTGAAATAAAACGCATATTAAAATACTTACCTTACTGGAAGCTTTGCTTTTATTTCTGCCTGGTGTAACTTAACCAATGATAAAACATGGCGCTGTCCATTTTACGCAAACTAAAAATGGCGCGAAACGCCTAGGTGTCGCCAGTGGACCGGATATACTACCGAAAAATCAGTCAAAAAGTAGTCAAATTCGACGGAAACGGATGTGCTTTCTCGTTAAAAGCTTATTAAAGCTTCCAGTAAGGTAAGTATTTTAATATGCGTTTTATTTCAGGTAAAACGCTTCTATTATTCAAAAGGACTTGCACATTTACTCTCTTTTACGTAAGCACTTGTTTTTTTTTTTTGTTGACAACAAGCTCCCAGGCAAGGTTAGGGACGCACCGAGTCTCGAAAGTTTTAAAATATGACTAAAAAACTGGCTTGTAGAGAAGACGTTCTACACCTACGAAGAGTTTTAAATTTTAACAAAATTAATTAAATATATTTTTATACCAATTTTTATAATAATTAAAAAATGTATGACGTGTAATTTAGACAAATTATAAATAAAATGTCTATAGCTTGGCAAAAAAGAGTAGAAAATAATGGGGGCGCCACTGTAGGTCCTTATGGCAACACCTATAGCGCACCAAGCTAGTCTTGATACTTGTATGTAGTGTATATTTCTGTTATACGTACATTATATCCACACATAGTATACTAGTATCAGTAAATATTGTTTAATTGAGCAAGGTTCTCGTTATGTAAGTATATAAAGAAACAAATATAAAGTAAATTAAAATTTAATACATTGTTATTAATACATTGTAAGTTCTCTCTCACAGTATTCCTTTTCTATTTTTATTACGTGCTGGCACGAATTCTTCTAATCCTCCTCCGTAATAGCTTGGAACCATTCCGTTTTAGCACGCTCAGCTGCTTCCTATAAAGAAGAAACTTTTTATGATACCTTTATCTTACCTTTTTCAGTTTATTATTTAGGCACCTAATTTCTAGACCATTTAAAATACAAGCGCTATAGTAACTTTATTACAAAGAAATAACACAACATTTAAATTATGTAGAAATAGATTTACATATTAGCCAGTCTAGCTCAAGTATCAAATTCTATGCCCGCACTATAGCAGAATACGCAGAACAAACGTAAACATAACCTAACTGCCCGATGTATAGTGTTGAATATTTCACTTGTTCCGTGGAACTTTAATTTAATCCTGCTTTAGGGCCATCAAGTTACCTTTGATTCAACTTAAAATTACAAAACAAACTCTCACCAACCTGTCATATCAGCAGTTCTTTGAAAAACATTGTTGAGATCTGAAAGAATAGTTCTGGCCTCAAATTCTGCCAGACATCGCCTGTATACCTTATAAATAACCTCCCTGGCAGCACTTCTAACTGTTTTATTCATTATTTTTCACTTTTCGTCACTGTAACACCACCGCTTGACCGATCCAAGTAAAAAATCCGAGAATTCGTAATCTTTGTTTCCAATTTTACATCAAACGTCATTGTTTTAAGAATGTTGCCATTAAACAAAAAAATTAGTTCCGTTTCAAGACTTTTTTGCCAAGCTGTATCTGTTTTATTTTGTCTATTCTATATTTTATTTTCTCGGCTTGGCAGGAGCGCTTAAGTATTGTTTAATCTAGCCAATAATTAGAGTTTTCATTAATGACATGGTGCCAAAATTTGGAAAGACAAGACAAGACAAAACAAGAAATCAGTATAAATAAGTTGTATTTTTTACGCATAATGATGTTGTAAAATTATTACCACATTCATCAAAAACTTTCGGCCTGTGCGGATACTCATATTATACCAAAACAAGACTATTTTGAAAACCACTAAACTTAGCAAAAAAATAAAATTTGACGAGGTTTCGCGGGATTCGATGAGACGCTAAGTTCATAAGATCATAATTCCGTTTGTATGACATATCATGTTATGACTCTGCCAGCTAAGTGAAGAGTAAACCTACCAATTATTTTTTAAATATTTTTTTCATTGATCCACCGTACAGCTTGCTTAATAAATAGTTTAAATACTCAAGTGCCAATAAATTGGGGGGATGCCAACAATAGGGTGGTTTACCCTACTTTAACTTTTTTGAAGGTGAACCGATTTTGATGCCATAGACAGACATACTATTTTATTTGCCACCAAATGTAAATACACAAATAAATTCACATTTTGCTCTTATTTAAATGAAGTAACACAAAAAGGTCTTTGGGACAACACACTAAAATAACTAAAATTATGATTCTTTCTTTTTTTATTTTTCAGACTGGTTTTACTTAGTGATTAGACTTTTCCAAATGTACCTAATAAAAAATCTTCAAAGGTTTTATTAACAACGGAATTCAAAAGAAATGTAGTTCAAAAAATATTCTTAGGGGATAAAAGTAGAATTAGAAAAAACGTTATGGCAAATTCTTGAGTTTTTGAATTAAAGTCTCCAGTTTTCCATTTGAATAAATTTTCCCAGATAAAAAATGAAATGAGAAAAAATTTAGAAAGGGAATACACAATCTTCAATAATATGAATAATCAAAATAAACCAATCATCTGTGAATATAAATAAGCTTTGATACTGACCTCTGACCGGAACACAAGATTGTTCTCATGCTTCTTCTTCTTCTCGTGATGCTTTTCGACTTTCGGCTCTATATCCTTCACATGAAGGCTCAACAGACTCGAGGCAGCTACGCCCGACACGATGCACATCACCGGAGCGAGGACCAGCATGAGACGGACCATCACGCCCTGCCAGAGACCACGGTATAGGGGTCAGGTTATGTTGGGTGGATCGGTTGGTTAGTTAGAGGTATTGAGGGTAGTCAGCGATCAAAGTGTAAAGATCATTGGCGGAGTCGACGGAGTGTTATCTCTACGTGACTCTACGCGCTCAAGCTTTCTTGTTTCATCATTGGAAAGTTGTAAATAAACATCTTATGGAATTTCCTAGTCACATACTACATTATGTTTGGCCGGTAGATTGGTAGTTGGTATAATCAGTTGGTCGGTAATCGGTTGGTATATTTTGTATTGTTTGAATGTTCCCTATACCAGAAAATACATTCATTCAAAATTGCTTAATACATTCAGTCGTGTTTCAGCCAGCAATGAAACTTAAATGGATTTTCAAAAGCGTTTTTACCACGTAAACAGGCATTCCCAATTTTCATTGTACTGTGTACTGTGTTTAATTTTTATTTATACCCGTGCAAGTTATTATTGCAACGGAAAATAATGAAATAAAAATTGGAGATTGACTACCACGGCGACAAATCTTGCAAGTGAACCAAGAATAGAATATGTGAACTGTGACACTTGCAAAGAGTCAAAGCAGCAGTAAATACATGATAAATAAATAAATACGTTGGATAAACCACACAGCCATCTAGCCCTAGCTATTTAAAGCTTGTGTTATGGGCACTAGATAACTGATATATATAATACATAATATACATAGATAGATATGTTTTATACATAGAAAACACCCAGACCAACTGAACAAATTTCTGCAGATCGTACACAATTTTTATCGAACCCGCAAACTCCTGCTTCCCAGACCGACCTTGGCCCATCGGGCCACATCGCTCGTAGATAATAGTTTGTTTGTTATAACCAATACTTACAGCAAAGTAAATACTGAGCACTCCGTAGAGAATGATAAAGATGTTGGCATCCGTGAGCTTGGTGAAGCAGAAGTAGAGTCCGGCGGGGAACAGGAAGACCAGCACTTGCAGGTCGAAGTAGAACGACGACCACGATGTGGGCTGGTGCTCCGAGACCGAGGCTGGAAGGGACAGCGAGATTTATTAATGATGCTGGATACTCCACACAGCATTATCTATATAAAAAAATAAGATCTGTCAAAGGTCTATGTGACATGCGCGCCGACACGATCTTTTCAACTTTTGTCAATTATACAAATATGTGTATGTATAGTATTAACCACGTTTCGACCGAATTTTCAAATCGTCGTAAAATATACTGGTAATATAAGTAAATTCTGGGAAAGGGGGAATGATTAATTTTACAAGCTTTAAAAATATTTCAGAAAGCATGAAACAAGAAAAATTTCAATAACTGTTTTGAAATGTACAAACTGATAACTTTCACTTGATAAAATAGACCCCATCCCCTTTACAAAATTATTACACCCGGGGGTTCAAACAATTTGAGTATAGCAGATAACTCCTTTGTGTTCAAAGGATAAAAAACAGAATAATATCTGCTTTATACATGCACTTGGTAATGACCATGCCAGGCTCGGTTAGTTGCTTATGAGGCCGTTTAGACGGTAAGGTTCATTCCATCATTTCGTCATCACTTTTATTTTAAGACTTACCAATAATAGGAATGTGGTTCTTAGCATAAGAAGGATCCAGCAGCGAGTAGAATCTACCGGTCCATGGCGAGATTTTACCTGAAATTGTCAAATATTTTTTTTTTATTATCCAGTGTACATTAATTAGATATTTTTAAAGAATGAACCCTAGTATGATTACAATCTAGCCTAATAAGTAATTTAAATTTAACTTTAATTGCTAGCACAGCTTATTCTAAGAACATGTTCATTAAAAGCTTTCTTATTGTTTCTCTCTATTATTTATTATTGTTTTATTTTCGAATTTTGGGAAAACTTACAGCTAGAAAATTACAAAACTATGATTATTAATCTAAATACATGAAAGTACTGAAGCTGCAGTCTATTTATAAAGTTTCCACTTGTAGCAAATAGAAATGACATAACTATTCAGTGGTAATGGACGACAAAATTTTATAACTACATGTAGAGAATTTAAATTTAAAAATATAATAAAGCAAACACATACAATTATATGAAAAAGATAAATAACGAAAAGTTATAAATAAACTAAATTTAAGTAGAAGTTTCCAAAAAGAATTTGTCACATAGCAATTGCTTGAGTTCGCTGCTAGAAGTATTAAAAATACATATTATCTCTATATTGGATTTGTGGGAAGACTCTGAAAGGTAGTCTAATAATAAAGCCTTTATTTTAATTGAAGAGTTAGTATAGGAATAACCATCCATGAATACAAACTTTCGCTATTATAATATTAGTAAGGATAAGTCTTATTAACTTACCAGTGACAGTGAGGGCAACCACCGCGGTGCCCAAGGTGGCCAGCAGGGTGCTGAGCAGCGCCTTGAACATGAGCTCGAAGTTGGCGGGCGAGAGGCGCGCGCGCAGGTACTGGGTGAACGCGTACAGCTGGCACAGACCGAACGTGCCCAGCGCCTGGCGGGGGACTTAGATCAAACATCTCATCTATTTTATGTAGCCGAAACTGTTCAAGACGGCTTTGACCACCTTGTAATGTGGTTGTGACATTGTTATATGATAGGCGTTTAGGTATACACAATTTAAGTTCCTTTAGCGATTATCCTATAGGATGACCAAGCTGGTAAGCTTGGGAAGTGAAAGAGTCTAATATGCGCCAAAAAGTGATTGTGTCTACTTTTCAACCAACTTCAAAAATTAGGTTTCCAATTCGACTTTATTCCTATTTATTTTGTGTATATTTTGTTATGTGGATGATACTAACCAGCATATGTTCCGAGCTCTGTACCGGCTGGAAACCAACGAAAGATATCTGCATAGAGAGGATAGTACCGACGCAGTAGAGCGTGCTGTAAGCCACGTACACGCGGCCAGAGAACCGACCCAGTAACATCAAAGCCAGCACGTGGAGGGGGATCAGGTTGATTAGGAACACGTAGCCTCCCCATGATGATACCTGCAAGGATAGGGAAATATTGCTTTTTACATACAATACGGTTTAGAATCGTCTAATCAGGATCCAGCGAGAAATGTGTATGTTTTGACACATGGCAATACCAATCTTAAACAAATCTTTAAACTCAAAAACAACGTAAAAACGCCGGGACTCAGGCATAAAATGTTTGTGGTGTTTCGTTCAACCTGTCTTTATTATTTACAATACACGTGAAATACTTCAATTTATGATAATAAATTTCTATGTCAATAAAGTGTATTGATCCTTATCATATTGGAGTCAATATTAATATGCCATAGTAATTTGTTTCAAGTTTATCCTAACAAACATGGTTTATATAATAAAAAATAAGTATGAAATGTACGAAAGTGCAAAAACCAAAAAGCCACAACGACTTACTGGCGTGAAACTTTCGTCTTGATGATCTATGACTGACTTTAAAGATTTCAATAAAAGTACACTGAAATCTTAACGACGACGGCGGAAAGAATTGCTCCTTTTCACCATCGTAATAATAAAAATCAGTCAAAGTACTTATGTTTTAGATTGCAATTCGAATATCTGATTTACATAAATATACCTGTGTATTTTCTTTTTGTTCAAAGCTAAAGTTAATTGTATGTGATGTGGTAGATAGGAGTTTCCATCACATTGCTTTACAACACAACTTAGAAACCACCAAGCTCTAGATAGGATGAACACTACTCTTAGGTTTTTCACTACCACATTAGCGCCGGGTAGTTCCCATCTGGTCATACGAGAACCGATCATGGAGCATCCGATCACGGCATATGGCGCCAAAAGGTTTCATACAATCACGCCATGCAAATAAAGCTTTACTTTTTATTTACGTTTTTTTTTCAAACCGGCTTTGCAGCGGGACAGAATGCGACAAATACAGTTATAAATCAAATATCAAACTCACCATGTAGAAGTAAGCCAGAGCAGTGAGAGTCGCCCAGAGGATAGTGCCAGTGTTGACCGCTTTGATCCAGAAATAGTAAGTCAGCAGCATACAGAAGATGGCAATTCCTTCGTTGTCGTAGCTGCCGGCAACTGACCGACTGATGTAGCCGGGGACGATGGCGATCATACACGCTGCGACTAGGCCGGCGCCTTCGTCCTGGGGTTAAGAATAGCTTTGGTGAGGAATTAATGCTTCATCATCATCATCATCAGCCTATATTAGTCCACTGCTGGACATAGGCCTCCCCTAATGAGCGCCATAGCGCCCTGTCTTCAGCTTGCCGCATCCAGCATCTGCCAGCAGTCCTTCGCAGATCGTCATCCCACCTGGCCGGAGGGCGTCCTACGCTACGTTTGCCGAGTCGCGGTCTCCACTCAAGAACACGTTTACCCCAACGGTTGTCGGTTCTTCGCGCGATATGGCCGGCCCACTGCCACTTCAACTTGCTAATTCTTTGAGCTATGTCGATAACTTTGGTTCTCTGTCGGATGTATTCATTACGAATCCTATCCTTCAGAGAAACTCCGAGCATAGCTCTTTCCATAGCTCGCTGAGCGACCTTGAACTGGTGGACCAGCCCTACCGTGAGTGTCCACGTCTCAGCTCCGTAGGTCATTACGGGTAGGACGCACTGATTGAAAACTTTAGTTTTCAAACATTGCGGTATGGATGACGAGAAGACTCGACGTAGTTTTCCAAACGCTGCCCAGCCCAGCTGAATCCTCCTCTTGGCCTCCTTCTCAAAATTGTTTTTACCTAACTGCACAATCTGCCCAAGGTAAGTGTACTCGGAAACAATTTCGAGAAGGTGGCCTTCTACGACGACCGGTCCCGGATTTATGTGGTCATTGGTCATGACTTTGGTTTTATCCAAATTCATGCCAAGACCGATGCGTCGTGAGGCTGAGGCTAGGCCGTCCAGCATATGGGTCAGCTCCTCTAGCGACTCCGCCATTAAGACTATGTCATCAGCGAATCGTAGGTGTGAGATGTGATTGCCGTTTATGTTTATGCCCTTACCTTTCCAGTCCAGCGTCTTAAACATATCTTCCAATGCGCTCGTGAACAGTTTCGGGGATATGACATCCCCCTGTCTCACTCCTCTGCGCAATTGGATGGGTTTAGACTGCTGGTCCTGTACTTGGACACTCATAGTGGCGGCATCGTAGAGACATCTCAGCACCTCGATATAACGATAGTCTACTTGGCATCGCTGTAAGGATTCCAGAACAGCCCAGGTTTCGACAGAGTCAAAGGCTTTCTCATAGTCCACAAAAGCGAGACACAGGGGCTGATTATACTCTTCGGACTTCTGTATAATCTGCCGCACTGTGTGAATGTGGTCTATGGTGCCATATCCTCCGCGGAACCCGGCCTGTTCCGGTGGCTGAAACTCGTCGAGTCTCCTGGCGAGACGATTCGTGACCACTCGCGAGAACAGCTTATAGACGTGGCTCAGGAGTGTGATGGGTCTATAGTTTTTAAGGAGGGTTTTATCGCCCTTCTTAAAAAAGAGCACCACCAAACCCCCGCTCCACGCCTTAGGAGTTCTCCCACTGTGAAGGACGGCATTAAAGAGGCTCTGTAGCTCCTGTATAGCGGGGGCTCCTCCTGCCTTCAGAAGCTCTGAAGTAATACCGTCCTCACCCGGGGCTTTTCCATTTTTAAGCTGCCTCAGAGCTAACACGATTTCATCTTGACTGATATCTGGCAGTTCGTCGGTATAGTGGCGTGTCAGGGTGGCTCTGGAATCATGGTCATCTCGCCGGGAACGAGGGGCATGTGCAGTGTACAAACGGCCATAGAAATCCTCTATCTCGGCCAAGATCTCCGGCTTCGACAAAACGGTCCTCCCATCGTGCGTTTTAAGCTTCGTCAGGTGGCTCCTGCCAAGCTGCTGAGTGAATACTTTGGACCCTCGGTTGCGCTCTATCGCCTCTTCAATGAGGCGTGTGTTGGAGCTCCGAAGGTCGCGCCGTACCATCTTCGCGATTCGCTTGTTCAGGTCTGACCTCTCTGACGAAGTCACTTGGGTGGTTTCCCGTCTTCTTGTCATCAGATCCAGAGTCTCGTCCGAGAGTTTGGACTTCCTGCCAGTACCTTGTTTTCTGCAGAATTTAATGCCCTCATCCCTCAACGTTTCGACCAGATTGTGTAGGTTCTCGTCAGCGTCATCAGTAGGTTCCAAAGCAACAAATCTATCCCCGAGAAGCTGCTGAAACTTCTCGGTGCCCGCCATGATTTGGATTGGATTAGGTCGGAGCGTGGACTTCACCAGACGGTTTCTTTCAAGCTTTAAGTTGATATTCAGAGTGCCTCGGAGCAGTCGGTGATCAGATCCGGTATTGAACCTGTTGATCACTGAGACATCTCTGAATATGTGCTTGCTATCCGTCATGATGAAGTCGATCTCATTTTTAGTCACAGTGTCGGGACTTCGCCATGTCCACTTCCTTTGGGGCTGCTTCTTAAAGAAGGAGTTCATTAAGAACAACCCCTCTTTCTCAAGGAAGTTGACAAGCATTTGCCCCCTGTGATTCCTAACTCCATAACAATGCGGGCCTATTCGGGATTCGTTGCCAGTTTGGATTCCCACCTTGCCGTTAAAGTCCCCCATAACAACGTTGAAGTGAGCCTTAGTGGTGTTATGTAAGGCTTTGGATATGTCTTCATACATATCCTCCACTTCATCATCCGAGTGTGCCGAGGTCGGTGCGTAAACCTGAATTACCTTCATGCTATACCGCTTGGACAGCCGAAGGATCAGGTACGCTACCCTGGTCGACACACTGGAGATTTCTTGAACGTTGCCAGAGAGGGCCTTATTGACGAGGAAACCTACGCCACCCTGGGATGTTTTATCACCCTCGCGAAAGTAGAGAAGATGGCCCGAGTCTAGGGTTACGGTGTCCTCCCCCTCTCTACGGACTTCACATAACCCTAGAACATGCCATTTAATGTTCTCTAACTCCACTTCCAACTGCGCTAGATGATGGTCAAGCCTCAGAGTGCGTCCGTTAAACGTAGCCAGGGTCAAATTGGAAGGTGTGTGGTAGCCTAATGTAGCCCGGGGATTCTTAGCACCCCCAGCCCCGCCGTTACCATGACCGCCACCATAGCCAGGAATAGCGAGGCGACCGGGAACTGGGGGCCATTGGCTGGCCGTTGTTTTCATTAAGGGGTAATGCCCGTAATCCCCACGCTGGGCATGCGGGTTGGGGATCGCAGTTAGGTGATGGTGTTGGTTCTGCAGGGGCGCTGCTGCCCGCCCCCGGTGTGTCCCTTAGTCGCCTCTTACGACACCCACGGGAGGAGTTGGGGTGGTGCAATTCTATGCCGGCACCACACGGCCAAATGCTAATGCGTGTAATGCTTGTTTAATACAATTGATTAAATTTAATTGATAAGATACTAGTGTAAAATATAGCTAGTGTAATGGGTTTCATGTTAGTAGCTTAATAAACACAAATCGAAGGTGGAAAGGGATCCAAAATTGAGTTACCTTACTCTAATTTGGACTTCCCTTTCGACCTTTTACCCGGAGAAGGTGATATTAAGAGAACTAGACACGTCTTTCAAAATTAATATTTCAGCATCCGAAAAACTAGTTTTTTCTTTAAGATCAATTACCCAACCCAACCCTTAGCGTCAACGGTTAGCGCCTCCAGGTACTTGAATTAATTAAGGTAATTAAATACTTGAAGAACGTGTTCAGTGCTGCGCGGGCGTCGGTCAGGTCTCGGTTGTGTCACCACAAGGGATCTGCAAAGTTCGTGGATTACACCTGTATGCCGCGCGACCACTCAAGTAAGTTTTTTTACATGGCTTTTACTCTTTTTACAAGCCATTATTGCAATTTATCTTTGTAATATTTTATGTTTATTGATATTTTTTTTTATATGGAAGTTTTTTAACACATTTTTTTATTTGAAGGTCAATCATGGATAGAAGAACAGCTGCTCAGATAGAGTTATGGCTTGCTGAATCAGATCTGAAAAACGTTTATGACAACAGATCAAGTTCTGATGACAAAGTGGATCATATTAAAGAGCAGGATCATAGATCCTGAATCAGACCAGGATGACGACATTCCAGCTGAGGCATCGGTGGAGGAAAAATCAGAATTTGACGACATTGGGCCGCCTCAGCAGAGGCGACGTGTTACGCCGGCGGTGTCGATAATACGGTTTGGGCCAAAACTGCTTCTTTGAACAGAGGTATAAGTCGAAGTCACAATATTATCTTTAAATGTGAAACTGTTCAAGAGTGCATGCCACTTTTTCTGGACGATAATATTGTCGATCTCCTAGTTTCCTTCTAGACCTGTGTTTGGCGTGGATGGCTTCCATTAGCTTGTCAAATATTAGAAAAAAACATAACCAAGAAGTCTAACATTTAAAATGAAAGACTTTTGGTATTCCAACGAAAAACCAGCCAGCACCTTCGGGACAAACTCGAAATACATAGTTCCATCGGCCGTTGCCACGACTGCGGAAGAAAGCGTAATAAAATCACACGAAAAGTGTGTTATGCCTGCAAAAAGTTCATTTGTGGTGATCATTCCACAATTGTGTGTCTGTCTTGTGTCGAAAACACGAATTAGAGTTAGATTTTATTCATAATTTTTTTGTGATCTCAATCTGAGCAAAGTGTGCTTTTTAGTGCCAAATAAGATGTATAATTGTTTTATTTGTTTATTTTTATCACAGAGGTTTAGAATTGATTTAGTTTATTATTACTTGAAAATAATGTTTTAAGTATGTATAGGAATAAAATAAGAACGATTTAAAGCTCACAAGACTTTTAATTTTAATTTATATTTGGCATGCACGTGTAATCCGCGCGACTATTCGTGTTAGGATTAGGTGCGCGACTACTGTAGGGTTAAAAGCGCGAACAATGATACGGAATGATGTAAGTTAAAAAACCCGTGCGTGAAAGACAGGCAACATATTCATTCATTCAGCTCAACCACTATTTGTTTATTTAAAATGTTAGATAGAGATGCCCTCTACCTTCGATATTATGTCTCGTCTAAGATCGCTGCACAAAATCGGATAATTTGCGTTCGGATACTTTTACCAAGACAAAATAGGAAAGTATTCGTATTGTTCGCAAAAACCGAATAATTATAAATAAGCTATTCGAATAGCAAATGTGGCGAATATCCGAATAATACGAATATCCGGATATCCGAATTGCATGCCCTAAATATGTCATACTTATGTGAATATACACATTAGCAAAATTTACCTGACTAACTGCATTATCAACAAACAGCATTATCCAATCCAGCCTTAAAGTAGAACTTGTGTTCTATCTATATATATATAAAAATGAATCCCTATTTCCCTTGGTCACGGCATCACGCCTGAACGGCTGCACCGATTTCGCTAATTCTTTTTTTGTTCTGTTCGTTATTATCAGGAGAAGGTACTTATGAAAGAAAAAATTAAGAAAATTACGTGGAAAATTCTAATTTTTCATAAATTAGGGTAGGAAAATGTCTGTCGGGTCAGCTAGTTATCTAATAAAATTCAATACATTATCATTCAGTTGTAAATTAATTCTATTCAACTTTTTGTGCCATACAAACCTTCAGTTCCTTAGTGAGCAGATAGGTGACAATAGTTGTGAGCGAGGAGAAGAATGGAGCAAGGAAGACACAGACATTCCTGATGTCTATGGTTATGTTCAGGAACTGCATCACATTGTACAATGTGGCTGATGTTACCATCAGGCCAGGGTAGATGGTACCTGGAAAGTTTATAATTTGAAACTAATATCTATAAAAATGAATAAACTAATGTATTTTTTGTCTGCTTTTTACTAAATGCAACAAAAGAAGAAAGGTAATTAGAACACTAACACAAATTAAAAAAAAATTGTATTTCAGGCTGTTTTGGCTAATCTCCAAAACTTGTCTTGATAGGGTTATAACTAGCAATAGCTGATTTTTTTTTTAAATTTATAAGATATGGTTTTTTTATTTTTTATATTATAATGCTATTAAAACCATTAGGGTGCAGTTGCACAGCTAACAAATAATTAAATAGGAGAATCTCCTCTCATTTACTTAACAAAAATTTTTTGTAACGTAAATGAGAGGATACATTTCAAAATTCCCATTACTCCACCGAGCCACTAGACATCTTACACTATATTTGCCAAGTTGTAGTCTCCACTCAATAACCTTACTACTACAGTAAATTACTACCTATTTCTTAGATTTATGGTAAATAAGCCAATAGTTTAGAGTTTAAGAGTAATTAGATGAACTTGGACCTTACCACCAATAATACGGCCTAGCGGATACCATGCTCTGTCATCAAACCAGTTGTGGAAGCTGTAAAATCCTTCTTCAGTGAGGTATCTTGTGGTTCTGTAGTTGAAGTATGGATCAAACTCGTGGATAACACTCTCAAATCTTAGAACGGAGAAGAGGCGTGTTCCAAATGCTAAAATTAAATAAAAATGTGTCTATTATTTTTGGAAGGGAGCCTTAGACCTTAGCCCAGGGGTGTGGGCTAATTATAAACATGGTTTTTGGATTAGATTTCGATTTGCTTTAAATTATTTTGAGGCCTTGCTGATATTTTTAGAAATTTGTGTCTGCGGCATATTTTTCCGCAAAAACAAGCTGTTTTACCGGTTTGTTTTAGCGTTTTGTAGCCATTTCTTATCAATAACAGGGACCACGTAAGTCATAAACATAGTTGGTTAGGGAGCTTCAAAAAGCTACAGTCAGAGAAAATTTCACACGTGGAGCTTAGATAAAGCGGAAAACAAGACGAAAATACTCACACAATATCGCTGCCATTGATAAAACAGCTAGTTTTATGAATGTTAGCTGTTTATCCGATGAGAGGTGAGGAAGCCTCCCCTTACTCTGAACCTCCGCCGTCATCTTGGGATCAATAAGATCTTCTTATTTTACACTTTTCCTTATCAATATTTCATACGGGAAACGAAAATAATCTAATAAACATAAAATACACCGGCAACCTTCACCGAATTTTGCATGCAGCCGAGTTTTGTATGTATGGCTGTGCTGTGTTCCCAGCTACAAATTCTTAGATTCTTAGCTTGGTTGGTTACACCCTAAACTGAATGTGAAAGTGCAACAAAGGTACATACCTAATAATATGTAAATTCTTATAATAACTGAAAGTTTATAATTCTAAAATTTTAGAATAATAACGAAACCCAGAGTTTACCTCTGGGTTTCGTTATTATTCTAAACCGTAGACCGTGAAATATTGTAAAAAATCTCAACTTTGCTACGTAAACATACTAGAGAAAGACTAGTGCGCAGAGTTTCGCATTTAGGTAGGTACTACTTACTTACATAGATAGTTAACTACTTTTAGGCTAATTATTATAATTTTTTAAATAAGCTAAATCAAAGAAGAGAACCTAGTGCTAAGTCAAACCTAACAAAGGATTTAAGGCACTATACTAACAAAATATTATGTAACTTAGTTGTTTTGAATAAAAATATTATTATACACTTTATTTATTTTAATTCTCATTAAAAAATACATTTTTTACTATAGAAATACAAAATTTTATAAAACTATTCTACAGTAAAAAATATATCAAAACGGTGGATCACCGACCGCGAAGCTAGGCTCAAGCAGCCGATGACTAGGGTTGCAGACAGAGGAACTTCCTGACGATACGCGCCGAATCCAGGAGAACCGCTTTTTGGATCTGACCCTTGATCCAACTTCCTAGCGAGAGTCTCTTGAGATGTTTATCGAGGCTCTTCGCTATTACCCCATTAACCGAAACGACTATCGGGACGATGGTCGCTGAATCAACATCCCACATGCTGACAACTATTATTATTATTATTAAGTGATATCATAAACTGTGCCTAGTGTAGGTACCAAATTAATACCTAGGACAAAATTTTCAAATGAACCTACAGAACCGATAAACTCTCTCTTTTTTTCAGTAGGTAATTGTATTATTAATGTAATAAATAAATAATAAATAAATAATTCCGGACAGTCTACACAGCATCATCTAGCCCCAAGCTAAGCAGAGCTTGTGTTATGGGTACTAGATGACTGATATACTTAATACAATATACTACATAGATAGATATTTTTTATTATACATATTAAACACCCAGACCAACGAAACGAATTTCTGCAGATCGTGCACAAATTTGTTCCGAGGCGGGAATCGAACCCGCAACCTCCTGCGTCGCAGGCGGACCTTCGCCCACCGCGCCACATCGGTCGTCAATGTCTATCTGCACTGATGCAGTAAAAACATACATTTAACAAAATTTAAATTTAGTTGGCAATTCTCTCGGCAACGCAAGTTGTCACTATAGTGGCGCGCCGGCGTGGCAGATCGTTGTTGCCAGTTTTAAATACAGATTTAAAAAAATACATACTTTTCAAGAATCCTGTGAATATGAATACAGTCGTTATGCGAATGTTTCTATTTGACTGGACGGATACCGATGGAGTTTGACCGAGTCTGACTGAGTAGAAATCACAGCTGATAGTTGTTAGGGAGTTTTATAAAAATAAAACAGAGACTTGGCAACTCCGAAAAAAGTTCTTTCTTTCAGTATTTACTAAAGTCAACTTGACTTTGATTGTCCAGAAATGTCTTATCAATCAATCAATTATCCTACAATCAATCAGTCATTTTCGGACGGACAGCTGTAGATTGTGCTATTTATATTCTCTTTGATTGTGCTTGTGGTGTGGTGGTGTACGTACAAGTTATTTCTGTTTATTCATGGAATTTATCAAGCAACAACAGTAATTCAACGAATTCGTTACTTTCGAATCCTCCCCAACACAAATAATAAAACCCTTCTCATTAAAAATCTCAGAATAGTGTCTCTCATTCACCTTTATTTCAAGGGGTTCACTCAGGTCAGTGGATACTGGATAGTGACTAATCGCAGAGATTCCGCCGGACATGACCATTGCGGAAGGAAGTGCTAAGTGTATGTGATGTCCGACGGAGACCCTTCCTTAGAAGAGGATATACCGAAGCCTCTGCTTGAGCGGGCGGCGGAGGAGAATGTATTTACGCCGAAGATATCAACGCCTATCTACACAGGAGGTGTGAAGCTTCATCACAAGAGAGCCAGCACAGGAGAGACGGAGTCTTTCCTTTCGGACGAGCAGAGAAACGACCTCGCGTTCAACCAGTTATTCCAAAATGGAAATGGAAATGAGGGAGAGGACTTTCATGAGGTAGATATTCTTTTAATTTCTCTGCCTTAGAGGGTAAGCTTCAGTTCATTGATAAATGGATGTCTAAGTAGTCTTTATGTAAAAAGGTTTGTTCGTACTGAACTATTGGAAATACTATATTTAGCAGAAGACATTGGGATGATGATGATGATGAAAGCACATCCACACACACCATTGTATTGGGTATTTTTAGCTTTTTCTTTTATTCCCAACATTTTGGAATACAATGTTGTGGTCATAGGATGAGGATACTTTTTCTTACCAAGATAAATGAGTTATTATATACATCAATCAATATGGTCATTGACCAACATCAATATAAATCATGTATTCTACTATGTACTTAAGTCTAAAAGTCAATGTAAAAACTTTTCTGTATCAATATTATTTCATAATTCTGAAAAAAAAGAGGTTCATTATCATCATCCACAACCTGAGTTCACCTAGCGCTTATAGGTCTCTAATCCTTTGTGCCACTCTGCACAGTCCTGCGCCAGTCTCATCCAGGCTTGCCATGAAAAAGTGATTATCACAAAATAATCGGGTGGCTGGCATTTTTGCTGTAGAAAGAGTTTTTCAGCAAAAAATATTTTTATCAATGAGATTGTATATAATGGGAAAAAACCCTGTATTGATGTTATGCTGTTTTTTAAAATAATTAAATAAATATTGAATATTTTAGTATATGCATATATTTAAAATGCATACCAAATAATTATAAAAGCCATTTGGACAAGGGATAGTTACTTTTAAAAAACTATAATAAGTCCACAAAGTTGCAAAAAAAAAGTTCAAAATCCTCATATTAAGTATTTTATCCATGAAATGATAGGCTTTTGTAGCTTTGATATTTATCTTCAATTTCTGTATAAAATATCTCAAGCAACATAAATTACCCCCATGTGGTCCCCTAGCAGTGGCATTAGTGATAATATACTTGTTCAAATTGGTCCCCCACTGTTTCAGTGCACTGTTCCATTATATTCTGTTTTACTCTTATTTTATAGAGACATGATAGAACTACTGTGCCTAATAACATGACAAAATTCAAGCCTTTTTGGATCAAGTCATGATTAGTGGGTGAATATATCTTCTTTTAATGTGCTCATACTTCATCACTCAGCCAATATTGTCTATTCCACTAAAATCTATCTCAAATCTGTATTTGAAAACAACTTCATATTTAATATTGACCAATTTAATGTAGAAACATTAGGTTGAAAGAAAAATCTGATCCATATCCTCATATTAGTTAATTATTTGTTTTCAGTTACATTTTCCTGTAACCTTCCTCATTTGATGATATTAAAACACAATGCTATCATGTACCTATATTTATAAAGTTACTATTCGCTTGACATGTATATTACATTACTGATGCAATACGTAAATTTGAATTTCATACATTTTGTTTTTTACATACTTAATAAATAACTGAATATGGTTAGACTGGCTCACTGGTAGCAATGATAATATCTGACCCTCCTTAGAAGACAAGACAGACACAAAGTCACAATTTGCACCTGAAACTCGACAATAATGAAAATTACAGGCGCCTTTCGAATAAACTGGCCGACTTTGCTCAAAGTTTGTCATAATAATGATCAGATTACGAAATAAATATTTAAAAATATTAATTAATAATTCTAATAATGTAAACATTGTAGGTAATCTATGGCTTTCTTTATTTACGCATTCATTCAATTAGCAAAGTAATCCCTGGTGATGCACACTGTTAATAAAGATAAAATAAAAGTCGTTTAATCCAAAGCTTGTTTACATTACACCATGCAGTTTTTATCTGTGAATTCATTCATTCTTTTTAGAATTTACCTTAATTCTTAACTTACTATCCATGTGGACCTAAAAACTTTACAATGGAATCCTAATTGTACGATGAAATTATTTCATATCGATGAGTAGAGCGTAGGGTAATTGAGCGTCTTTCGTGTTAAACGCTGAATCCTGCAGTCTGAAATAATTATGGAAATTTCATTCGTGTTAATCCGATTATGATAATCTCTCATCTCCATTTGCTGAAAACAAGTCGTGCGTAAACATTTATATCGCTTGTTTGCAACAAGGACGACATTACTCAAAAAACACGATTTTCGAGTTAAGTAAACAGCTAAGTTCAGAAAAAAATCTAGTTTTTTCCTGCAAAACGACATTTCTCTAAGGGTTATGGTTATAGCAGGACAGAAGATATGACATTATTGCGCTATCTCATTTTGTGTATATGTTTTGCGGCAAGAAGGTCATTACTCAGCGGAGGTGCAATTGTGTTCGCGATAAGTTCGACATATTTCTGGTTTTGACGTTCTACGTGAGAAGGTTAGTTTTATATTTATAAATTTGTTTCTATAATAATGTATCTAAATAAAATGTGTCTTTTTTGAATCAAAATATTTATTAATTATTTGAGTACTTATTTTGTGATATGTCAGTTTAGCAGAAAAAAGTAGGAACAGTAAAAGAATTACTATAAAATATGACGATATTGACTGTAAAAAAAGAACAAATTAATGATTTAAGTTAAAAATTTAGTCAAAAAATGACAATAATTCAGAAACTTTGAAGGTTATTTTTGTATTAATTTAAAATTATCTGTATTTAAAACGTTTTATGTATACTAAAATATACATTCAGTGACCAATTATAAGATTTAATTAATATTTTTGATATTAATATTTCAGAGCGAGACCCTCTAGCACAGGTATAATATTACTTAAAAGAGGGTCCCATACCACTGAAATGTACTAGATTAAGTTAAAGAAATAAAATATTTTGTATTTTTTTTTTTGTATTTTTGTATTTTTGCAGACGATTCGTTACAATGACGTTGTCAGGGAGTTTAAGGAGCAAAAACATATTGACTCCAATCGACCAAAGCTGGAATAAAGAACCCGATCAGGAGTTTTAATTGGATAAAAGTTGTTTGTACTGCCTATTAACTACCTTAATAATACTACTGATAATAATAGTTTTTGATTAAGGAAATTATTTGTTATTGTATTTTACTTTTCTAGATTGTGAAAGACAGCAAATCTAGGCTCCATCTGAGTTTGATATTCCTACCTATTCAGGTGCCACCCAATTCCTATGAGTTACCACCGGAGTTTGAAAGATCTCAAGGACCGTCTGCACCTCAGCTTGATAGATTTGAGCTTTGTTTGAAAGACCTTTTCAAGAACCATCAGATGGTTTAGATTCCAGCAGTTCTTCCTATGTCCTATTTCGTCATCTGATTTTTTCAATATTATATTTTGTGTAGGTACCCACATTTTTATTTTTGTTACTTGTTTTTAAGTTCTATTTTTATACCTACTGTTAAACTGAATAGTTTTTTTTAGACAGTGACGACTCAGAGATCCTCTTTACACACTGCCAGAACCACATCTCTTAGACTACATTTTGCGGACTTATCTGATGTAGAAATCGAAGATTTGCCTTACAACGATGAAAATTTTAACCAAAATTTAGCTGAAAATACAGAAAATGTACCTTTAGTACAATCAACATCACAAAAGAATAGAGACGCAACCTTTTTACCAACAATTCCACTAGTAAAAGTTGGAAGGAAACGGAATGAAAGATCTAAAAGTTGAAAAAAACAACCCTCGTACTATGTATGTATTACAAGACATCTTATTCCGAAGAAGAATTAAAGAGAGCTGTTCTTATAAAAAGAAAAGAATGATTGAAGTAGATGTCAAAAAAAGGCATATCAAAGAAAACCCGGTGTAACGGAGAAATAAGGCTGATTTGTTGGATTTAAATACTGAATAAAAATTTAATACCAAGGTTCTATGCCCCATTTTATAATGCTTCGTAAGAACGGACTTTGCGAGAAGCACTGACTTTATGTTATGTTGATTGCAAACTTTGTGTTTATAAAACTTTTTTCTAAATTTGTTATAAGGTTAATTTTATTATAGGTTGACTATAGTATGATTAATCTAAGTAACTTATGAAAAGTTTAAAAGCTAATTTCGTTGGAAATGTAATGAAGACTGATTTGTAGCTTAGCTAATAGTGTTGATTTTTCTAGTTTTAGATAACTTTTTGAATGACCGAAAGAGATATTGTATTTAGATGTGTCTATGTTTTGGTTAATTTAGTGGTGAATTCTATTAAAAGATTTTTCTACAATGTCACTTTTTGTTTTATTAAATAAATTAATAACCAAAATTTAAACTACATGTTGAAGATAATGTCCTAAGTCAAAATAATACTAAAATATTATTTAGTTTTTCTGTAAAAATGACACATTTTCTACCCTATTCGATAAAATTACGGCTAAGGTTTTAGCAGAGAATCTTACATAATGTTTGCTGATATATTTAAAAAGGTATTGAATCAGGCATTATTTCATTCTAAGGAAGTTTCTTTCAAAGAGCCATAATTAACGAACTATAATTTTTCAAACTTTAAAAATGCTCTGCTGAAAAATCGTGTTTTTTGAGTTGTGTCATCCTTATCGCAAACAAGCGATATCTACTCTCAAGCTTTATTGTCGCCTCCACTTTAATCTTGTGCTCTTTATCCTTTTCAATCGAGTGCCTCGCTCTTTAAATTACGTGTTTTCATCGATCCCTGTTTACCTGTCTAGATGTTAGGCATCTTAAACCGTAATAAGAAGGATGTTCATCATTTGTGTAGACAAGCTTAAGTCGGATAATAGGGCCTTGTTTGCGATTCGCGTGCATTATCTATGTTTGCCCGCACGTATGTAAATTCACTATCGAAACCATTAGTTGTTTTGCTAACTTTTATTTGAACGAACGTGTCTCGTCTCTCTGACATCTTTATTTCAAACACTAAAGAAATATATTCTTAACTCTACGCCTTAATTTTTGAACGATATCTCGAACTCGGATGAATCAGTGTTAAATTGGACAGGCCAAGGTCGTAGTACGTAGGTAATGCTAATGGCTTGTCTTAGTTGCAGTCAAAAAACGTTACTTGAGAAGGCAGTATCTCTAAGCCCGCAAATGATAGCTAGGTGTGTGATAGAAGTGCTGAGTTACATCACATACGATGCTGCTCTATTGAGAGTGAACAAGTATGGACGTAGAAAATCCCACGTACGGTTATCACTTCCTTTTGTGCTTACGTGGTTTTTACTTGATAAGTTTTCACGTTTAGTGTAAATTGGACTGTGTAAATTCCTAATAGAAAGCGAGTTCTATGCATAAAAATTGGATGTCTGTCGGTTGTTGTGACCTTAGCATTGTCGAGTCAAGGTTCGCAGAACAGGCAGTGAACTTAGAGACGTATCTTGGCTCATGACTAACTAATAACCTCTACATACACAATGAACAGATACAGAGTTAGGTATCTGATTAACAAGTCGCGTTGGTCAGGACGAGTCATCGAAGTTTTGTTGATTAAATGCAAATCTTGTGAGAACACGAACCTCAGGGTTTTCCGGTACATTTTACTTGCGTTAAATTCGTATTAGAACTACAACTGCTAAACCTTCGACCTATAGGTGTCACAGTAGAAGGCCATGTTATTGGCTTTTACAATCGAAAGAGAGATTAGAATTTCCCTCACTTCCAAAGGTTTAGGCTCCAACCAACGGGACAACTGTTTAATATTTAATGAAATGCATAGGTCCGAAACAGACCGAATATCTTCCCGATGTAAGCTCAATCTCAATGTAACCTCTATAAAACCTGCCGTATCTGGTACTGAGTTGGATCTGTGTGACGCAGACCGAGCGGGAGACGCAGGGGAGGATGGGCGACCTCCACGCGATGTCTGTCCTCAGCAACTACCAAGACAACCTCTCTCAGGAAATGAACACCGACCGGTGAGTGCCGTACTGTGCCATTCCATTCCCCTTTTGCCCTTTGCCGTAGTTTAGTGTAGTAGCGGTGACAATCCAGATGTCGTCAAAACTAAACGAATTTGACAGTACTAAAAATGGTGTGGTAGTATTCCTTGAAATTTTTAGTCCTGTTAAATTCAAAGTTTTAGTTTTGGTGACATCTGGATTGACACCTGTATCCGCAACTTTTTCTTTTGCACCGTTCCTAATTTTGTTTTGTTGTACTTAACTATCTGCCCCAGTTTCTTAACCTATGCACCGTTCGGTAGTTAAGTTTTATTGGTCAAATTTACTGCATCCGTTCTATAGTTAAGTTTCGCAGCACGAGTAATTTTCTTAAATACTTAGTCCAAGTTATTTCTTATTGCTTTTGTTTCCTTAACTTGCATACTTTTTAAATGTATTGTTATTTTGAACTCGCAGTTGTCGAGTTGACAATGAGATTAGTCCTGGCATTGATAATTACTAATGGAACTTTACTGGTTTACTAGATGGTTATTAGGTAGCTATTATAACCAGATCAAGCTATATTAACTCGACGCAGTCACACTAATATTATAAATGCGAAAGGTTGGCTTAGATTTTTCGGGGTTTATATAATTTTTGTCAGAAATTATGCATTGCCTGGCCTCACCAGCCTAAGCCTGGAATAAATAGTTTAAGTACTTTTTGTTCCATAAATCAGATCCTATGGGAATTAATTAATCTTTAAATGTTTCTAAAGAAAAGAATGCGTGCGAAGTCGCGGGCAGACTATTATTACTAAACGATAGTTCTAAATGCTCGTTATGGTTATTGACAAGGCTTCCGTTATTGTTTGCAATCACGCTTTCTTCATTAAAGTGGTTCTAAATAACATAAAAAATGAAGTGTATTATCGTAAAAACTGTTTGTTAAGTTTTTAATAGCCTTTTGTTCGTTGTTGGGTCATTATTTATGTTTTGGTGAATGGCCCTTGGGGTATCGAGGTGTGGGTGTGCCGCAGGGTGATGTTATTTGGCCTTATCTATTAATTACTTACCCCGTATATTGTAGCTTGATAAGGTGTGCTAATAATTAACCAGGCTAAGCATTTGGTTAATGAAGTGCAATTAACATCGACCTGAAATAAACAAAGTTCGGTTTATATTTTAAGTCACAAACATAACTGAAATACCAAACTTTAAATTCTGATGTTATTCTTGATTTTCCTTTTAACTCACGATGTATTTATTAGTATCTGATTTATTAGTATCAGTCTATTTGTTTAGTTTGTTATTGCAAAATGATTTTGCATGAATCATGATTTGATATTGTTCGTTTTACCACTAATAATAGACATTTCCTTCGTAAAACTGACTGCTTGCCTATCTTTGAAGTCTCCTTTCGATCCAAGGTAGGAATTATCTGAATTAGGAACAGGCACGCAATCACAGTTATTGTCGACATTTCGGTTTCAGAAGTTCACAGTTCATTCGATAAATGTCTTTACGAATTAATTATTTTATTAGGTTTAAAAAATTTTTGTAGTCAGACGATTTAATTATGAATACAGGCTTTCTAACTACGAACTTATCCGTTTTCTATACATTCATAATTCATATAATTACTATCACAGGCATAATGGACTTTTCTGCATCATCTTGCGTAGATGTTTACAAGGCAATGAATGTTAATTTACTGCTCTGTTAAACAATTGTAATTGAATCGATATTTAAAATGTCTCACCATCCTTCTTAGGGGCTCTTAAATGTCGTGATTGATTCATGCTTTGTTTTCCGGCTCAATAGATCAATTCATTTGGTGTGATGCCAACTGTTCAGAACTAAGTTTTTCTCACGCATTAATCACAACAATATTTTTTCGAATTGATGCTATGCTGCCGACTAGCTTCTCTACGCGGTTTCACTCATGTAGACCGACTCATGTCAACCGAGTAGCTGTAGCATCTTCGGATATACATACCTAACTGGTATTCTCACTAAGACCTAGAAGGTATAATCACCCACAAACCAATCATGATCTCGTTATGTCAATGAGCTCGAATATTCGCCGAGACTTACATAAGAAAGCTAGGAAAGTGACATTTTGCAGATAGTTCTTACCCAGAGAGGCTTCACCAGTACTTTGGCAACAAGGTACTTCCCGAATTCATCCAACAACACCCCCTGGACTTTTCTGATGGTGTTAGTTTATTTGGCAAAATGATGTAAGTCATGCTTTTTTTGACGAGTGATGATTGTGCTTCAAATGTACTGTTCCTGTTTTATGGGTTCTTTAGTGATGTCCGTTTCTTTATTGTGTTCATGCGTGTATTCATTAAGGTTGAAGTTCTCTTTGAAATGATTCGTGTTTCTTTGTTGTTCGTTGATTTTCAGTGTCTAATCGGATTGCTCTTCTGCTTATGTTTTTACCTATTTGTTCCTTAGCTTCTGTAGCTTTTCTATTCTGTAGATGTCTTGCACTTGCACTATCTGACATGGGATACAGTAAACTATTATTTGCTTTCTAAGAAATGAATTCGAATTAACCATAGACAAACTGTGTAGTGAAATTAGATGTGTCCCATACAACATTTCAGGGACAACGGTAGCGAAGCGTCAACTAGAGCTGCTGAAGAATGTGGCTGTAACAACACAATCGGAGCCGAGCTTCCGAAGGGCAATGGCAAACCCCCCGCCAACCATTGCTCGTGAGTAACAGACCAGTCATCAAGATAGCCAGCGCATTAAGATCACAATAGCATATTGGGCAGCATAGCATAATCGTATAAGATCGCATAAGATGGCATTAGTATTAAATTGATTAATTTAATTTCATTGAAAAAAAAATTCAATGTAATGTCGCCAGCACTATCACAAAATTGCACCAGGGCTCGGTTAAAGAAAAATACAGTTGAATGTAACATAAAAAAATCTGATAGATCTATTTCCAACTCACACAGTTGTCGTAACTCCTTTGAGATTTAAGAGAAAACCGTACGAAGATTCTAATGCCTTGGCTGGATTCTTAGAACTAGGCATTCGAATCTTCGTACGGTTTTCTTTATACGCATCTTTTGTATAGGTAAATGACGCATTCATCCACTTCTTAGAACTCCATACAACTGTCTCAGATTTTCGTTCGTGTGAAGCTAGAGAACACATGACATATGTATCTTATTATCTCGACTTCATCAATACGTTCGTTCATGTGTAATTGATCTGCATTGACCATGAGAAATAATTTGTCTATAAACTTGTTTCATTACGAATATGTGACAAAAAATGATTGAAACTGATATATTATTATAATGTATTGTACAATATCGATCCTCAAGTATACCGACTTAGCATGGCATTTGCATGTATTATTTATTATTAACGTTTACTTGCTTGAACTCTACTATCGGTCAACACATAACTCAATAAGAACACAACCTATAACAAAACATAACATAAAGTGGTTTGTTAACAATGTAACAGTATTCTACTACTATTATACTATCTACAGTGTAGTATCATACAAGTAGTATCAGCCGAAGTGGATTTGTTTCAAGAGTTGCGTATCCATCCGGTCTTAAAAATCTGGTTTGAGATGAATATAAATCCTACTTACATAATTATAAGATACGGTTTTTTATTATTCATGATAAAGTAGAATGGGTCAGCAACACCATATTTGTTTCGCTTATAATTATGCAATCGTTCGCGACGTTGCTCCTAGTAATTGCCATATTCATATTCACACACGTCATACTCTATATTGTAAACCCAGATAAAGAAAAATATAAAAAGAAACACAATTGGGACCCTCATCGCTAAGAGCGATCACATCCAGGTAATCCATTTTCAAACCTTTTTATTTACTTTTACTGTTCTTACTATTATTTAAATACAATATACCTGTCTGCAAGTGATTTGTTGAACTACACTGAACTAAAATCAGCTCTACCTTGTAACAGTGAAGTATAATTCTCTAGTTCTATGAGCTCAACTAGCTCCATAGTAGCTAATATCGACAAAATGTCCACTGTAATATCAATTGATACCAATTGTTTCGTTTGTCTCTAAGGGTCGCCTTCACTTTTTGCTAGTTTAAAATGACCTTCATTAAACTTGCCATCAAAGTTAATGTTAAGTTTACCTTGAATCACGGCCATGACAGATATTTTGTTTAAAATACCTACGCATATTTTGTGGGATCACTCCATTTTCGCATTTTAATTCACTTGTATCCATAAGCACATAAGGAACCCATTCAAGAAATTAGCTCTTCAGAGTTGAATGAAGGCCCGAGTTTTCCTATTCAGGCGTAATAATTCGAAAACACCTTTTAATGACTTATCATCAAATAGAAAACAAACACCCATTCATTCTGAAATCATACCACAGCACATCATTCCATACAGGGTTATAAAACACTTCACATAACTTACCCATCCTAATTTGGCAGCATAATAATGGGCGGGCAGATGACAAACCCCTCCCTTCTGTTCAACGACGGCGTCCGCTCCATTGACTACGTCCTAGTCTGGGAGAGCCAGAAGGAAAACCAGATCAAACCGGAGGTGATCAAACACAGGCGGATATTCGAGGAGAATCTCGAGAACGAAGGTTTGCAGCTGGAGAGGGAAGCGCCTGAGCATTTGTATGGACTGAATTTTGTTAAGGTGAGGTTATTTAACTGTTACTACTCATCAGTAGGTAGAATAATAATAATAAATCGTGTTTGACAATCCACACAGCACCATCTAGCCACATTGGGGATACTCATGATATTTCGCTTCTTTCATTACCAAAAAGGAATTAATTCGAAATTGTATCCCTTCTAGCTTGGTGCTTGAATTTTAGATTTGTAAAGGTAATTAATAAAATTAGGTAACAATCAATTGTGATTATCGATAAAGCAGTTCTTAAAAAAATCTAGCCAATGTGGCTCAATTGCAAATGCAGAGTTGTGGTTTCAAGTCCTGTTGGAAATGAAACTGTGCAAAAATGTCTTGAAAACATTATTTTCTTTCAGATACACGCCCCTTACTCAGTACTGAAAGATTACAGTGAAATTTTGAAACTACGGATGCCTATGAAGGTATGTATACACTCCTTTACCCTGCGTAACTTGAATGGCTTAGATAATAGAAATAGATTCCAGGGGCTTTGAGCTTGTGATGTAGAAATGTCCCTGTATAATAAATTAAAATAGTTGATATAATAAAACGCATAGAGTAGACGCTTTTTGTCGACACTGTTGTGCAAGTGTACTCTATAATGGCGTCTAATTCAAATGTTCTTGGCAGCGTATTAATTAAGCAAATGGGAAGGGATAAGTATTTTTCTGGGGGAATATTGAATGTATCATAATGAAAGTATCTGTTGTGTACGTAACACGCACCGTGCACTGTAATATTGTGTCGTTCGTAGGAATGCAGTAAGATACGAAAGACTGGCCGGACGAATGCCATACTGAATGCCGCAATGTATATGTCTAAGGTACGCGAAGCATGATCGCTTTGCTAACTGAATCACATGTGTATTCTATTTATGCAACTGATTTTAAATAGATCTATGAATTCCAATTCTCCAACTTTAAAACTAAAGACTATTTTACATCATCAATAAGCTAATAAAATGAGTTGCAGTAAACCGTAACTGCTCAAGACTAGCCGTCTCTTTTCAACTTAAATTTTTTTTGTTGATCTGAAAGAGACACTCGGTCTAAGTAGTTACCAAAAGTTGTGATTCAATATCGCTAGCTAGTGTATCGCATTTATGTGTAAGTATTTGTATTGTATAGATGTCGTATTCTGTTGCATCTATGTATTTATAAATTTATCGTGTACTTATTTTAATAGAGAAATAGGTTTCGTAATGCATATTATTTTTAACATGGAACGGCAAAATATTAATTGACTTTACTAACATTGGTGTGTGGGCTTCGCGACACCTACTAATAAAAGTAAAAACCATGTAACTCACACAAGCTGCCGAATAACAAGGTGTGGGTATTCCCTACTAATGTATAATAAATTATGTATCGGCTAATTGGTAATTGCTATTCATTTTTTGCATTCTACTAAAAATTTACCTAAATCGTGCTAAACATATTATAAAAAAATATTATATATTATCCTTAGAATAAGAGTGAAATTAACTAACATTTTTCAGCTTAGTTTACTTTGTACAAGCTTGTCTTCAAAAGTGTAAAAACAATGTTTGCTTGAGCCTGTCCATAACACGCAGACCGTGGAAATTTACTGAGAAGTCATGCTACACCATCCAACTAAAACTTAAAAAAATATTTTTATTTGGAACTTTCTGAATACATAGAACGAGATATGGTCAAACTATCCAACATTTTTATAACCGCACCTTAATATCGGGACATCTCGGTTGCATAGTTGCTCTACGAAAACTAAAGATGTCGCGGTTAGAAAATTTTAGAAATGAAATGCCAGATTCGACCCTCCAGTGGATCACTTACGTTATAAGGGATTACGGTCTTAAATGACATCAGCCATAGAAGTAGTTTTTGCTTATCAAAAAATCTCAGTAAAACATCCACGGTTCTACCTAACGCGAAACTAAGTTCAATCTTTCAGTTTTCAGCGCTCAAAGATGTCGGCGACAAAACAAACAGCATGTTTGATAAAGTAGACGCGTGCTGGGACCGTGTCATGTCCCGCGTGCGAGTCGACCCGAATCTGTTCCCGGAGAGAAAGCATCGCTTGACTGCCATTTATTCTAAGGATAAGGAGTATTTGTGAGTACCCCCAATTTTATAAATAATACAGAACTTTCTAACGGCGCCATCTATTTTTAAAGTACGACAAAACTCAAAGTGATTTGATAAAAATATCAGTTGAAACAAATTGTCAACACTATTATTTGGAACTAGCTGGTGCCCGCGACTTCGTCTGCGCATGATTAGTATTTCGAGTACTCGCTATTTCATAATTTCTTTTTTCTTTTGCGTAATTCCTTTCTTGTGGGATTTTCGGGATAAAATAAAGCCTATGTGTTATTTCAGCTTATAATCTATCTCTGTGCCAAATTTCATCCAGATCCGTTCAGCAGTTTTTGCGTGAAAGAGTAACAAACGTCCATCCATCTATCCATTCATCCTTACAAACTTACGCGTTTATCAGTTCAATTCAAAAATTTCTCACAGCATTTGAACGACGCGCGCGCGTCGTTCAGATGCTGTGAGAAATTTTTGAAAACCCGTATAGCCCAGGGGAACCAAACTGAATTCCGGGATAAAATGTATCCCATGTTCAATCGTCCCGAGTTCCATTCGAATTCATTCACTTCCCTCGTGATGCGTGGTTAAAGAATTTTTCTTTCACCCTCTCTCCCAGGGGAACCTTACCGAATTCCGGGATAAAAAGTATCCCATGTCCTTCCTTGTAGTATGAACTCAAATCGTCCCAAGTTTCATTCCAAGTCATTAAAGAATTTTTCTTTCACCCTCTCTCCCAGGGGAACCTTACCGAATTCCGGGATAAAAAGTATCCCATGTCCTTCCTTGTAGTATGAACTCAAATCGTCCCAAGTTTCATTCCAAGTCATTAAAGAATTTTTCTTTCACCCTCTCTCCCAGGGGAACCTTACCGAATTCCGGGATAAAAAGTATCCCATGTCCTTCCTTGTAGTATGAACTCAAATCGTCCCAAGTTTCATTCCAAGTCATTTAGCAGTTTCGGCGTGATGAGCGGTAAAGGAATTTTACTTTCATACCCTCTCCCATGGGAACCTTACTGAATTCCGGGATAAAAAGTATCCTATGTCCTTCCTCGAAGTATGACCTATAATCATGCCGAGTTTCATTTAAATCCATCAAGTAGTTTCGGCGTGATGCGCGTTTACGATACAGACAGACAGACAGACAGACAGACAGACAGACAGACATGAATGAAAAAAATTACAGTTTTGGCTTGAGTATCGATAATAGAGTGCCCTCCAAAAAAAATTTTCAAAATATCTTCAATGTACAGATTTGGACCTGTTACAGTTTTATTATAAGTATAGATTAAGCAAAAGTTAAAAAATCTGAAATCAAAGTGATCACTTTATTTCCTTTTTTAATTTAAGTAGGTACTTAGTATAATTTGGATTTCTGACGTGTCCAAGAGTCCTGCAAGCTTATCGAATTTATCCAAGGCATACGTCGAAAGGGGATTTTCCATAATGACTACGCTTGGCAGGCAGATTGCGCTTCCTTCCTTCCTTGGTACACAGATATTCGGTGAACTTGCTCTTTCGGACCAAAACCGCTTTTTATTCCTCTATCTTTTTATTCCTCTATATTTATCACAATGAATAATTTTTGTTATAGATTCGACACGAACGCAGAATGTTTCTGGACGCCCTCAATCCGCTCTCGTATAGTGCAGTTCATTCTAGACCGCAAGAAGTTCTCGGACGCACCTCACGATGACTTTGCGTTCGGAATTACGAGGCTCATATCCAACGACACATATAGTGCCGCATATCCCCTCCATGATGTGAGTATATTGGACTCTACTAGCATTGTAATAAGGTCGCATTTAGTGCAGTTCATTCTGGACCACAAGAAGTTCCTTCCTCGTTCAAACCTCCTGAGCACAAAAACGTATATTAATGAAGGTCTAATTTTGTTACAGGGTGATCTCAAAACTCCAGGCTCAATGAGGCATTTATTATACACGGAATGGGCGGCTGTCTCCAAATGTGTGAAGTACCAGCCTCTCGACTATGTTAAGGATTATTTTGGCGTTAAAATAGGTAACCGCTTTTCATTACATTAATTCAACTTTGCTAAGCGGTAGAACGGCTAGGCTGGATGAACAAAAGTCTGAAATATCTTTATATCACATGCTTATCATACTTGTATCTAATAGCTTTTGTTTAATTTGTGTGAAACTTTTTAAACTTTTTTTGGTATTATACTTTTTTACTATATAAGAGGCGGTTCGCACTGCGATATAGACAAACAATAGATACCAAGTCAAGAGTCCGGATACCACGATAGAGACTGGATTTCAGGACAGTTCAGTTCGCGTGCAAGACTGAGACAGTTCGCTACGGCATAAAGAACACAATACGCCAAGATTACCGGAGACATGTACATGTCATCGGTCTTTATTCTCTGTCGCGGCTCTAATAACCACACTATATCACCAAGACTGAAGTTAAAGAGAAGACATGAGATGAATGTCATATCAAATGTTTTAATTTTGTTTCAGGTTTATATTTCGCTTGGTTAGGTTTCTACACTCACATGCTGATCCCGGCGTCTCTTGTTGGACTGATTTGTTTTATTTACTCGGCCGTCACGGTTTATGACAACAAGCCAAGGTAACCATTACCACACACATTCATTACCTTCTATACATTATGTGTATTTTTTAACCTTGACCGAATGAAATGTTCGGATATGTGACATATTTTTATCGATAAAATAAAAAAAGTTATATGTTAGCTATCTCTAAAACGAAGCTGATTGAATTTTTTTAAGGAAAACAACATACTTCATTTTGTTCTTTCTTCCTTTCTTTTTAAGTAAACGGGGTATTTTATTCAAAGTAGTCTTTGAATAAAATATAATCATTAGAAAGCTAGATAGTCTACCTAGTTAAGAAAATATCAAGGTTATTCAGGTATACTTTTTTGTATGTTGTTTTAACTTCAATTAGTCTACAAATCCTCCGAACACTATGTTTCTATCTCGTTTCGTTGTCAAGTTATTCACCATTTAAAAGAGGTAAGTACTGTTTTCCCCCAGGTCTATGACATGGGGTTCTTCAAAAAGGGTCTCTTAAGACATTTAAAGGGTCGGCAACGCGCGTGTAATGTCTCTGATGTTGCAGGCGTCCATAGGCTGCGGTAACCGTTTTCCATCAGGCGGGCCGCATGCTTGTTTGCCACCTTGGTGGTATAAAAAAAGGTACTTACTCTACCGCATATAAGGTCTATTTTCCCTTGCAGTGAAGAAGTATGCAACTACAACTCCACCACGATGATGTGTCCGCTGTGCGACTACCACTGCGATTACTGGGACCTGAAGGCGACGTGTCTGCAGTCTCGCATCACGTACCTCTTCGATAACCCTACGACCGTGTTCTTTGCTGTCTTTATGAGCTTTTGGGGTGAGTTTGTCACGACCTGTCGTGACGTGTTTCAAATATATCCTAGATGCAACTTCCATACTGGCACAGTGAAGAAGTGTGCAACTACAATTTCACCATGATGATGTGTCCCCTGTGCGACTACCATTGTGACTACTGGGACCTGAAGGCGACGTGTCGGCAGTCTCGCATCACGTACCTCTTCGATAACCCTACGACCGTGTTCTTTGCTGTCTTTATGAGCTTTTGGGGTGAGTTTGTAGCGACCTCGAGCGTGACGTGGACTCAACTGTGTTTCAACTTTAGTAGAAGGAGTGACAAGTAAAAATTGAAAGGAAAAATAAAGGTGTGAAAAGGAGTGACAAGTGAAAAGTGACCTAAGCTGAAGTTACACTACCTAACTGCTTCATACATCTGCTAGATGGCGCAAGGCATTAAGGTTGGTGTGAACATCCGAGCCCCCATACAAACGTTGCTTTCGTTTCATTTGGAAAGTACCGGCTCGATTTCAATGAAATTTTGCATACATAATCGGATAACAAAAAGCTACGGGTGCACTGTTTTAGATTTTCAAAAAACTTAATCAGCATTAAA
Source organism: Eupithecia centaureata (assembly GCA_944547425.1). Lineage (NCBI taxonomy): Eukaryota > Metazoa > Arthropoda > Insecta > Lepidoptera > Geometridae > Eupithecia > Eupithecia centaureata. The sequence goes on from OX155679.1 coordinate 2,951,228, forward strand.
TGAGAGCGAAACTAATTAGCCATATTTTCACACTAAATCGAGTCATTTTCAAGGGATTTTTTATGCATGATAAACACCTGTATTCGAAAATCTGTCACGCTGCACCCATCGTAAATATATTTAACTTTAGGGAGAAACAATAATATTTGAGAAAACAATCGATAATTCAAAATAAATCCAAAGCAACGAAAAAATATTAAATTTTTTCAAAATCATTGTCGTTTTTGCCACCGCTCGCTCACGCGAGGGGGGCGGTAAGACGCAGAGGAGGTGGAAAATGTTACGATTTCCGAAATAAGGCGAGCTCAGCCGAACGGGCCGAGCCGACCGACGACGAGTCGTCATCGTCAGTCGAGTCAGCCATTCACCGACAGGCAGCTGACACGCTCAATCAAATATAGCGTTCACCGTTTGACACCTGACAGACCCAGTCAATTATAGCATCGAACGATTGGTGGAAATATTACAATTCGCGAAACAGGGCGAACGCAGCCGAACGGGCCGAGCCGACCAAGCTCGACGGGTCGTCATATTATATCTATATATAAAACCATCTGACTGACTGATTCATCATCATAAAAGCCGAAACCGCTGCAGCTACATAAAAAGTTGAAACTTGTAAAAAAGCTTCCTTTTCTAGTATAAGCACTAAGGCGGGTGAAAAGAAATGAAAACATTGTTATGAAACTTTTTAATGCGTAGTCTGACTTTATTGAACCTAGATTATTTCAAGTACAAAATAAAAGTTCAAGTACCGAATTTTCAAAAATTCATAATTTTCGATCTTCCCTGAAAAGAGGTATAAGATAATACCTATGTTAAAGTTTGTATGAACGTTGTTCAATTAGTAGTGAAGTTTTAAGAATGAAAGAATACGTATTTCAGGATTTTGATATTTAAAATGGGGGTTAAATGGGGGCTAATTCTACGCGGACGAAGCCACGTGGTTTTGATAGTAACTGAATAAAAACCATATTATTCATAATTTTTGATGTAGTTTGAAATTAAGATTACGTCATTATTTACTGACAAGATTTCTTGACGTTAGTCAAACGAACTTCTGAATTCATCCAATCCAGAGCTATTATTTTGACGTTATTGACGAAAGTATTTCGTGACACGATCACTTTGACTCGTTTAGACTTCCTTTCTCACTCAAAACGCGCTCCATTTCATTCGACTTGAAACAGCAACAAATACACACGGATCGGCCGCTGAGATTTACGAGAGGTTCCTAGCCTTCTTAAGACTAATTGTGAGAAAAAAGAAGATCACGTGACACTTTTTTCTAGAAAACGCTGGTATCAACAACATCCGACCCTTAAAGTACTATCCGATCTCAACTGTCGCTCGAAAAGCCCCGGGGTATGTGGGCCGGTTGGGCCGGCTCGGTACAGGGAAGATCTTCCTCTGTGACGATTTGGGGGAATACCACCTTTACCCCTAAACAGGAATACCTGCCACTTGTTTTGTAATTTAAAATAAATACATAACTGCATTTTTAAATGATTTTGTATATACATATATTTTTAATTTCAATAATTTTATTGATGACACTTTCTCGAGTCTCAATCCAAAGTATTTACTTCCAGGCGCCTGTTTCCTCGAGCTGTGGAAGCGCTACTCGTCTGAGATGACCCACCGCTGGGACCTCACGGGATTCGACGTGTACGAGGAACATCCGCGACCGCAGTACTTGGCGCGCCTGGCGCATGTCAAACGGACGAAGGTAATACATACGTCTCACTCTTACACATAGCTACACTAGGTAAGTGTGAGTGAGATGACGCACCGCTGGGACCTCACGGGATTCGACGTGTACGAGGAACATCCGCGACCGCAGTACTTGGCGCGCCTGGCGCATGTCAAACGGACGAAGGTAATACATACGTCTCACTCTTACACATAGCTACACTAGGTAAGTGTGAGTGAGATGACGCACCGCTGGGACCTCACGGGATTCGACGTGTACGAGGAACATCCGCGACCGCAGTACTTGGCGCGCCTGGCGCATGTCAAACGGACGAAGGTAATACATACGTCTCACTCTTACACATAGCTACACTAGGTAAGTGTGAGTGAGATGACGCACCGCTGGGACCTCACGGGATTCGACGTGTACGAGGAACATCCGCGACCGCAGTACTTGGCGCGCCTGGCGCATATCAAACGGACGAAGGTAATACATACGTCTCACTCTTACACATAGCTACACTAGGTAAGTGTGAGTGAGATGACCCACCGCTGGGACCTCACGGGGTTCGACGTGTACGAGGAACATCCGCGACCGCAGTACTTGGCGCGCCTGGCGCATGTAAAACGGACTAAGGTAATACATACGTCTCACTCTTACACATAGCTACACTAGGTCAGTGCGAGTGAGATGACGCACCGCTGGGACCTCACGGGGTTCGACGTGTACGAGGAACATCCGCGACCGCAGTACTTGGCGCGCCTGGCGCATGTAAAACGGACTAAGGTAATACATACGTCTCACTCTTACACATAGCTACGCTAGGTAAGTGTGAGTGAGATGACCCACCGCTGGGACCTCACGGGATTCGACGTGTACGAGGAACATCCGCGACCGCAGTACTTGGCGCGCCTGGCGCATGTCAAACGGACTAAGGTAATACATACGTCTCACTCTTACACATAGCTACACTAGGTCAGTGCGAGTGAGATGACGCACCGCTGGGACCTCACGGGGTTCGACGTGTACGAGGAACATCCGCGACCGCAGTACTTGGCGCGCCTGGCGCATGTAAAACGGACTAAGGTAATACATACGTCTCACTCTTACACATAGCTACGCTAGGTAAGTGTGAGTGAGATGACCCACCGCTGGGACCTCACGGGATTCGACGTGTACGAGGAACATCCGCGACCGCAGTACTTGGCGCGCCTGGCGCATGTAAAACGGACTAAGGTAATACATACGTCTTCTCACTCTTACACGTAGCTACACTACGTAAGTGCGAGTGAGATGACGCACCGCTGGGACCTCACGGGGTTCGACGTCTACGAGGAACATCCGCGACCGCAGTACTTGGCGCGCCTGGCGCATGTAAAACGGACTAAGGTAATACATACGTCTCACTCTTACACATAGCTACACTAGGTAAGAGCGAGTGAGATGACGCATCGCTGGGACCTCACGGGGTTCGACGTGTACGAGGAACATCCGCGACCGCAGTACTTAGCGCGCCTGGCGCATGTCAAACGGACTAGCGTAATACATACGTCTTACTCTTACACATAGCTACACTAGGTAAGTGTGAGTGAGATGACCCACCTTAGATGAGCTAGGCACGACCGTTTCCGAGCGCGCATCGGAATGCAATGTAAGTGTGGTAAGTGCGAGTGAGATGGCTCCTCACTAGCGTCGTTCGTGGATCACCGGCCGCGAAGCTAGGCTCAAGCAGCCGGTGACTAGGGTTGCAGACAGAGGAACTTCCTGACGATACGCGCCGAGTCCAGGAGAACCGCTTTTTGGATCTGACCCTTAATCCAACTTCCTGGCGAGCGTCTCTTGAGATGCTTATCGAGGCTCTTCGCTATTACCCCGTTAACCGAAACGACTATCGGGACGATGGTCGCTGAATCAACATCCCACATGCTGACAACCTCGTTAGCCAAGTCAAGATATTTACTGAGTTTATCTTTCATAGCTTTAACGAGGTTAACATCATGTGGTATGGTGACATCAGCAAATCTTCCTAACCTTCAGTACAGTACAGTACAGTACAGTATCAGTACAATACCAGGCTTATTTGCAAGAATAGTCCTGTCTGTAATGATAGAGCTAACTATTATTATTATTAAAAAGTATTAAAATTATATATTCCAGCTAAACGTAGTAACCGGCGAGCGCGAACCAATGGTCCCGTTCTGGCGCATGCGTCTCCCAGCCACACTCATGTCGTTCAGCGTGGTGGCGCTACTGGTGCTGTTGGCGCTAGCCACGGTGCTGGGCGTCGTGCTGTACCGCATGTCTCTGCTGGGCGCCAGCATCCTGCGACAGAACGACAACAAGCTGATAACATACAGCCCCATCATGTTCACTACAGCCACCGCGGCTTGTATCAACTTGGTCTTCATCTGCATCTTTAATTATGTGAGTCACCTTAGAACTTCGCTAATCTGGACAGGCAAAATCAGGTCTTTAGCGGATTACCAAGGTGTCCGGATTACGATATGAATTTTCATAGGTAATTAATAAAACAATACTTTCATGGAATCTTTCTTTTCATTCACATATGACACATGAATTTAAATATTGAATAACAGAGCAGAATGGAAGAAGAAAACATGTTGTGCCGACCCCACTTAGCGTGGAGTAAGGTCTGGAAGAAGAAGAAGGCATGAATTTAAATATTTGTCTTAAATAAGTCTGTAATACGCTGCTTAAGGCCTTCACTTCTGATGACGCCATCGCGGTCTGATGATTTTTTGATAAACCCGCCCGCGTGCCGTCGCTTCGTCCGCGCGTTGATTTCCGGATTACGGTAGTCATCGAAATAGAGGGGTTCACAAATAAGTTATACACATGCTAGTGGTTTATTTTTCGCTTCTTCCGTAAATCAATATAATTAGTAAATTATAATCAGTAAATCAATATTTTTATTTCATTATAGGCTTACAAAATAAGCACTTAGACAAGTCAAATTTTAAACTGTGTCAAATATTAAAATGTTTTTTTTTTATTTCTAGATGAAGCCCGTGGGCTATGTAAATAAATATTTTCAAGTAACAATTCAGAGTTAATTTGAGTGTTAAGTAATTTATCTATTATAGAGTCTGTAGGAACCGTTGTGTATACTCTGTTGTAAAAGCAAAAACCGACGAACTTGTTTCCAATTTTTTTTCCAAACCAATCCCTTTCTCCGCAGATATACCAGTTCCTAGCGGAATGGCTGACCGAGAAAGAGCTCCTGCGAACGCAGACGGAGTTCGACGACTCGCTGACCCTTAAGATATATCTTCTCCAGTTCGTCAACTACTACGCCTCCATCTTCTACATCGCCTTCTTTAAGGGCAAGTGGGTCGGCCGCCCGGGCGACTTCGTACGCCTCTTCGGACATAGGCAAGAGGAGGTAAGATTACGAATACAAGCCACATAATTATTTTCGTTGGTCTGGGTGTTTAATATGTATAATAAAAGAAAATCTATCTATGTAGTTGTATTAAGTATATCAGTCATCTAGTACCCATATCACAAGCTCTGCTTAGCTTGGGGCTAGATGATGCTGTGTGTACTGTCCGGAATTATTTATTTATTTTAATTTAATGTTTTTTTTAATACTAATTCGCCTTCAATTTTCTATAAGTCAAAATCTCCTGGTGATCTTGATGAAATTTTATTGGAACCACTAGCTGGTGCTCGCGACTTCGTCTGCGCAGGATTAGTATTTCGAGTATACTCGCGGTTTCACCCGCGTAATTCCCGTTTCCGTGGGAGTACCGGGATAAAATATAGCCTATGTGTTATTCCAAACTACAATCTATCTCTGTGCCAAATGTCATCCAGATCAGTGGTTTTGAGTGCGTGAAAGACACATTCATCCATCCATCCATACTTACAAACTTTCGCGTTTGTAATATTAGTAGGATATGGGAAGCACCAGCTTTCAAATACAAAATGAACCTACAAAATTAGATAAAATACAGTCGTATTGAAAATTTTTTGTCAGTTTAAAATCATATATACTGAATTCGCGGAATGGAACTCAAGTATTCGCTGTTTCTCTTAAAAGGTGTTCAGTAAAACACTATAACACCACCTAATAAGGTTCAAATTCCAGTGCGCTCCCGGAGGCTGCCTTCTAGAACTTTCGATCCAACTGGCCATCATAATGGTGGGAAAGCAGTTCATCAACACCTGCGTGGAAATGCTGATGCCCTATCTGCTCAAGTGGTGGAACGTCATGAGATCCATTGGCAGGAAAAAGCAGTAAGTTTTCATCATCATCAGCCTATATTAGTCCACTGCTGGACTTAGGCATCCCGTAATGAGCGCCATAGCGCCCTGTCTTTAGCTTACCGCGTCCAGGATTTGCCAGCAGTCTTTCACAGGTCGTCATCAGGCCACCAGTTTTATGATGAGTTAATTTCAACTTTATGAACAGACTGCAGAAAATTTGTTTCACCGGTGTTCTTTTCGAGATAAATACTTAGGGATAGGAGAAAAAATATTGACACAACTCTGATACAGAACAGAATATAGAACAGGTAGCAAATAAATAAATAACACTTGGGTAATTGACACATTATCTAGCCCCAAGCTAAGCAAGTGAATGTAAAGCTATAAAAATGTGTAGGTACTGTTTTGGTGAAAGTGACACGTGATTTTGTTTTTCAGGATAAAGAGCCCTAAGCAATGGGTAAAAGACTTCAAATTGGTTGACTTCGGAAACATGGGTCTATTCCCAGAGTATTTAGAAATGGGTGAGTGTTGGACCTATAAGATCCTCTTTTGTTTTTTGAAGGCAAGTTTTTGACGCGACTTCACCCGCATGAAAGTTGATGAAAAGTAGCCTATGTTTTATTCCAGTCCTAGGACTACGTGTATTTAAAATTTCAGATTGATCCGCTCAGTTTTGTCGTGAAGCTAGAAACTTCCAAACTTTGGCATTTATTAACTACTACTTTTGGCATATATTAACTATACTAACTTTGGCATATACTAACTATAGCAACTCCTGCTTTGCACATTTTTAATTCGTTTAACTTTCCTCTTGAATAACTATCTATTATAAAAACCGCATCAAAATCCTTTGTATACATAGGAACAGAAAAACAGACAAACAGTGGGAAGCGACTTAGTTTTATACTATGTAGTGATGTGACTAAATTTGGTGAGATCATAGATGGTTTCCTTATCGGACATTAGCTTATTATACGAGAAAAACGCGTGTAAAACCGCGTGCTCCTATCCTACGAATATAATAAACGCGAAAGTTTGTAAGTATGGATGGATGGATGTTTGTTACTCTTTCACGCAAAAGGACATGGATGAAATTTGGCACAGAGACAGATTATAGTCTGGAATAACACAGATATTTAACCCGGAATTCCCAAGGGAACGGGAATTACGCCGGTGAAACCGCGAGGCGCTGCTAGTTCTTCACTACATAGTATAAAACAAAGTCGCTTTTTCTGTGCCTATTCCCCTATCTCCCATTGACTGCTTAAATCTTTAAAACTACGTAACGGATTTTGATGCGGTTTTTTTTAATAGAGTGATTCAAGAGGAAGGTTTATATGTATAACTAGCGACCCGCCCCGGCTTCGCACGGTTTTATTATACGTATAAACCTTCCTCTTGAATCACTCTATTAAAAAAAACCGCAACAAAATCGGTTGCGTAGTTTTAAAGATTTAAGCAGTCAAAGGGACAGGGATATAGAGACACAAAAAGTGACTTTGTTATATACAATGTAGTGATAAAACCGTGCGAAGCCGGGGCGGGTCGCTAGTACATAATGAATTAAATTCCCCAGTCCTCCAATACGGCTTCGTGACAATATTCGTGGCGGCCTTCCCTCTGGCGCCGCTGTTCGCTCTCATCAACAACATCCTGGAGATGCGGCTGGACGCCAAGAAGTTCCTCACGTGCTACCGGCGCCCCGTGCCGCAGCGCGTCAACGACATCGGCGTCTGGTACAGGATACTCGACTCTATCGGCAAGCTCAGTATTATCACCAATGTGAGTAAATATACACTTACCACTTGTACTACACACCATAACAATACTTCGTCATAGTCATACTGTTAAGTTTTTCTGCTATTTAATTTTGTTTTGTTGGCATGTCTATTACATCTTTTACATATACCTATTGAACCTATAAACTATGTTAATTAGCACTATTATAATTATAAAAACTACTGTATTATATAAGATTATATACCTTTTAGTATACCTAAGTCCTAGAGGAAACATGTAATTTTAACATTATTTTAGCAATTAACTTATTCTCATTGTAAGTGAACTTTTTATAGTTTTTATGAGAAATAAAGCTTCTTTAACCTCATACACTAGCCAAACTCGATGTAGAATGTTTGTAAACAAACCACGACACAAAAAACTAAAATTCACTTGCTGGACGTCGAATTTTAGATATTAGTGTACGAAATATTTGGTGAAGGAAGGATCTTAAATCGACAAGTAATGTAAATTGCGTATAAAAAGGCGCGGCAACAGAGTGTATTTTAGGTTATGATTAGGCGGTTTGTTTACAAACATTCTACATCGAGTTTGGCTGATGTACTAGAATACCTACACAATGATATGACCTTTAATTTTATTTAAGACATGGCCATGGCACTCATTAGGAGTGGCCTATGTCCAGCAGTGGACTGATAGACAGGAACCCCCCAATACTCAAACGCAAATCAGATCTGAGCTGGTGCTGCGAATCTGTCTATGGTTCTTAAAAATTATAGAAGATAAAGAAGAAAATACAAAACGTTTTAAATTTTCTCTTGTAGTTACATACCGATTCTTATTTCTTATTGTCATTTTTGAGTCAAAAATGGTCTTTATTAACTATTGAACTCCATCTAGGCAAGATAAACATAGACATGGCAGAGGTTTCAAATAAAAATATGATCTCTCAAAATGGAAACACCGAGCACGAAACACACATAAACTTATTCACTTTTGATAAAAAATAAGAATCTGCTGTATATGAACTTGAGTAAAAATCCTTCTTTTTTTAGGGTTTCATAATAGCGTTCACATCAGAATTCATCCCCCGCCTCGTGTACGGAACCACCTTCGGCAAAATGGATAACTACGTGGACCACACGCTCGCGGATTTCAACATCACCGTGCTCGGAGATTACAAGCCGCTCACTTCTCAGTACAACCAGACCATGTGCAGGTACAATACAAACTAAAATATTATTATTATTTATTAATATATACTTTACACTATTTATTTATAACTAGCGACCCGCCCCGGCTCTGCACGGTTTTATTATACGTATAAACCTTCCTCTTGAATCACTATCTATTAAAAAAAACCGCATCATAATCCGTTGCGTAGTTTTAAAGATTTAAGTATTCAAAGGGATATAGGGACATAGGGACATATACTATGTAGTGACCATAGTCTATCGTTAGAAAAATACGTAAAATAAAATAGGTACATTAGTATAGGTATAATATGAGGATTGTAGTTATAATATATACATATAATATATAATAATATAGTAGAGCTTGTGTTATGAGTACTAGATGACTGATAAACTTAATACAGTATTTGAATGATTTGAACTATAGTATTCCTAGTTCTCGAAATCTGAATACAAAACTGAAAATGATTTATTTACTTTAAACCCTCAAAAAGCCTAAACCTTTTTGATTTAGTCCTCTTGGTTGCACACGCAAAGAAATTTCAAATTGCTTCAGTAAAACTTGGAAAGTAAGATCACTTTTTTTCTATCAGCTATCATTGAACTCAATTGGAATTGCAATTGAAATTCAATTCTATCAATATCCTATTATATGAGTGTATTATAAATGTTCCAGCTACCCCGGCTACTGGTATTACAAGGACGGCGATAACTACGAGCATTCCAACTGGTACTGGCATATCATTGGAGCTCGACTGGCCTTCGTCGTGGTGTTCGAGGTATGAACCTTACTCCTATAGCCTATTGGCCACAACTGTGTCTTGGCCTCCGTTTAGGCGTTACCCTGAGGCACACTAGCGCAGCCACCTATTTTATCTTATTATTACTTAACTCTAACAAAATAATTTTTATAATATTGTATAATTATAATTTTTTAAATATCCCTCGTGCACCTTTCATATTTTTTTGCCTCTAGCTCTTGATGGCCACCGAATTATTTTCCCCCATTTATGCCTAAACTATACAAAATGAACTACCATTTTCATGTTATAATCTATAATCTGGTGGCGCTGTGGGTCTACGTACCTACACTGGTATTTTGAAGACTTATTTAACGCGTCTCACAAAAAGATACTAATCGTTACCCTCCCAAATGCTTCCCAAATTCTTCTTCTTGCTACAATCTCAAAGTTAACGCTTTCTTTACCAACTCCGATTTAATTCTGAGACCGAAGTCCCATGAGTTCGTTTCGCTTTTTGAGTCTACATGAGACTAAGGTCGAAATACTATCCATAGATGCACTTTGTTGTGCCGTTTTTATTGTAAAGTCAAAACTTAACAGTAAGAAATGCAAAGACTGGTGACCCTTTATACTAAATGGCACCCTTGTCGCTAGAGCCATCTGTTCCGACTTAGTTGTGACACGTAGTATATTCCAGAACGTCGTGGCGCTAGTGATGATAATAGTCCGCTGGGCGATCCCGGACATGTCGGCCGAGCTGCGCGACCGCATCCGGCGAGAGGCTTACGTCATCAACACGTTCATCCTGCAAGAGACGCGCGCGAGGTCACGCGCCACGCCGACCCCGACCCCGCTGCCCACAGGTCAAGGTCAAGGTCACAGGCAACCGTGGGGTCACGGCGACCTCGCCGCCTCCACGCCCGTTTAGTTTGTGGTTACGGTACGCAGCACGTCGCTTTCTATTTTACTTTTTTCTGTTTTTTTTTACTAATAGCGTTTTTTGTTCACTGGTTTTTAAGATTTTGTGATCCCCTTTTTTGACTTGTCAGAAGAATTTCTAACATTTTCGTATAATCTGCTTTTCGACATGACACAAGTGTTGAGTATGATACGAAAAATCAAGACGATGTTATTGACTTTCAGTCTTAGATACGATTGAAACACCAAGAATGTACCTAAAAGTGACGATACCATAATAGTCTATTTTTCAAAATTTAAAATATACCTACTTCCAATTGTAGCTATCCTATCAAATATTAGTATTTTCTTATTTTATGCTAAAATATGTACACTCTTTGCAAATGACACGAAAGTACAATAATTCTTGTGAGGTCACATGGAAGTAAACATAACCGCCTCGAAGTATTAACGCGAACTACGCGTTTAACTACGGCTATTTACTTATTTACTTGCTGTACTTCCATTACAGAATCAGCGTTTTTAGCGCTGTTTGGGAACTTTGACTTGATTGATTTTTATTGATAATAATCTCCAAAAAATGCCTATTCTAGTGGTAACCAACCGGTGAACTTAAAACGTATAATTAAGACTGTGTTTTGTGTGTGTCCATACTGTGATAGTCCAAGTTTAGAATGAGAACTAACAAGTTCATCAAAAGGTTTTAGAAATTGTAAAGTTTGTATATTTTGAAATACTAAAGATGTAGTTAGAGCTTCATATTGGTGATATTGGATTCCCTGTAAAACTACGCAATACCTTGCATTAAATTATCATAAGGGTTTGAGAGTTCGTTAAGTTTTCGAACCGCTTTTGAAATGCTTGCTCGCGATTCCAAAATGTGTATGACACACAATGATGCAGTCTTTAATTTTTGCGAGAACTTTGAATAGAGCGTAGAGTATTGAGAGCTTAGAGATCAAAGCAGCTTGTATAGCTATCAATTATAGTGGCTTAGATGTCGAAATTCAATAACCTATATTATAAATAATGAAATTATTAAATATTAACTATATGGATTATTCGGAAAAGCTATAAAAAATTCTCAGTTGATGCTATTTGAAGTTCAACAAATGGAATCACTACATAGTATAAAACAAAGTCGATTTCTCTGTCCCTATGTACCTATGTCCCTTTGTATGCTTAAATCTTTAAAACGACCCAACGGATTTTGATGCGGTTTTTTAATAGATAGAGTGATTCAAGAAGAAGGTTTATAAGTATAATAAAACCGTGCGAATCTGGGGCGGGTCGCTAGTTCGTAATATAAATGTACGAGGTTTTAAACGAATTATCCCATATACATTTAGAGTTCTTTTTCCAAAAACAAGATATCTCGGGTTATAGATGTAGAAAAGTTCTCGCAAAAAGGTAGATTTCCTTACTAAGCTAAGCTTCTACTGACCTGTGTAATTAATTATAAGAAGCAGGAAAACAGGCGCTACCGGCGGCCATGTGAGTTTTTGATGTTTTACGAACAGCATGGATTTATTGTACTAACACGTATAACATTATTTATTTTGTTTAATGATACACAGTAACATATGACAAATTGCCATGTTATTATTTCGCAGTTACAGTTTTTTTATTCAAAAAATAATATGTTTAAAAATTTGGCTTCTAAATTCACCAACACTAACCAATAAAGAGTTAGAGTAGGTAGATAGATTAACATTTGTGTGGCAGATAAGCTAACATTTTTTTTTCTAACTATTGGCTCGCATTTACAAAATTTTAAACAGGCTTTTTTGGCTTAACATGGTACTTAGGCTTACAAGCTTAATAACTGTAGGCAAAGTAACCCACCATTTTCATATTTTTTACCATATCACTGCCTAAATAAACCATATATTTTAACCTCTCGTGTGTCTAGTCAAGGATCCTTGACAGCACCGTCGTCTGTCTAGTCAACGATCCTTGACAGGACGACCCCCGTTACTATTTGTTGAAAAATAAGTTCTTTACGTAAGACATAGAGCTGTTTATTTATTATTACCTAATAGTTACTGAACTAATGAACGATAATCGGGACTCGGTCATTTAACCATAGTGGAAAAATAAGTAACAAATTCATTCCCGGACTCATTCAAACCTTCGTCGCCGTTAGGCACCAGCCTGGATAGTTGGTATGCTGATTTTAGCGATTATTTGCGAAAAAAACATAGTAATGTTGTATTTAACTGAATATTTAGTATTTTTAGACCTTTTATTTTATAATGGTATTACGTAAATATTATTCATATCACTAAAATTTACTTTTCAAACTTCCTTTCATGACCGTTAGCACGCCGCATCTTTTTTCTTTCAAATTATTTCTAATATTTTCCAAAAGTTACCCATTGAGTTTAGTATCGATTTGAAGCAAATTTTAGCCTCAATCTAAAAATACGTATAGTTATGCTGAATAAATCAGTAAATCTGTGAAAAACTAAACTTTTCATAACACTATCCCGAACTGCACGCACACAGACGCAATAATATTTCCGCGCGGCGAGTGTACGTACACGCAACGGCCGACATACATTTTTGGTTTTACCCAGGATGTTTATTTTTTGTAACAATAAGATCGAACACTGTACCTGCTTATTTATATTATTTGGTACTTATTTACCTCAACGAAATGTAAAGTTTACATATTGTAGGTAAGATACGTTTAGATTTTTTGGTTTTAGAACGAAATTGGATAAATAACATTTTTTTTCAAAGATTACAAATAAGAACTAGATACATGCTCTCTTATTATTTGAGTTATGAAAAATACAATTTTGAATTCGAAATTTTGTGGGCATTATCTTTGCATACCTACCGATATAGTACGTATAAATAGATAATAATAATAAAACAATCATAAAGATAGTGAAACACTGGGTTTCCGGTCTAATAAAACTTATTTCGAGAAAGAATATTTTTTTCTGCATCTTTGATGATGATGATGATAATAAAATAACATGCTGTATGTTGTTACCATACTGACTTCGACCAATGATGACGCTTTACGCGGTCACGTGACCACCACGATCCTTGACAAGACATACGAGTGATCAAACATCTTCAAACATGCACCGCAGATGGCGCTGTACGGGTCACGATCCTTGACAAGACACACGAGCGACCAAAAAATACACACACACATACGCACTAAAGCTTCAAATGAACGACTCTGATGTAGAATTTAGATTATAAATTGAAGATTATTTTTGTATCTGTGGTATACTAATTGAAAATGCGAATGGAAAGCCTTATATTTTTACTCTATGATAGAATAGACACAGATAGAGTACAAGTAAACAAACCCGGCCAACAAGTGTTTTCAAATAACAATGTCTTCTTACGTTATTTTGCTTTCTTTTGAGTATAAATATATTTTTCTTTATTATAAATGGTAAATTTACACTGTTTATGACTTGTTCGGTATATTATCTATCATAATAATTAACGAGAAGCACAGTAGGCATACACATTTTATTACGATTGTGATTCAAAGTTGAGTGATGAAACTGGACGAATGGCGGATTTTGTGTAACCTATCCAAATTTTCATACTTGTTTTTGCAAATATTATTCCACCAAGTAAGATGTTTTATTTATGTTAGAATATCAATTAGTATTTTTTCTTAGTTAAAATAAATCATTCTTGGGGGAAAACAGATAAGAAGTGTACTAAAAACGTTTAGAATATTAGGTAGACGAAAGTTGGCACGTATGCTCGATTCCTTGCCTTGTAATATAAAATCGAAATATAATATTAGGAAAACAAATGGTATAAAAGACTCGTAAATTATCTGGCTTTCCATGGCAAAAAAAATAAATAGGTAATTCAAAGCAAATTTTGAAAAATTTCGAAATAAAAAGGCATCGAGAACCGCGCCGTGCGCGCCGCGAAAACCTTGACACACAAGGGTAGCGCAAAGCGCGCAGCTTAAACATACCACAGGTTAATTATAATAACACTCCAATTACACAAAATTGTATCCTTACCGAGAATATAAATTTTAATCTTACACTGACATCCAATCAATTTTATATACCTACTAATAGCCCGAATACGATTTCAAATCATTCGAAATTCTCAAAAAATGCCTCTTCAAAGGTCCTATTGTCAAAACCACTACTCTACTATACTGGCAATGGCTATACCAGTCCAAACACCTTTTATAACTTCCTTATAATCTTCCTATAACCTGAAACATCACCTTCAAGATATTCATCAACATTTTCGAACCACAGGTGACGACACAGAACCGAATTGGAACCATATTGCCTCACTGTCAGGGTCTGATTTCGACCTAGCGGCTCACGGGAACCACCAGGACATCGCTGATATGGCCAAGCACGTGGTTGTCGACCTACCTGATAAAGAAGGCGAAGGACCTACTCATGTCTAAAGAAAAAAGAGATTCTATATCGTTATATGAACATGGTTTAGTTTAATTTGTAGGTAATTTCTTAGTATGAGGGCCAATTTCACCACCAAAAGTTTTAAGCACAGAAATATTTTTCAAATGTGCTAAAAGTGGAAGTAGAAATGAACTATAATAGGCCTGGTTACGACTGTGGTGAAATTTGCACTATAACTCATTCTTTCTCTAAGGAAATAAATGATATGCCCTCCATTGTTTAATAGTAAATTCGTGTAGGTTACTATATCCAGATTTAACCAAATTTTGTTTTGGTCCTGTGCAATATTTTAAAGTTATATGTTTTGGTTCCTTGGTCATGAAAAATCATGCATTATCGTCTCGTTTAGCGAGTTTAGCTTGTTTTATAGATAAACGAAGCTGTAGTGTTTTTAGATTCATATTCGCATTTCACATTAATATTATATCACTGTCAAAAGTACTTAACGAGACGCATATCAATTGAATGAATTAAAATGGTATAAATAATATGGATAGTAAAATGTAAAAGGTAGCCAAGAATAATATTGAATACTCTTCATGTCTCGGAACATTAGTTATTTTGCTTTATGAAGAATCTCACGTTGCTTATTTATGAAGATTGAAGAAGGTAATATATTTTTTATTTATTAAAAATTAAATTCTTATACAATGTACAACTTTTCTAAAATAAGTGACAATATTTTTAAAAGGGTATATATTTTGTCTACTATTTATTTTTGAATAATCGATTTGTTGTAACCTTCTTTGTTTGTGTTGTACTCTTTTGGGTTTCATTTTGTTTTCTTTGTGCTTTTGTTTTCCCGATTCTATCTTTTACTCGTTATAGATAAAACGAGTATTCTGTCTCGATCCCTATAAAGAATGATATTTTATACTATGTACCTATTTTCTTGTTCTGTCCTCAACATTTTTGAAACCATACTAATAGATACTAATAGATTAAGATAAGTATAAAACGCGATAATTGTATTGCCTGATGAGTGTTCAGTAGTGAAGTAGAATGAATCTACGTATTTATATTAATATACAAAATACGATGGGACTCGTTTTATACTGAGTACCCCATTGTAATCTTACCTCGCTTCGTATCCAGGATGCTTTAAGAAACCGCACTGATAATAATTTACTTAAGTAAAGAATTACTCTTTGATGATCAAATCAACAATAACTTGAAGTAAAATTAATATTTTCAGCGCTCTTCATGAGTATCAATTCAGAATTTTATACAATTTTGCCAATTAAAAGTTGTGACTAACTCACTGCCTTATTGTCAGTATGTATTTGCAAGTAGTATATTAATATAAAAAGTTTATGTAGTGTAGTAGCTTTTTTAAAGTTTTACAATTTATTACTTAGTGCGTGTTGCATAACGTCGTTATTGTATTGTTACCAAAATATATTTAAACTGTTAAAAGTCTTCTCTATGTCGTGTTGTTCTTTTTTATTTAAATATACTTTCTGGTGCTTTTAATCGTTATATGCAAATGTTTCTTCTCATGTGGATTTTTTTTGTATAGTAGGTTTGATGTATCCGAAATTACATGGCTGTTAACAATTTGACTAGTCAACTCTCAGTTACTATCTAAAACCAAATTATTACCTGCGAGTCAAATTGTATTTATTTTAATTTTAAGTGGAAGTGGTAGATACTTAATTTTTAGTACGTAATTCTGCGTACTTGAGCCAAACGCACTAACCAATAAATCATATACATATATGTTGAATATTTAGGATATTCAATCTATTTTTATTTGGTAGTAGATTGACAATCCTCATTTATTTACTTGTGTTGGCTGTGGTAATTATGTGTTTTAAGGCTTTTTATCAAAAACTAACTTATAAGTTGTACTTTTTGATGTTGTATCTTTTCTTATTGCAAAATCTTAAAAGTTTATGTAGGTATGAGTATGTATGAAACTATGTAAGTATTTAACTCTTTAAAAGATGTTTTTCAGATGTCGATTTTACTAACCAAAATTTATTTTGGTCTTAGACCAAACCAAACTTATTTTATATTTGCTCCATCTGGTGTCCCTTGTTCGCAATGTGTGAAAACATTCGATGTACATTGCGAAGAAGAGACGATGCTACACGATGGTGGTTGAATTTTTAGTAGGTGAAGAAACCCGGCAAACCAAAAAAAATATTGTGTAGGGGATAGGTGTACAAAATGATCCCTCGAGGTAAAATGATCCCCTATGGTTCCCAGCAAACTACTAATGCCTTCTATCTGATTTATATGCAAACGTCTTTCCCGTTCCCCGCTCAGTGATCTCACAAGGTGTCATGGCGGTGTGAGTGTTGTGCGTCGAAATATTTCGGAAAAAAGAAAATTGGTGTGTTTAATCTAAGGTATGCATAAAAATAATGTTCCATTGTTGAAATTTGGTTGCATTTTACCGAATGAATGTTTTACTGGCTGTTCCTATCAATATTCAATTTACTCTCAAGCATGTTACGATCTCAATAAGGTTATGTTTCCAGGTTATTTTTAGACATGTTATGAAAAATGTGCTCTTGGGGTTAAACGATCCCTTTTTGCAGGTACAAAATGATCCCTGGAATCATAGAACTTAAATTAATGTTTTTAAGTTTGTTTTTTATATACCTGTGTACGATTGCTTTTTACCTTTCCGTCCCAATTATATAAATATATATAAATGATTTTTGTACACATGATGCTTATATTTTTACAGATTATCATACGAGCAAATACGAAAGGAAAAATACACGTCAAAACTGGAGTGAAAATTCCATGAAAAAAGCTTTAGAAGCTATGAAAAAAGGATAGTTGATGAGTTATTACTATGTGTTATTAAATATTTCTGATCTCAAGAAAAAGAAAGATGTTTAATGATTGTTTAGGTTCTGTAATTTCTACCTTGGTATTTAGACACAGTGTTCCTACTATAAGAATTTAAGTAAACTATTTTTGATTATTATCTATTTGTGTTGAAAATAAACATAATCGTGATTATGTACTCTTATCTTTTATTCTAACTATAATAATAGGGGATCATTTTGACCCTACCCCAGGGATCATTTTATACACCTAGGTGTCCAAAATGATCCTTTAGTAATGTTTTTGAAATTCTGAAATAAATCTTGTAAAAGTTAAAGAACGCAAAATAAGGGTAAGCTAAAACGTTAGCACTGAAATTATTCATCTTGATCTCCTTCAACATTTTCAATAACCTTCATACTTTAGACATAATCAAGCTTTTCCCTTAGGGGGATCATTTTGTACACCTATCCCCTACTCTTTGTTTAGTCGGCTATAACGCCTTTAGCTCACCTAGGCGTTCGGATGCAGCAGAGAATATAACGAAAAAACTGAAACGCTATGTCTCACTCTGGCACAAGACAAAATGAAATAGTTGCGTCCTTGTCGGTATTGTTTTACGCAAGAAACTGCGAAATTACGCAGAAGTTTCGCATACGAACGCGTCAGGTTGTTCTAAGCAAAAATAAAATCCCCCCCATCTCTTTCTATAGTTTGATAAGAGGTAAACTCTTGTTTTGTATCAATATGTATATCAAATTCTTTGATGTTTGATCGTAGGGGAAGGGCGGGTAGCCCCGGACGGCGGGTACCCCCGGACACTTCAAATACAAGGTGATTAAGCTTACTTAGAATACAATTAAATACAGTTTAGGATGACGCGTGGAATATGAACAAAGAATCTATTCAGTGGTGGCGTGTCCGGCCAATGGTTCTCACGTGAGGACAGATTTTATCTCGGATCAATCTATTTACGCTGCTCTTTCGAAAGTTTGAATACAAAAATCTGTTACTAAACGTTAGTATTTTGACTTAATATAATTATGTTCCCATAGATAAATGATGAGTCAATCAGATTTTAAAAGTTATTTTGAAATCAGTTTGATACTTTTGATGTGGTGGTTAAAAACATAGATTTTGGGAGGTCGGGTACCCCCGGACAAACTTTTGGCGGGTACCCCCGGACACTTATCAATGTATGTTTTGTAATTTTTAGAAGAGCTTTAGTAATTTGATAGTGTTATTTTGTTGATGTACCCGCATATTTAATTCAGGTAGACTATAATAACATGGTCAAAGTAATGAAAAAACCACGGATAGAGGAAACTGGAAAGAGCTTTACAGTAGAGAAGCAGTCAGTAAAGTTTATAAGGGTAAACTTGCTCTCAGGAGGATATCTAAAAAATACAGTGAGCAGAAGATTTGGAGAAACAAAAATGCTCCTCATGTGAAAAACCAAACAAACAAACGTAGTGTAGGACGCCCTCCGGCTAGGTGGGATGACGATGTGCGAAAGACTGCTGGCAGATGCTGGATGCGTCAAGCTGAAGACAGGGCGCTATGGCGCTCATTAGGGGAGGCCTATGTCCAGCAGTGGACTAATATAGGCTGATGATGATGATGATGATGATGATGTGAAAAACCCTGAAAATAAAAAGAAAATTTCAAAGACTTGTTCAGAAATGACGGGCTGAACCAGAAAATTTAAAATGTGGTGTGACATGAGAGTGGAACTGTATTAAATGATAAATATGTTTAGGTCTTCGCCCATGAACCTTGCTTAGACCTTAATGCGTGTTCTGCTTATTATTATTGTGATTTCTGCCAAGCTGAAAAGCGACTAGGTCAGCGCTAAGGTTGTGTCCGGGGCTACCCGACATTTTTACGGCATGCCAATTATTAGATGTTTAGATTTTGAAGTTTTTTGTTAATGAATGATGAATATAACTTACTAATTCATAGAGATAATGATTAATTGTAATATTTCTCAAATGAAATGAAAAAAAACATCGTTAAGAGTTCGTTAATTGTACCTATAAAAATCATTTAATTTTTTGTCCGGGGCTACCCGCCCTTCCCCTAAGTTGTAGACGCCTGTTTGTTACGTGAAACGCTTATTTATAATGTTTATATGAATATAAGAAAAGTTACTAAACTGAATCCGAAGTTTTTTTATAAATACCTTCCCTTACACGAAAATGAGGAAAACGAATGTTAAAATGGAAAAAATAAACACAAGTTTATCTTTTTCATTAGGTAGGTACCTAATGTCAGCACAAATTCGTCCTGCTGAACATGGTTCCTCTCATGATCCAAAAAGCAAGGTCTGATCTTTCTTGAATCTGACCCTGTTTTTTAGGGTTCCGTACCCAAAGGGTAAAAACGGGACTCTATTACTAAGACTTCGCTGTCTGTCCGTTTGTTCGGCTGTATATCAAAAACCTATGTATTTCTGTTGCCTCTATAACAACAAATACTAAAAACAAAATAAAAGGGGGCTCCCATACAACAAACTTGATTTTTTTGCCGTTTTTTATTTTATTTTATATTTTGCCCTTTTTGCGTGAGTCCGACTCGCGCTTGGCCGGTTTTTTCTCTAGTTTACCTACGCCACTGTCTAGTTACAACTTTTTATACATGGAAGTTGGGTAGCAAAGGTTTGACGAGTTACGCTTTTCGCTTCTGGCAATCAAAAAAACGCGTCGATGACGTAGGCTTGTGTCACCCACGGATTCACCTACGTGACCGGGTTGCCAGATCGGGATTGTCCCGTGTCCAGTAGGTAATTAATTAGGCTTAATTGTCCCGGATTTCGAAAATCCTATTAGAAATGTAGATTTTTAGGACTGGCGGACTTGAAGTCATAAATGTACCTATAATAGACTACTCGCGTTTGTTTGGTGACCTGGCCACCTTTTATTTTAGCTGACCCGTACGTGGTAAGTTTCTATCTGGCAACCCTGGTTGCATCTAGGGTAGGTATATTTGATCGAAGGTGTATTGTGTACATGGAAGTATTTGACTAGGCAAGTGAGTAGAGAACCCATTTATTTGTCATTCTCAATGACTAGCTGATTAGATACCTAATAAAGAATTTACTGAAATTACACTCGCTGTTTATTATAAAACAACCATTTATCTAATTTAGGTAAGCAAGAACCAGTCAGGAGATGTTGGTAGTGATTTGTGTGGAGTAGGAGTGATTTTTTAAGATTCATAGATACCATACCATCGAATTGTCCCCCTTAAATTCGATGGTATGGTACCTATGAGCTGATACCTAAAGGTACAAAAAAATTAAATAATCTTTTAATATTTCCTATCTCTAGTCAGTGACGCTAGTAATAATAATTCAGGGTCTCTAGTATGTTATTTTCTTTGAAATGAACAATGAAAAAAATGAATGAATGATTTTCTTAAACGTGTCAGCAGTAGTCTTCCTCTTCTTTTACCTTGCTGGCCTCTACCGGGTTTTCCGTGTATTTCGCCCATTTCGTAGCCCAAGGCATTAGAGGCTTTTGTTGTAGATGTAAGTAGGTATAGTTCCTAGTTCAATATTTATTACGAGTAAGTATACATTAAAGATACTAGACAAGTCCCTAGGTAAATAAATGCTAGACCATTCACAAAACTGTAGGTACTTATGTATCTATTTTGATGTTTACCATAAGGTAATTTAAGAATGCAGATGTAGGAAAGGCCTGTATCTAATCATCTCAGATAATAATGTACAGAATGTAGCTTCCACTCCATCATGTAGAAAATAAAAGGAAAATAATGTGTAACATTCCGCCTGCCTATTCAATTACTTACGCGGGCCACGAGACGAGCTGCGAGGGAAAGCGAGTAGAGTCCGTTACGATAGTATCGTGACGTACCAATCCTTTTTATATAGGACTAGCAGCAGATCAATGTTTAAAAAGGTTAGTTATGAGCAAATAAATCGAAGAATAGAATATAGAATAGAAGTTATGAGTTACACGACCGGTGTGATAAGGTTCTTAGTTTCTGTCTATAGTGCTTATCTATACCCAGACTCAGGAAAGGATTTAAGCCAGTCTAGCCCTAAGGCTGCACTTGAACCCGTAACCCACAACCACTCAGTACGGAAACGCGCTACCAATTGATTCGCAAGTTCGGTGATTATACTCGTAGCTATGCCCTTCACAGATATCTTGGTGGAACTATACGGGAAGGCTTAAAGCTTTTATACTACGTCCTTCACTATCATTACGTTATCAGTTCGCTAGTTGACAAAACACGTTTTTGTCCACAAAAACATCAGCAAATATGTTTGCTTACTAAAACATTCCTGTGACGCGATAAGATTAGATTTATTCAGCTAAACTTAGTCGATTTGGATGTAGGTGTACCTATAGACGATAAATTATTTAATAATTTTGAGTAAAAAGTAAAACTATGGTGTAAATTAGGTACTATGTCCAGCGTAATTTGTTTATTTATAGGTATCCCTTTCATTCTTAACTCCACAATATAGTAGGTAGGGATACGGTAAAAACGAACCATTTGTATCAATTGACAGCGAATGATTAAGATAATTTAAACATATATCTACTTAAATATTATTGATCAGCAAGCCCGATGAATCGTCGGGCTATTTAAAGATCTAAAATACACTCTGATATATTACAAACATTTTTGAATCGCCCCTAGGCGGCCATTACAAAATTTCGCTCAATCTAAAGATTTTTTTAAATGTCGTTCTATCGTGTTGAATCTTTTAGAATCTCAGTTCAATAAATATTAAAGTAACCATAAATACTTTTAAGAAACAGCGTTGTCGCTACGCGTAGCTCGAATCTAATAAAAATAATGCTACAAACACGAGCAATTAAGAAGCCTAATAAGTTCGTAATTATTTAATGGTCCGTAATCATCCTCCCTAACGCCATTAATCCTCTAATTACCGAGACATTTCTGCACATTTATAATTAACATCTCCTTTGTATCATAGTGCGATGTAGATATAGATAGAAGCCTGATTGTTTGTTTAATTATTCTTTTTGGAGGCTAGGCACAGAGGTGTAGCCAGGGTTTAGTAAAATCGTTTGATTACGCAGAAGCTTTGCTTAATCTAGCTGTTTTGATTATGACTAGCGCTAACGCTTTTAGGGAAAAAAGGCTTCAAACGTAGACATATGAAACGAATCGTAATAACAATAATAAAAATACCTAATGCTGGATAATTCACACAGAATCATCTAGCCCCAAGGTAAACCGAGCTTGTGCTATGGGTGATGACTGTAATACTTAATACATACCGTAAAAGCACCTAACTATGATCCAAAATGACGTATTATTTACGTTAGGGCTAATATTTTTTTAGGTAAGAGTCCTGAAAAAAGTGTTTTGTACTTTTTGTTTGTATGTTAAACTGTAGTTTAAAATTATGTGAAAAGTCTATTTCTATCTCACTCAGAAATACTTTTTTTTTTTTACTCAAAGTTGGACTATAGTTGTTGTGAGGAGGCCCCAACTATGGTCCAGCAACAAAATGTCATGTTTATTGGTCGATTACTCGGAAATGGCTTACAGTTACCTGCCTAGTATGGACTAAAATCGTTCCTTATTTTATAATTCAATTAAAATTAGATTTTTTTTTACAAAATACCTTAAATTTTTTTATTTTGACATAATAATCAAAAATAAAAAAAAAAATCTTCTCAAAATTAACAAAAATTACAAAACAGTCTCACTTAAGGCACGGTAATTAGTATTATGAGATCAAAAATCAGCTTATAACTAGTAGGAACAATAAATACTTATATTATTTCTTTGGGATTCCCCATTCACTCTCTAATTCTGGAACATTGTACAGTTCGCGTTTTGTACTAATTCTCTTTGGGATTTTAATAGAAAATAGAACATTTCTCCATGGGTAAAATATGCAGTCTTCCTTTTCAGGCCATTTCCATGCCATTCCACACCTGAACATGCACTTAATGTAGGCTCCTTCTCCATCAGTTTTTTGTATTTGGCCTGGCCAGCTGCAGAACCTGCAAAACCTCTGGGAAAGGTCCTTCTAGTAGCGTTTTAAAAAATTCTTCATCCAGTGTCTTCATGGGTAGTTATTGGAGAATTGCTTTATCTCACGAACACTGCCATCCACATAAGTTTTAACTAGAAATTGTAGGTCATGATCAGTGACTGGGAACCCGAAGTCGCATAGTTGTATGACATGATCAACGAACGCTCTTTCCTCCTCATCAGTAAATAAGCATTTACGGCCTGGTTTTGTGTTAGGATTACCAGCAGTTAGCATCTTTCGTCTTAGTATAATGGATGTTAAACTTCTTCGCAGCTTCTCTTTGGGTGAGGATCTTATCATCAATGGCTCGGAGGCAGCTCTTCATTTTATCTTCAGAGTACCATTTGTATGGTAGCCCCGTACCTTTTTTCGCGGTTGACTCATTATTTGTCGATGTGGAAGAAAAAAACACATCATTAAACTTCATGTAAATTATGAACCTAACTATGGTCCAAAAAAACCGTTGGACTATAGTAAGGCACGAAGTATCATTTTGTAATATTTTTCACTTCATAAATAAAACAATTAAAAAGTTTGATTGATTCTAAATTATTTTATTAGAGAGATAACTTACCTTCAAAACTAAATCACTTGACATTACATAACTAGATTGCAATGTGAGGGTAAGTACGAAAGTTTGCAGCTCTTCTGCGTGTCTCAAAACTTGGTCGCAACTCCTGATAACCTGTTTCGTCAAATGGTGACGCCACAAAGGCGGCTGTCATACGAAGATGGCGAATGTATTTCTGCTAGCAACGCGGTTAAGCGATTTGCCGCTAGATGTTACCGTTTAGCCGATAATATTGATTTAGTCAAGCAATGTCGTTGGACCATAGTTGCCCCTTTGGATTATAGTTGGGTGCTTTTACGGTACCTACATATATAATAGATATTTTTTATTATTCACAGAAAACACCAAGAACCCCGGAACAAATAACTATATACCAGTATACCAAGACAATAAAAAGAAATCAGTTCATAGGTAAATTTTTAGCAATTTTTTAAATTTAAATGGGTATTTTTTTCTATTATTTTATTGTAATTTTCTTTGATAGTTAACTTGCTAGAGTATTATATTATTATTTTAATATTGTAGTTCTTTTCCAGTGACTCTAAAAAGTAATAATTGAAATGTAGCAACGTAGCTTTTTTGGAGCCGCGAGGTGCTACGCGCCGTAGACATTTGCTACAGATCGTCGTAGTAGGTGCTCCTACGAAGATCTTTATGATGCTATAGCGACTGTCTCCCGCACTCTGCATCAAATTTAATCTAATCAAATAGAAAGCTTATCTAATTTTGAAAAAATAACCTACATATGAGTGGGTTAAAAAGGGTGGATAAGTGTCTACGTAAAATTATTATTCCTTGGTTCGATTAACTCAAAACCTCCAAAGTTAATAATTAATCTATTTTTTCATTCTTATAAAACTACCCCTAGGGAGTGTACTATTCATTTCTATTGTTCTCCATTGACACAAATTTTCACAAGCAGTGATGATTTAAAAAAGCATTTTTTCTCAAAGTGAATCGCTGTAGTACTCGTCGATAAAAAACATTCTCTAGCTAAGCTAGTCTAGTAGGCACTAGTCAGCTGCAGAGGAAAGTAAACTGCGGTCGTCCTCTGAACGGCTGTTTACTTTACCTACCTCTAATTACTGCCGGGAATGCTATGGAGCTTCTATAGCACTCGAGAGGGGGATACGGAATGTTCTATCTAGTTATTATAAGCTAACTGCGCCCCACGGCTTCACCCGCGATATTTGATGAAAACTACCAAGTCTACGTCTATTCAAAATTTCATCCCGCTCTGTTCAGTAGGGGATAGGTGTACAAAATGATCCCCCTAAGGGAAAAAATTGATTATGTCCAAAGTATGAAGGTTATTGAAAATGTTGAAGGAGATCAAGATGAATAATTTCAGTGCTAACGTTTTAGCATACCCTTAATTTGCGTTCTTTAACTTTTACAAGATTTATTTCAGATTTTCAAAAACATTACTAAAGGATCATTTTGGACACCTAGGTGTATAAAATGATCCCTGGGGTAGGGTCAAAATGATCCCCTATTATTATAGTTAGAATAAAAGATAAGAGTACATAATCACGATTATGTTTATTTTCAACACAAATAATAATCAAAAATAGTTTACTTAAATTCTTATAGTAGGTACCTTATGAACACTGTGTCTAAATACCAAGGTAGAAATTACAGAACCTAAACAATCATTAAACATCTTTCTTTTTCTTGAGATCAGAAATATTTAATAACGCATAGTAATAACTCATCAACTATCCTTTTTTCGCAGCTTCTAAAGCTTTTTTCATGGAATTTTCACTCCTGTTTTGACGTGTAGTTTTCCTTTCGTATTTGCTCGTATGATAATCTGTAAAAATATAAGGATCATGTGTATAAAAATCATTTATATATATTTATATAATTGGGACGGAAAGGTAAAAAGCAATCGTACACAGGTATATAAAAAACAAACTTAAAAACATTAATTTAAGTTCTATGATTCCAGGGATCATTTTGTACCTGCAAAAAGGGATCGTTTGACCCCAAGAGCACATTTTTCATAACATATCTAAAAATAACCTCGAAACGTAACCTTATTGAGATCGTAGCATGCTTGACAGTAAATTGAATATTGATAGGAACAGCCAGTAAAACATTCATTCGGTAAAATGCAACCAAATTTCAACAATGAAACATTATTTTTATGCTTACCTTAGATTGAACACACCAATTTTCTTTTTTCCGAAATATTTCAACGCACAACACTCACACCGCCATGACACCTTGTGAGATCACTGAGCGGGGAACGGGAAAGACGTTTGCTTATAAATCAGATAGATGGCATTAGTAGTTTGCTGGGAACCATAGGGGATCATTTTACCTCGAGGGATCATTTTGTACACCTATCCCCTAGTTTTGGCGATTTTGTCCGCATGGAATTAGATTCATAAATCCGAAAAATATCAGTACTATTTTAAATACGACATTCTTATGTGAGGGTTTTGTTTTGGGGTCATAGAAGACTCGTACAGACCCTACGATAACTTTTGATCTCATTACATCAAAGGTCACTCACGGGTTGGGCAAGACGTATCCAATTAATATTAGCATTTATTTCGTAATACCCAGGAATTAATGGTGAATAATTGTTCTTGTAACATTCGTTTGAAATCTAATTTATATTTATTATTTTCCTATTTCCCATTCTTCTGCTCCCGTACCTATATCGGAACAAAAAGTACCTACCTGTTACAGGCAGGTACCTACTCAGGTAATCAGAGTGAAATTTCTACCCACAGTAGGTATGTGTAGGTGCAAAATTTCACTCTGATCAGTTAGGTAAGTAATTTAGGTTTGAAAAGGTATCTAAACGAAACTACCGAACTTTCGCATACATAACAGTGTGGTACATTTGTTTTTAGTTGATCTAAACCACCTACGCTTCATATAAAATCATAATAAATTGGCTAGACTTTAAAAATATTATTTTTCGAAGCAAACATCGTTTCTTCGAAGTAGTCGTTGTGTGAGCAGTAAAATGTAACTGCCTCCAGCCGCCTACTTGATCACCGATAATCCAGATGAGATGTTTACAAGATTATCGATGCGCATAATTTATCTCAGGACGAGTCTGCGAGGTACATAAAACAGTTAACGATAACATTTCCCCAAATATAACCGAGTAGGTATATACTAGAATACCTATTTTAAATATATTAGCAGTAGCTAAGTAGGTGATACCGAACAAACCGACCACGGAACAAAGACTTGCAGATCGTACAAACATGATGAAGATGCTTGATGGAAGACAGGACGCTATGGCGCTCGTTAGGGGAGGCCTATGTCCAGCAGTGGACTTATATAGGCTGATGATGATGATGATCTACAAACATTTGTCTCAAGTCGGGAATCAAAACCGCAACCTCCTGCGTCGCAGACGGACCTTCTTCGCCCGTATTATGAAATGAAAGAAAGTGGTCTCACTAAACTTGTTCAAACAAATATGTAAGGGAGTGACCGTACCCTGCGTGCTATAAAAATATTGGTATGTAATCCTCTTGCCCTAGTTTGACGGAAAACGGATGATCGTTGATATTAAGAAATTACTTTGCCGTTTTTAATCTAATAAAAAGCTTTGTGCGATAATCTCTCCCGACTCTTAAGGTAGGTACTTGCAATGTTCACACCTTTAATCATAAAGGTAGGTACCTACTATATTGTATTAGCCAGGTAATTTTTACGTATAACCCCGTTCGTTACCCAATAATTAAATCCGCATCCCATTTTAGTACAAAAAAATTTAAAAATCATTTGGTAGGTAGGTACTTATCTAGATTACAAGATGCAACTTACAAAATAATTTAATATCAGAGAAAGTAAACCTTGATAAAGATTAGATAGAAATCTACATTTCGACTTGATCTTTTTTCTTGTAATTTTATGAATCTTGTGTCTCAGTTAAAACAAATAACGCAAATATTTTTATAGGTAGGTACTTACATAAACCAAGTACCAGTGTCACAGTTACAATATACCAGCATAATTTAAAACTAAGTACCTAAGCAGATTTAAACCATGGCTCGGTATAAAATTTGAATTCGCGATTTTTTGCTTCTCTTTTCACGCTACGCTATAAATCGTTAAAAAACGTGAAAATTCTCGCCTGAAAGTTCCACCGTGCAGCGTTACTACCTAGGTATCTACACAAATCATCCGGCGACGCTTTTGTCTGCTTTTGCCTTCCGCACCACTGGTTCTGTCTGTAGTTTGTCCACAACGTTTAAACTTGTCTAGGGTTTAGTGGTTTTTCTGTAGCATAACCGAAACGAGTGTTACATAGTATCATTTTGACTTGTTTTTTCGTAGATATTTAAAAGTCTCGACTCTCAGATCAGTCAAGAGTAAAAGAGTAGATAATTTTTACTGCTGCAAATAATACAAAAAATTTACCTACGTAAAATACACTTGATAGAAAAGAAAGCTCAGCAAAATTTCAAAGCAATTTACGTCGGTTTCCTCACGAGACTGAGGCTGTATGGAGGAAAAAAAAAACTTATTTGATATCTCTATTATCTCAAATCTCGTCAGCAATTTTTCGTTCATACTTTTACTGCAGGAACCATGATAGGTACTTGGGAGTGTAGAAGTTTCTAACAAGCATTTAAATTGCAACATCGAGTGCGAATCGATCGCGTCTTCAATCAATCTCTATCGTTCTGACCTACAAACGTATTGCAATTCGAAGTCGTAGCCACGTTGATTTATCACGCTGACGTGCTCATGTTTAATCAATGGCCTTGCTTGTAGCTTCACTACATTCACTATTTTACTAATTTTAAAACGAAGAAAAAGAAAAAAAAACATCCTAGGTACGCGCGTTTAGTTTTCCTTTGTGAACTACCTTACTATACTACTATTTAGGTACTTACCTATATGATCGATCAGGATCTCGCACAACATTTTACGGACAAGTACCTCTTTGAGGGATTTTTTTAGGAAAGCACATATTATCTACTAATATCCTTGTTCACAGTTTACAGATGAATATGACAGCGTTACAAAATCACCAATATCAACGCCAAAATCTCAAAATTAATTCAAACGAAATCGTTTAATTATTTTTAACTCAATATTATTTTAAAATTTACATAAACAATATCTAGGTATGTAGGATACCCCAGGAGACTAGTCTTACTTAGCTGTACTTGAGAAGCCTTTTTATATAATACCTATATATAACATTTTCGTGATTTTTCATTTATCGTTTTTGAATGTTCAGCATTATTACTCATGTCGTCGGTTTATACTTAATTTTGGTGTGGATCGCTCAAGTGCGACGTTTTGGATCTTAATATTGAGCAGGTAAAGTTTGATCGAACAGGAATAGTTAATTTCACATCGCGGTTTTATTGGCAGGCCATTTCCTTTTAAAGCGCGACGTGGTTTTGGGTCACGTCAATGAGTTTGCAGAGTTTCCGTCAGACTGTTGTACCAATTAACAAAATACAGGCAGCTTTTCAGGCTGAACATTATAAATCAAAGTAAATAGCCTTTCTCTCCTCATAGGTTTTAAGCCGCTGATATTAGAAGTCTAAATGAGTGAATTTGCACCGACGTTTAAATATACATATTAGTGTGGTGCAATAATTAGTAATAACAAACTTTTGTTTTACATACTCACACACAGGTGAATCCCGTGTCTACCTAGTTAGGAAGTACCTGGTAATGCCTCAGAACCAATGGGATCTATTAATTTTATTTGTATTTGACTTATAAAGAGTACCTACGTAGGTATGTTTTTTTCACACTCCATACTCGAATAACGTAGCGGTTTTATACGTCAAGTTACCCTAACCGAATGCAAGTGGTTTTTACCAAATCAAATAAGATTTATTAGTAGTGCGAAACTCCTTGGTCATCATTTCCATAGATATTTTAGGTTCCAAATTCGAAAACATTCCCAAGGGAATTCGTGATGAGATTGTATTTGAAATGTTGTGTGACTTTTTTACCGAGGAGATCCGTACAATGAGTTCTTAGAAATTAGGTGCAGTAATGGTTCAGTTTTGTTTTTAATTAAAATAGCAACGTAAATTACAATCAAGGAATAGAATTTTTTTAACTATTATAAGTATACAATTAAAACAATTGAGCTAACTGCAGACGGTTGCAAACAGTCTAAAAATAGCTCAACTGATACATGTTTAATACCAGTCGGAAGCGTCCCCAAGACACTGGCTGCACACTTGCTATTGGTTTACTTTACTTTACTTTTTAATGCGTTTACTGACATATTTCAGCTGAGCGGCAAAAGTACGGTCGCCTTAAAAAGCTATTTTCCAATTAGACCGACGAATCCATTTATAAAAAGCGACATTGCTCGACAGCCTTTTTAAATTGTGCCTGTGATTGATGGTGCCTCAGAACCGCTAGTGTAGCCTGTTGGACGTCAGATTGCGTCTGGCTGGAGTTTTATAGCACACTAGCGACCCGCCCCGGCTTCGCACGGTTGTATTATACGTATAAACACTCTTCAATCACTCTATCTACTAAAAAAAACGCATCAAAATCCGTTGCGTAGTTTTAAAGATTTAAGCATTCAATCAAAGGGACATAGGGAAATAGGGACACAGAAAGCGACTTTGTTTTATACTATGAGGTATGGGTAGGTAATTTTCATAGAACCGCGACATTTCAAAAGGTTAAATGAACGTTTTAGGCCAGATATTGGACTTTGGAGAGGAAACAAGAACATAGGTACTTCTGAAGTTATTCTAACATTCTTCTATTGATAGTTGATTCTTTGTACCGGAGAATTGATTAGACATAACCAACTGGGAGACCACCTCATGGAAAGGGTTAGGTTTTATTTACCAGTTGACTAGCCAGTTAGTCTTGCTAGGTCAATCAGATCTTGACTGCTGGACTATGACAGGCATTCTTGTTGTCTGCTTAGCAAAATTATGATGAATGGTTTTTAGCTATTCTGGATGCGAAGTGGTACCAATACTTGCGCGTCACGCGTGGCGTAAAGTTATTTGTGTTTTTTGTTAATTTTAATCAGTTGCTCGATTTGCTTGAAACTTAGAGAGAATACAGAAAATATGAATTACTTAATATATGTTCAAAACATATGTTTCAGGATTTTCATAAAACTCCTGAAAATGGGCTAAAACGGGTAATCAAAGTTTGTTTGTAAAGGAATAATATTTAGTTGATGAAAACTGTGAAAAATTCTTGTCCATACACAATTTTGTAGTTTTATTAGATTGTAGAGCAGCACAAATCGAATAGTTTACGCGAGCGAAGCCTTGGGCGTAAAGCTAGTAAATAAATCCGAAAGTTTGGATGTTTCGATGTTTCTTACACTGCTTCACACTAAAATTACTGAACGCCTCAAACTAAAATTTAGTATACCTACAGGTACTTAGTTCTATGTCATTTTTATGCTAAAAACCAATTCCTATGGCTAACGGTTAGGTATTTACCTTTGAAGGTTTCCAAAGAAACAAAGCATGCAAAGACGCGGGCAGAAACGAAAGTTTATAAAAATGTATAATTTTTGCCAAGAGACGACATCGTCAGGTGGGTGACCTTACAGTACTTACAACAGTAACAAACAGCGCCCCCGATGGAAAAGACATGTTATCGTGAGAAGAGTCAATAAAAGCTGATGCGAGAGTCAAGACCTTTTTATTTATTCTGTAAGAGTTGTCGCACGTAGGTTTTGTATATCCTCATGTCTCGGCCACACACGGGTAAGTCTTCCCTAAGTGGACTAAAAATGTAAGTGAAGAGAAAGTTAATTGACATCTTATTTCTTATTTTTTTTTTCTTGTAATATTTAAATTTTTTATAGATGGAAATTTTACTTGTTTGATTTTTTATGATTAAAGAAATTATTATTGCTTTCTGATTTCAAAGACGTCGACAACAGAAAATAATCTATCAGAAAATATAATAATTGAGAGTTTTTTAAAGCGCTTCATATTCTTTTAATTCAAAATAATCATCCATGTAGTCAATAAAATAGGCATTATTGAAGACTAACGGCGTAATTCCCGTTCCCGTGGGAATTCCGGGATAAATTATTGCCTATGTGTTATTCCAGACTATAATCTATTTCTGTGCCAAATTTCATCCAGATCCAATCAGTAGTTTTTGAGTGAAAGAGTAACAAACATCCATCCATCTATCCATCCATACTTACAAACTTTCGCGTTTATAACATTAGTAGGATAACTCAAAAACTACTGGTCAGATCTGGATCAAATTTATCGAAAACCACACAATAAAAAAAAACACAAAATAGCCCATCATCATCATCATCAGCCTACATTAGTCCACTGCTGGACATAGGCCTAATAATGAGCGCCATAGCGCCCTGTCTTCAGCTTGACGCATCAAGCATCTGCCAGCAGTCTTTCGCAGATCGTCATCCCACCTAGCCGGAGGGCGTCCTAGCAAAAATAAAATAGCCAACAAAACAAAAAAAAAAAACAAAATACAAAATAGCCCTACCCCTCAGTTATTTTGGCGTGAGGAAATATGTAACTTCTAAAAATTCAAACTTTACAATTTTCAATGCTTATGATGTGATCTCAGATGAAAACCTCTTTGTAGAGATTCAAGCCACTCAAGAGCCACTAGGACCAAGACTCTACCTAGAGTTGGTTTTGGATTTTAAATAATAATAGAAAGCGAAGTAAAAGCTCTCTAAAGTAAGTACCTAATAACTACCTTCGGCTCCCTTGTGGAACCTCAAATAGTTTTACAACTACAAAGATCTACGATGATTGCCACGATTCTCTAGGGAGTCTTGTAAAATATTACGTTATACCTAATGAGAGTTTGCACTTTCTTTATTGTTTAATAAGAAATTAAAGATAGTTTAAATAAAGCTAACTGTAATGGTATAAAATAAGACGGAGAAAATAAGAACTCGTTAACTTACGGTTTACCTTGATGAGGTCTTTATGCAGGGTTTTCTTTATTTTGCACGAAATAATTTGGGCAAGTTTTTGCAACCTTCGCCCTAAAGGATACGGAGATTAGCTTATATAAACATAAAATCTATTGGTGGGATTGATGGAGGTAGGTCGGTAGGACGAACCTAACTGTATCATTCGAGATTAGAGTTATAAAACTTCGGTCATACGTCTTATCTACATAGATGTTAATCCCAACTACTCACAGCGTATGTGTCAGCAACTTTTTTATATTGTCTGTAACCCACTGTGTACATAGTGGGAAAGATAACATAAAGTAGGAAAAAAGATTTTCTTATAGGTTGAAATACGGTGAAGTTTTATGTGGTACGGTATTATGTTCGTATATTACCTTACGATCACTTTCCGAACGCACATATGCGTATCAACGACTAATCGCACGCAGTCTCGCAGTGCTCCCGTAGTTCTTGGAAGGTCGATCATTCGAGCGTAATCCGTTTCGGATTCGGACAATAACTTATCTAAAGTGAGCGGCCTTAAATCAGTAAAGTAAAATAGAGTACAAGACCTGTCATAAAGTTGACATTCCGGGATAGTACGAACAGCATCCTGAAAACTTTCGGTGATAGAGTCTCCTCTCCTATGTGGGTATGTTTTGTGCGTCAGGTAACAGGTTTAATATAATAACTAGCGACCCGACCGGCTTCGCACGGTTTTATTATACGTATAACCTTCCTCTTGAATCACTCTATCTAATAAAAAAAAACGCATCAAAATCGCATTAAGCATACAAAGGGACATAGAGAAAAAGCTACTTTGTTTTATACTATGTACTTAGTGATTTGTGTGTAGTTGTAACTAACCTTAATTTATAGTAAAGTAATATTTTATTTTTACTAAGAAAATACGGATTTTGTTATTGGAAATAAAATGTTTTTATTTTTATAAACTTTATTTATGGAAACTACCAAAGTGTATTTATTTTAATCAGATGTGCTTTCCTTTTACAATGATTACTCCGGCAAACTTTCAAAGCAAAGAGTTGCAAACTCATTTCTAAATGAAACAAGCCGTGACGGTCGAGACTTTGCAAAACTTTAACCTTTTATCCATTTCGAGTTAAAATCAACTTGTTCTCTTTCGTTTGTAGAGTTATTTAAGGACCTCTAAGACTAACTTAATTTTGGCATAAAAACTTATATACTCGCACCTTCTTACTTTAATAAACAGTTGCTATATTTGCGTTGTAACTTCAATTCTTGCTTCTAGCATTGAATCCAAAATTCAATTAGGTAGAAACCTAGATTCTTATTCGAATTCGATTTAGCTTCAGAAAAAACCTTCGGACTCTACCGCAAATAAAAAGGAAACAGGAAACCTCGGGCTTTTCAACTGCCTGATGGAAATAGCAAAGCGAAGGGCCGTCGCAAATAGTTCGGAGGCAGTGTTCCCGTGGACGAGCCACGTTGTTTTAATTGAATTCCATCCCTTTCGTTTTGTATTCTGCCGGAACATGGAGTGCGGAAAACGTTTTAAAAACATGGACCTGGCTCCAAGCTTTGCAAACAATCCTATTTCCTATTGCATATGTATGTACCAAACATATTGTTCATATGTATGTTGTTCAAAGTCATTTGTTTTCATAACGAAGATAAGATAAGATTATTCTTTATTTGTAGCATAATATTGAAAATAAACTAAAATAAATAAACTAAAAATACCAACAATATAATAAATATACTTACCTACATAGAAAATAAATAATTAAATGCTGGACAATCCACACAGCATCTTTAAGCCCAAAGCAAAGCAGAGCTTGTGTTATGATTATTAGACTCAAATAAATAGTACATTACATAGATATTTTTTATTATACAAAGATAACACCCGGAACCCCGGACGGAACAATTTTTTGCAATACAAATTTAGCATACAAAGTAGTAAATATGGTTTAGCAAATTTTTTAATTTCGAAATGCAGTTTTTCTCTTTTCACCCGCCTCAAAAAAGGTATTATTAAACGCAAAAAATATCATATAAAAACGTAAATAAAAAACGTGTACTTACCTACTCTTCTTACTCGATTTGTCTGTATATTTGTAGAAGAGCACACTTAGGTACTCCATTTAATAACAAAGGTATAACCAGAGCATTTAACATTAAAGCTTGGATAAGCGTCACAATCACAACCTTTCTACTTGGAATTCGTATTATTTTTTGGACGTCTGAGATTTTCAAAAGCGCCACTCGTATATGGAAAAACTAGCTTTATCTTGCGACTTCATCCGCATATAATTAGATTTTATATTTTCATATAATTAGTTTTAAAAATCCTGTAATGCGCGTAATTTTATTTTGATTAAAGTTTCATACAAACGTGTTCACCTTTTTAGGGGTTCATTTTTAAAAAAAAAACCTAATATTTGGTTTTGCCAAAGAAAAAGAAACTACTTTTGCTAGCTTCGCTAACTTGCTCGCGGTTTCGGTAGTGTTTAGATAGATCATCGTCATCATCACCGTGATGTTCACTACAGTGTGTGTACAATACACACTACTGATAGGCCATCAGTTAGATACCTAGTTAGATACGGTGATCAAAATACTACCTTTATTATATAGGTATACTAGCGACCCGCCCCGGCTTCGCACCGTCGTTTTATTATACGTATAAATCTTCCTCTTGAATCACTCTATCTATTAAAAAAAACCGCATCAAAATCCGTTTAAGCCTATAAAGGGACATAGGGATATAGGGACATAGGGACAGAGAAAGCGACTTTGTTTTATACTATGTATAGTGATATCTGCAAGTCTGTATTCTAACGTTAACCTACACCCTGTATAGAAGTGTGCCTCGCAGCTTGCACTTTTCATCTCACGTTGCCAAGGCCTTTCTATCCGTCTAATCCGCTGATACCTGCTCTTTGGTTCATTATGTGCTTTACCTGCAGCTGTTGAGTGTTCTTGACTGCTCTGCTACTGGAGCTCGAAATGACTCGGTGAACTTAGCTAATGTTCAGAAAGCAGGTTCGCTTACAGCTAAGACTGAACTTTAAAGTGATTTTGGCGAGCCAGCGGAAACGTTTGGTGAGATTACATTTTAATCGCACGCACACGTAATGAAATTCATGAAAGTTGTTATCTAATGACTAAGTATCTGCCCGCGGCTTCGCACGCTTTGTTTCTATGAAAACTCTTCAAGGCGATTTCTATTTTGTGGGAACTGATTTAAGGATGAAAACTGTCTATATGTTATTCCAGGGCTAGAACCACTTCTATTCAATTTCAGCCTGATCAGTTCTACGTATAGTTTTTGCGTGAAAAAGGAAAAAAACATCCATACAAACTTTCGCTTTTATTACCTCTATATTAGTAAGGATAAGGATGTTGTGACTATGAAAAATCCGCTTCTATCGATTACCGAAAACCCAATCTAGTTGGTTCTTAACTGGTAGGAAAATGGATTATATAAAGTAGTTAATCCATTGTATTATAAGGGGCTGTACGTGTAGCCTTTATACCTATCTTTCAGAAGTTCTATCATAAGGTACTAGTATAGGTACCTACTCACTAAGTTTTACCTTTTCTATAAATATTGGTAGGTTTGGATGTATGAAGTTTTAGACACCTTTCTGTTCTAAATTTAATTCTACTGAGACCTCCCTGCCTTTACAACGCCCCTGTGGTCACCACGCCAGCTTACCGGCTAGTAAGCACTGTGATATATGCTTACGAATGTACAATGACGTCATCGCTCGACTGCACACTTTGAGACGCTCAGCCACTCGTATTAGTAGCTCGGCCACCTCGTACATAGTAGCGTTCTCCGTGTTTGATGAACGACTGCAAATACCTACCTATTTGAATTTGACAGTTTAGTAGGTAGTTTGACAATGTACCAGTCAAATCAACCGTAAATCATAAAAAAATTTAACTTGGCTCTTCTCAAGAAGAGAGAGAGAAATAGGGGAGAGAAAGAGAGAGATCTTGAGATGTTAATAAAATGAAAACGGCTTTTTTTCTTTTGACATGTTGCTACTGTCTATTTGTATGCTGATAGAAATTAGCTTGAGTTGAAATAACTTTTTATTTTTATTTTTTTTTGCTTTTCAAATAAAAAATTAAATGAACATAGGCAGTTTCGTGACATTGATTTATTACCCACTGAACACAGGTTAGCTCGAATTTCAGGGGTTTTGTTGAAAAAGAAAAAAACATAAATTCTGAGGTTCCAAATTCGAACACACAAGTTTGAATATGGACCTTGAACGACTTTGACCACGGAGACTCGCACTGAGAGATCTCATTTGTTTCAATTAGGTAAAACACTTCATATTTTTCAGCCAACATATACTCGATTTCAATTAACGTTACATGAAGAAATAAGTACCTTAATCGAGCATGAAGCGTTAAATCAAATATAGTTACTAATAAGAATTTAATTGCCATAGTGCATTACCTCGGGGGATATCCTTAAAGTCATTAGAAACAAACACGAATTCGTCACGTTAATGTAAAAGATATTAAAATCATTAATAATAAGGAAAAACAGGCACATGTGTCATTTTGACACCTCCACTGCGTTTACCAATCCGCTAGCGTGTTGTTTAGAACATCTTCAGCATTGAACGTATTAATGCTCATCTACACAAGAAGTGACGGAATGCTTTGGTATAGTCATTCCGTGGCCTTACAAACCTTTATGAATAAAATAAAATATATATTGAACTAGTATCTGCCCGCGGCTTCGCATGCGTAGTTTATACGAAAACGTTTAAAGGATATCTAAATCCCATGGGAACTGATTTATGGGATGAAAGTAAAGTAAAGTAAAGTATTTTTATTGCGTGAATGACATGTATGTACAAAGGTGTTTTAGGTATAAATGTGATTCAATGTATTTCTACTGTTACGTGTGCAATGTCTCATTTACAATATCATATTGATTAAAATTAAGGCACATTGGAAAATACAATATAGAGATTTAAACATTAGAATTAACTTAAAATACAATATTATAGAGATTTTATTAATTGAAGAGATTTGTTTATAAAGTTAGCTTATGTTTTATTTCAGGGATATGACAAATCAGCCCGATGCGTTCATAATTTTTGCGTGAATGAGTAACAAACATCCGTACAGCCAGACGTACAAACTATTGCTTTTATTACTAATACCTAGTAAGAATTTTGAATTTTAATTAGAAGAGCGATTATAATTATTAATAATTAAAATAGTTTAAATCAGTCAAACAATTAGGTACTTAACATAAACTAAAAGTTCCTCTTCACGTCAAATCACTATCATCACTATCACCACATAGTGCTTAAATCTTTAAAACTACGCAACGGATTTTGATGCGGTTTTTTATTAATAGATAGAGTGATTCAAGAGGAAGGTTTATACGTATAAAAACCGTGCAAAGCCGGGGCGGATCGCTAGTTAGGTATAAATTATAATTAAGAGCAAGTATATCCTAAAAAAGGCTCCAAATACACATCATCTGATTCATCATTGAAGAGTTACAATCACAGTACAAACTTAACGAGTTGTAAACAGCAGAAAGCACTCGCCTCAATCGATACCGATAACACTCTCAATCAATATCCCGTTCGACCTCGGATGGGATATCCATTGAGCGTGTTATTTATGGTCTATAATGACAGGTGAGATCACACGTGGACCCCTTTCCGTCATCATCATCAGACTATATTAGTCCACAGCTGGACATAGGACTATATTAGTCCACAGCTGGACATAGACCTCCCCTAATGAGCGCCATAGCGCCCTGTCTTCAGCTTGCCGCATCCAGCGTCCCCTTTCCATGTGTTATATAAAATAATCGATCTTAGAACTATCATCATCATCATCAGCATTTATTACTCCACTGATGGATATAGGCCTCAGTTATATTATATATTAAGTTTTAATTAGTAGTTAATTATCTACCTTTAGACTGTTTGCAACCGTCTGCAGTTAGCTCAATGGTTTCAATTGTAAATACTAGTTGTTACTTTTTATATTCCTTAATTGTAATTTTCGTTGTTAATAAAGATTAGTAGTTAGTAGTAGTTTTAATTACTTAAAAACTGGATGTACAATGTACATCATTTGTGCTTATTTATTTATTTATTACTCGAATCTGCCGCTACTTCGCACGTGTTGTTTGTATGGTAACGTTTCAAGTCAAGGCTATTTTTATCCCATGGGAACTGATTTATGGGATGAAAAGTATGTAACAACGAAAATTACAATTATTTCCAGGGCTAGGAGTACGTCTATTCAATAACAGTCCGATCCATTCAGTAGTTTTTGCGTGAAAGTTTAAATATCCATAAATTTATCAATACATCATTACATATAAGTTATCGCGTTTAAAATATTAGTAAGGAAGAAAAGATGATGATGATAATGTTGTTCTAGGATATTATTTTTTAAAAACAAAAATTACAATAAGGAATATTAACAAATTAAAATTAGTATTAACAATTTAGCTAACTGCAGACTACTGAAAACAGTCTAAAGGTAGTGCCACTGATCCATATCAATACCAGACGTCGCGTCGTCGCTTCCCCAAGAGGCTGGCTGCATAGTATCTGGCGCAGCGCATCAGCCTTGCCATACATTAGGATGTATGGCAAGGCTGATGCGCTGCGCCAGATACTCACGACAAAGCCTTCGGGTCACGCGTCTCATCGACCAGAAGCTCAAATGTTTTTGACAAGTCAGAATTTCTTAGTAATCTTAAATGTTTAGTCGTAAGTCAAAGGCCATAACCTACGTCCACCGTTGCATGGTGTAGAAAGCTTTAATTCGATTTTATTTAATGAGACCGATTTGGTTCATTTAATTACAAAGTTCCAGTAACAGGGCCTTTTTTGGGATAAATTAAAAGCGATGGTCTGTTCCGTGACGATGGCAAGAGGCCCGACGGTATGACACTAGTCCCATGGGAGTTGGGGAGGCCCATTGTGTGGGACGCTACATGCGTCGACACACTTGCACCTTCCCATCTTTCAAGGACATCCACTAGGGCTGGTGCGGCGGCAGATCTGGCCGAGGATCTCA
This sequence comes from Eupithecia centaureata, assembly GCA_944547425.1. Lineage (NCBI taxonomy): Eukaryota > Metazoa > Arthropoda > Insecta > Lepidoptera > Geometridae > Eupithecia > Eupithecia centaureata. The sequence continues at coordinate 2,991,549 of OX155679.1, forward strand.
AGAGGCGCAAATATGCAGGTCTCGACAGAACCTACGCATTTGCTCCCCTTGGATTCGAGACCCTAGGTCCGTGGGGTACCGAGGCTCTCCGGGTTTTTAAAAAATTATCTGAGCGTCTGGTCGATGCGACGCGTGACCCGAGAGCTGGTGAATATCTGGCTCAACGCATCAGCATTGCCATACAGCGTGGTAATGCAGCCAGTGTCTTGGGGACGCTTCCGACTGGTATTGACATGGATCAATTGAGCTACCTTTAGACTGTTTGCAACCGTCTGCAGTTAGCTCAATGGTTTCAATTGTAAATACTAGTTGTAATTTTTCTATTTCTGTGCTTGTAATTTTCGTTGTTAATAAAGTATTACTTTCATTAAAAAAAAAGCGAATAGTAAAAAAATGATAAAGCACACAAATCATACACAAGTACACAACACATGAGTCATCTACGCGACTTATCCACTCTCGTTCAGTCTAGTCATCGCCGCGGCTCAGAATGAACGTGCCCGCTCTATACGAGAAATCTCGCAAGTTTTCGTACTCTACAACCTTTCAAAGTTTACAACAACTTCGAATCCTAAAATCTGTGTTCCGAATCGGATTTGTGTTTAATTGAATTGTAGGTTCTTGTGTTGTGTGTGAAACTTTGTAAGTGAAGTGGCGTGAAGTGAGTTTTCAGCCTGAAACGGCGGCTATGAAAGTTTTGTAAAGGTAATATTGTGACTTTTTACATAAAATTACTATAAATATCGTTAAGGGAATATAGGAATAAGGAATTTAGGAGATACTTTGTTTTGAATCTAAGGACCAGATGTCAATGTTATCGACGCTGAAATTACAAAATAGCTGTTGCAATTTAGGTAATTAGGTATAGTATAAAAATATAATTTGAAGAAGGTACGCTTATATATGTATTTGTTAAGTGTATACATATTTTTGAGTTATCACAACTGAATAAGGTAAAACTGATAATCTAAAAATGGGACTTTTTGATCATTGTATAAATAATTCTATTGTTTTACCTCCTAGATTTATGCGGCATTATATAACGGATTAAGGAAACTCGAACTGTGAAACAATTAATATCAACCAATTATAATTTTATTATGTTACTTATGTTAATAAAACATGCATGGTGTCTATGGCTTCAGCATTGCCATACGGCGGGGCGGCGCGGGGCAAGGCATGGATCAGTGTGCTGCCTCTAGATTGTTAGAAAGAGTCACCAGTTTGCTCAATTATTTCATTTATAAATACTATTTAACATGTGTTTGTATTCTTTGTTGTGATTTTCTTGTTAATGATGAAGCTACAGTTATTCTGATGCTACAGTACCTGTGTAGAAATAAATAAATAATATTGGACAGTATCATCTTGCTAGCCCCATGCTAAGCAGACACTTTATGACTATTAGAATACCTTAAACCTGCTAAATAGATATTTTATAAGTAATTATTTATAAAATATCTATTTATGGATATAAAGAAATATTGAAAGACCCCTAGAACTCCTGAACAAACATTTGGAGATTGTACAAACATTTCCAAGGCGGGATTCGAACCCGCAATCTCCTACGTCATAGGCGGACCTTCGCCGCACCACACCGAAGTGGCGTAGAGTGTATAGTAGAGTGGCGTAAGTAGAAAGGTACTCTATCGGTAGGAAAGCTACATGTAGCTACTGCCCACTGCTCGGAGTATTCAAAGTCCATTAGCCTGGCGTAGTGTTCTGAACAACAACTTTAAAAGCATTACCACCGTAACTTAATTAAAATATGGTCAACGGTAGGTAGCCCTTTAATTTGAAGCCAAGTCCTGTTGATTATTTAAATAAATAAATGATGTTAAACAATTCACACAACATCATCATCTAGCCCCAAGAACCCTGAAATTTAACGATGATCTTCTCTCGGACGAATTGTCCACTTCAGTTTTGGATCAGGGTGTAACTGGTCCGAATCTAAAATCACCAGTTTTGGGACTCGGGCGAGTTGTACCGCAATCTAAAACTGAAGAGGACAACTTGCCCAAGCACGAGTTTTCATTCGGACGAGATGTACCCTAACCCAGCTATTGAACATATACCTACTTGATAACACATAATAGATAATTTTTACTTTATACTATATATATTTTTACATACATAGCTGATGACCATTTGGCGTAGTGCATCAGCATTGCTATATAACGGAGCGATGCGGCTATCTCTGTCGCCTTGGAGACGACTCCGACTGGTATTGATATAGATCAGTTGAGCTACATCTTTATTTTTCGCAACAGTCTGTGTATAAATACAAATGAGGTCTAATAATAAAATCAATGCCAAAATCTTCAAAGGGTTATAAAAGCGTAGCTTTGACTTTCGTACGAGGTTCGTTTGTCTCGTTCGGCCATAGAACTCAAAGTTAGAAGATCGAAGCCTTCAGTTGCCGATTTTTTCTCCAAAAATCACACCATTCGCGAAAAAAAGACACGATCCTTTTTTTCCGTAATTAGTCCACATTATAGGCAACATACAGGATGCTCTCAGCTTTTGATTGTATCTTATTCTCAGCTCTAGGTACTACTCAGCTGATAGTTATATTTTATTAGGTTAGAAACGTGAAGAGAGGATCTCATCTCCGGTTGAAACGAGTGCATACTTGTGATTCAATGGCAATGTTTATGCAAGAGATATTGAACAATAGAATATTCATTCATATACCTACTTACTGTATAATACACAATGGTGAGATGTAACTCGAGTCAAAATAGCATGTCGCTTAGCTATCAATCTTTATGGTAAACTGTAGCCGGTAAAAGGGAAACCTTTTACTGGTATTTTATACAAAGGGTGGTTACAGTACCATACAAATAGATTTTGCAGATCAACTCACAGAGTAACATTTTACGGGTAGAAACATGTATGAAATATATTACGCGATCGGGCCATACGCGATTTACTGCCGAAACTGTAAATGTAATTTCTTTCTTCATCTATCTTATATTTTTTAACATTAAAAAAATAGAAACAAATTAAAACTATAGTCTTTTTCACATAGGAAGCGTTCCGTGACGTTTCAGTTTGACAGTTATAGAAATGAGCTAAGGGTAATCGTAAAAATTTGATTCGATTTTTGACTTGATTTAGTAACGAAAATCGATTTTTCGTAAAATATTTTCATTGATTTTAAATGTCTTATACAAAGTTAAACATTAAATAAGGTCTATATAAATAAAAATAAAAGGAAAATCTGCATTTCCAATAGGTAATACGTCATAACCTAGAAATAGGACGGTAATAATATCAGCAGATAGGTAGGTAATTGAAAATCAATAACAAATAATCAACAATAATCATAGGTATGTACTTCCGTGATAAAATTTTAAAATGATGAAGTAGAAAGTTACGATTTTAATTTGCGATAATCGATCTATAGATTTGCTGGAATAATATTTGTTTGCCTCAACTCTATTACGTTCTGTTCTACGCAAAACAAATTGCCTCGGATTTCATAAAATTATTGATTTCTATTTTTTATTACGCGTGGAGGCTAAAATAAATTTATTTTTGGATTATTTGTGTGTCGTGCTATACTTCTGTAACTTAATTCGTATGTTTGAAATGAAATAAAAATTGTTTGATTTTTCGAAATTTCAATTTGCCAAAATCCTAGTCAATTGAAATGAAACGCATTCCATCTGTCAGGGAACGCTTCCTATGTGAAAAAGACTATAGTATTGCATGTAGCTGATTATGCAGCTAGCGTTGCGCAGCGTCTTGAAACAATGACACGCTTCCGACTGGTATTAGTATGGATATATTGGTATGACTTGAGCTACTCTAGATTATTTGCAACAGTCTGCAGTTGGATCGGTTATTTCAATTGTAATTACTTGTTAAATGAATTTTATTTCTTTGATTATAATTTTCTTTGCAGATTTTTTTCATTACCAGTTTTGGTTTTATTTACCTAAAATAGCCTTTCATTTTGTCAACAGTAACAATCGACTATAGTTCCTAATTTGCTTTGCTGCCAATATAAGTTATTTGTGTTTTCGTTTTATTCATTTAGTGAATGTGCAAAAATTATTTGTGTGGGAATGATGCCACCTTAAATAAGGTAATTGATTTACAAGGTATGCTCAAAGACTGCTTATGAAGTACCTACGATAATCGAAATTAAATCAATTTCTTACAATAGAAAGGCAAAGATATATTCGTTTACTTAACTGAAGACCAGGAATTTCAAACTGTAATTAATTCCTTTTGATTATTTAAAAAAATAAAGCATAAAATAATCGTTTATATACTTCTCAAATCTTATAGTTCACTTGAGCTACCTTTAGACTGTTTGCAACCGTCTGCAGTTAGTTCAATTGTTTTAAATGTATATACTACATACATTTATATATCAAATTTCTATTCCTTGATTGTAATTTTCGTTGTTAATAAAGTCTAACTTATCAAATCCAACTAATATTATAAACGCGGAAATTTGTAAATGTGGATGTTTGTGACTCTGTCACGCAAAACTACTGAACGAAACTGAATGAAATTTGGCACAGAGATAGATTATAGTACATTTTAACCCGGAATTCCCACAGGAAAGGGAAGCGGGTGAAACCGCAAGAACCTGCTAGTATATAATAATTTAAACAATTGTTGCATACTATCGTAAGGCGTTCGTAAGTAAAGTAACGCAATAAAGTTGGTTTTGGCTCGCACCAAGTCATAAGCATGTTGCTTTGCTCTATATTTATCTCAGGGAACAAATAACTAGAGATAAGCTGTACTATTTTGCCTAGGTCCATCGATAGTCCTGTAATAATAGTTGATAATTAGCATTGAAACATAGAAATAGCATCAGATGACCTCATAAGAAGTTTTATGTTCTTTTAATTTCACGGAGAGGGTCTCGGCATAAAAAGTTTAGGCAACGGCCGTAAAATGAACTTCATACGATGTAGTATCATCGTAAACGCACTGTCCTATTTATTATGCTACCTGTTATTGATAAAACAAGATAAACTAAGGCAACCGACATCCAAAGAAGCAAAACATACGTACTATACTTACACAAAAAATGCCATTTGCAGGTGCATTTTCAATTTTGGTTGGCAGTGATTTAGTTAGTTTTTGAGCTTTTGAATTCCAATGTCAATGTTTAGCATTTTAAAGAAAAGAACTGTCTGTACTTTGTACTATAGAAAGAGTTAAATCAACAATCTTAGTCAGTCAGGTTAAACTAGATTAACGTCTTTATTAACAACGTAGACTATAGGAATGTAGCTTTTATGTGCGGTTGTAAAAACTACACATATTTTGGCAGGCATTGTATAGCGAAACTTACACTATTATTTCTATATTCTTCCACAATTTTTCCTATTTATTCAAATAATCGAAGTGTATATTGATGTTAGTACGATTGTGTAAACAGATATCGTATTCTGTTATCGACACAGCAATCTCTAACGATAACGAGTCGATTGAGATAACGTCGCGGTGGTGGTGCTACAAAAATGCTACACCGTAGATCCTCTACGCCGTAGAGGGTAGATACTCTACGCCGTAGAGGGTCTACGTAAGTTCAGGGACCTAAAAAGGTTAGGCGACGATCACGGCCACTTTAAACTTAATTTAACTTTCAGGGTTATTACTTTTACTTCTTTGCATCTTAAGGTCCAGCGGATGAACCGAGCGGAAACAAAACTTAAAACTTATGTGATTATAAATGTTCATATTATATATTTAAACGAGTGAGGTTAAATGGAATATTTGCATATAATATATGACAATGGTGAAATTAATATAATAATATGTAAAAGTGCGTGTGTGGCGCACTTACACAGGAAACTTATTTTTATTGTGTAGATTTGATAAGGCATTGGAAAAAATAAATGATGTGATAAGAATTGAGTTATTATGAATGAGATACATTCCCATTCATTAACTTGTTCCAATTGTATTTGACCTGGCAAACAAAACGTGGAAGTTTATATATACATAGGTAAGGTGAACTTGGACTGGCGACTTTTCGTAGTTTGGAGAACCATTTTGTAGATATTATTGTAGATACTATAGTTTGTGGGAATAAGTTATTTGATTAATATTTTCGTATCAAAAGTAGAAAATATAATGAATACGTTTCATTTGTATACAAATCACACTTATAGTAAAAATGCGAAAGCTTGGATATTTAGATGATTGTAAACTTTTTACTCTAAATGTATTGATCGGGTCGCTTAACAGGGAGGCGTTTATCCAGCAGTGGACTAGTGGATAAAGGAATTATAGGCCATTTTGGCTAAAAATAACTTTAAAAACAAACTCATAATTAGTTTAGTTCCACCCCAACTAACATTTTGGTGTCAGTTACAGGTATTATTATTACTTTTAACTGTTTAACGGAGTAATAATGATCTCAGTTGTAACTATAAACTTTATAAGGTAGTTAAAATATAAATTGAGCTCGAAAAGTGTTAGTAGTATTATACTGAACGACGTTAAACAACTTTTAGAGTTACAATAGTGCTAACTGCAACAAGTATACTTAAGATGTTATAGGTTTAACCTGTTTGTAACATCCAAATCTATACAACGGTGCTTGCTGACTCTCGTTAACACTTATTGTTGTTTAGTTTTATCCGTAAAGTGCCTTATAAGTATTTTGGTGTTATATTGATTATAAGGTTATAAGGCATTACTTTTAAAACAGAGTTTATCAAGAGTAAAAGATTGAAAGTTCTCAGCCACTCATTTATGCAGTTCATTTTATGCTTAGCCGGTAGTATTGTCTTGGCTATAGTAATTGTAGTTACTTAAGAATATTAATACACTGTAAAGTGTACTAAAGACTGACAACATTCTTGACTAAAGATGTTGTATCTCGAAATGCGTAATAAAAAACTCAAACAAGACATAAAGCTTCGCCATTGTTTTGGTCAATTAACCTATATATATTGAATAGGTTATTCAATATTTGACAACAAAATACTTCATTATTTATGTAACTTCTGTCATTCTACTGAAACCACTTAATTTAACATGCTACTGGCTAATAAGGAAAAAAATAAAAGAATGAAAATTTGAAATTTCTTTATTATTCTTCATAAGTTTTATTTAAAATTTTTATTAAATCCAGGGCGCGTTAAAATTGAGATGGGAAACATGGTATACATTTACAGTAAAATCACCGCGGCAGATTATTTTCACTTCACAATGAAAACTTTAACTCTTAAGTATTTGTATATTCTCCTCTGACAATTCTTTTACGCCATTCACTGATAGTCACATTATTTTATTAAGTAACAAAGTTCATAGACTTTCCGTCGTTACATACAAAATACCTTATACGCTTGAGATTATTATAGATAACTTCTACGTAGTTAAGTGTCAGACAACTCATTTTAATAGGTCTTGTTATATGTTAAGAGTTATTACATTCTTAACTGAAGTATTTCTATAACCTATAGTGTTAACCAACTCATCTACAAGACAGTTATACCGGTTTAAGTAGTAGCTGAGAATGAATAAACACTCTTGTGCAGCACTTAACACCCTTATAACACTGCTCTACAGGCTTTCTATAACCTTTACCTGCAAAATCGTGGGCCTCTTTCGTGGTTATATGTGAGTTAGAGCGTTCTCTAACTCCGCTGCTACAGATATTTTTAACACTAAGATACTCGATTGGAACATATATACAGGAGTATAATATACAGGTTATTTTAACGCCAACATGCTAGTTGGGACGTATTTACTAGGCGTCTTACCTTGGAATCGTCAGATAAGTATTTTGAAAGCGCCTTAAGTAGAGGTAGAGTCAGCGATAATTTTCAAGTCGAAACTTTACCGATTAATTTTATTTATCTACAGCTTTTTAATTTTACGGCTTATCTTAATCTATCACAGATGTACCAAAGGAAAAAGTTATAGCGATATCTAATGAGTTTATAAGTCATGCAAACGAGAGATGATAATGCTCAATCACTTATTTTGTTAGAGACTCCTCGTAAGTCACATGTCACGTTTACGTCGCGTCATTGCGGTCAAATCATGGTCAAGTCAACACGCTCCAGACATTTAATGAGAGTAACAAGTCACTAGCGATAGTCGCCCGTCTATTCTAACCCGTACGAGGAAAACAGAAAATTAATTAAGACGATGGACAATTGCCATTTGCCTCTAGAATCAGTGAATCAGCAGAGACACTCGTAAACCAGGCTGGGAAAACAAATAAAACGTCTTGCGAGGCGGGCCCTTCCTGCTAGTGTCAATATCATATTTTCCCGGAGGAAATAACACTATTTTACTCCTATTTTGCAGGCGTATTTTTGTCTTGTTAAGTAAGTTTTGCAAACTATTAGGGTAAATTATAATTTGTTCGCACTGGGTAGGCAAGATTTACGTTTATTTGTGGAAGAGGCAGGTAATCGATTTAACTAACTTAACTTTAGTAATACCTGATTTACACTTTGTTAAGTCTCAAGTGCGAGTGACAAGTGCAATTGACACTTACGTCTAGTAAGCGCGATTTCTAGACGCGGCGCCGCGCGCCTTCAAATCGCAAAACTCAAGACGCAGCTGTGTGAAAGATGGCATGAGTCCGAGTTTAAAATGTTCTGTGAACAATTATCGCAAAACATTATGTCACTCAGGTCAATATTATGAGTCCGCTCTGGAGATTTGAACGAAAGTCCTTCCAAGAATTAGGAATTCCGAACATCCATCGCATCTACATGAAACGTCGAATCGTCGTCGAAGGAATGTCACAAAACGGATTATGAACGAGATTGGAGTTACAAGTAGCGGATATTGAAAGTTAATGAAGTTCCACGATTTTATCCAAGAAACGACATGGATTTGTTCTTATTCGCAGAGATGAGTAGATAGTAGATACCACAAGGCCAAAGGAAAAAATCTGATTTCAACAATTCTCAGACGCTCTCTGTGGTGAAAGTCTTTCTGCAGGTTGTGGAATCGATTCCCACCTCGGGAAAATGGTTGTATGATCTACAGGTTTCTGGGTATTCTGGGTGTTTTTTATGGATAGTAAAATAACATAAAAAATATCTAATGATATTTAAATACGTATATCAGATATCAGTTCTCTAAGTACCCTTAGTATAAACTCTGTTTAGCTCGGAACTAGCTAGATGATTTTGCGGGAATTGCCCAGTATTAATAATTTGTGTATTGATTATTAATTCAGACTGAACTAACCTTTAGACTGTTTGCAACCGTCTGCAGTTAGCTCAATGGTTTCAATTGTAAATACTAGTTGTAATTTTTCTATTCCTTTGCTTGTGATTTTCGTTGTTAATATTAATTCATGTTGAATCTAAATTCAAATCTCTCTGAACGACTTCATGTTTCAAAGATCGAAGGTCATTGAAGGTTTGACGATAAATAGACCCAACAGTAATTTTCTACTTAATATTCAAAAGATATTTAAACAGATGTCTGAGCAAGCAGTCCCGAGGTATTTACTTTAATATGGTTTTTACAGAGAATGTCTTGGATCTAGGCATATACAATAGTCTCTTTTTAAATCATCCCTTGAAGTGGTCCCAAGTGAAATTAAACTTTCACGACAAAGAAGTAAAAATTCTCTTGCAAAATGTTCGCAAATCCTTTTATGAATTAATTCGGGATTCAAAGTGCGCGGTTATTCATTCGTTTGCTGAATTTAAAGGTCCTTTTTAAATTAAATCAGCGGACTCAATTAACATCTCCACATGTGTAGCTTTACTATATTTTATTTTCAACAGGGTTGTAGACTCCTATTTACGAGTATTTCAGCAATTATTGTAACTGAAACTTAGTTTGATTGCACACGAACGTGAGAACTTTTGTGATCGTTAATAGTTTCATTTTATCTGTTTCTTAATTACCTATCACCACTTTTGTCCACTGCTCCACGTGCCTACCACAAGATTGCAGGAGCGTTTGCTATAGTCACGACTCAGGGCAAGGAAATGTGGATCAGTAAAGAAAAGTTACTTCATTAGAACATAATATATAATCCACAGTATGACACATTAGAAAGATAAGTTATTCGTTCAAGTTCGTTCGAGTCCTGAAAAGTCTTAAAGAAATCAAGCATTTTGAGTTGGAGTTTGAATGATTCATAACAAATGAGCGATCAAGCATAAAAACAGCCATTGTTATCCATTCAATATTAAGGTTTCTGTCATGTGGGTAGTACCCACTGGGTACAGACCAAGCGAACATAAGCGAGCGAAAGCAAATGAGTAAGATTCGAAGATCGAGGTTCCCTCGGTTTCACTCTTATGTCCACATCACATATAATCCACGCATGTAAACCCTAGGGCCAAGAGAGAGGGCAATGGCCCGGGGCGGCAGGCTGTGAGTGAAGGCACAAGCCGCCCAGCTGCAGTACAGATCTTCAAATAAAAAGGGGGGAAACTTCATCAAGTGGGGTATTGAATGAAAGGTATCAGTTTGAAAATTCCAAAACAATTTTTTTTTTCTAGTTTTCATATTGTTTATCATTTATTTAAACAGATTTCGATTTGTTTCTAGTTATGATACTGTTAGTTTGAATTAAGAAAAAAGTCGTTAAACTGCCCATTCTATCTCCGAAGTTTACAGATCAATACATACATCTGAAATGTACCTATAGAGCGTTTGTAGATTATGCATCTATTATTTCACAAAAGAAAAACAAAGATGTCAGTGAGTATTTTTTTTTCTGTATCTCTCATTTCTTCTACAGGACTGTGACGGTATAATTAGGAAATGCAATACCGAAAAAAACAAAAATAAGCTTTCAAACATGCGCTTAAACTCATTAAAATAAGATACATTATAGAGTAATATAATGGCTTTTCACAATCTTCAAATGTTTGGTATGTTATTTGAAGTCGTCAATATAAAATTTATCTTAAGTTTACGAGTTAAAGCCTATTTTTGTTAAGTAATTTTTTTGACACGTAGTGGTATTCGACGTGTAAGCACCAACCTTTAGGGCTCAAACACAAAACTGCGAGCTCGCATCGCATCGTAAATATCTGCGAGCTCGCACGATAACGTCAGATCTCATTTGCATCGCGTATTCCTGTCATATTACGTCATACTTGGTGACCCCCCTTTTAGTCCGCTCTGAGACAACTTTAGCGAAAGAGCGCGGCGCCTGAGCCGCCTTCTTTGTGTTGTAAAAAAAAACTGCTTCAGTTCTCAACTCATAGTAATTTCGAGTAAAATAGTTCCCTTCATAGTTCATAATCGTATTAAATGGATGAATCCAGAATCTTAAAATTTAAAAATTTATTCTTTAATGCACAAATGAAAATACATACAAGAAAACTTAAAACTAGATAAATTATGGCACAGGCGAGCTTAACCCTAAAAAGAGTTCTCTTCCAGCAAACCTTATTGGGAGAGAGTCAAGTTAGAGCAGTGGGTACGTGTGCATATTTTTGCAGATAAAAATGTGATGTTATCCATATGATATAAATTACGTTTTAAATTTTGTACTATATTTATAATACTATATTCCTAATATCATAATATTATAATATCAATACTATACATACATACTAAATAATAAATACATAAAATACTATATAACTAAGTACATAAAATTCATAAAGACAGGTAATGCTCTTTGACTTTACGCTTGAAGATGAAGAGTGAGGGACTAGCGCGAATATCATGTGGAAGACAATTAAAAATCAAGAATCTTCTTTTTCTTTTATATCTATTTAACAATAACAGCAGTGCAATTGGACCGATTTATGCAAAAATGATCCAACCCACAACCTAGTCAATTTCGAGTTTTTTTAACCAATGTAATCAGAATAAGGTATATTTTAACATATCAAAGACTCACACCTCTATGTTCACAAATGTGGAAAATCCATATGATCCAACCCACAACGGTCATGTCGAAGACCATTTTTTAAAATGTATAAGTGTTTCATGCCACTTGAATCATTTTTGTGTTGCTTTTGTTACCCTAACATATAACCGTTCTAATTTGCTACAATGATTCAAACTATAATATTAAGCTGGTCCATCAGTTCAAAGAGCTCAGAAAGCTATAGAAAGAGCTATGCTCGGAGTTTCTCTGAAGGATAGGATTCGTAAAGAATACATCCGAAAGAGAACCAAAGTTATCGACATAGCTCAAATAATTAGCAAGCTGAAGTGGTGGCAGTGGGCCGGCTATATCTCGCGAAGAACCGACAACCGTTGGGGTAAACGTGTTCTTGAGTGGAGACCGAGACTTGGCAAACGTAGTATAGGACGCCCTCCGGCCAGGTGGGATGACGATCTGCGAAAGACTGCTGGCAGATGCTGGATGCCAAGCTGAAGACAGGGAGCTATGGCGCTCATTAAGGGAGGCCTATGTCCAGCAGTGGACTAATATAGGTTGATGATGATGATATAAAACAAGTTAAGATTTGACAAGTTAATATTTAAAATTGCTATTTCATCTAAGTACGTAAACGAAATAAAGTATATAAAGTTCAAAACACACAGAAGCCGCAGGAGTGGCGAAGGCGAAGGCGTGCCGGTTTTTCCTATGGCACCGCGTTCGCCACGGCCTGCGGTGTGTGTGTTTTTCATAGGATTCCATAGAATACAACTCGCACGCCTTTGCCTCCGCCACGCCTCCGGCTTCTGTGTGTTTCGTACTTTAACGAAAAATAAATAAATAAAATAAAATAAGTACAGGGCCAGCAGATCTAATATTAGATACCAGATGATTGCATTGATTAATTTAAGAAACCGAAGGGAAGCTGCAATAATAGACGATGTAGATGGTTTTTGTGATGAACCTTATTCTGATTTGGACGAGGAGTAGGGCCAATTTTGTTTGTTTTGTCTTTTAAAACACAAAAATGATTACTAATTTTTAACACACTTTGAATCATTTTTGCATTTTAATTTTTGCACCCTACATAGCTCTTTCCATACAAAATTAATTTTGTAATAATGATCCAGGCGCAAGTTTTCCCAATTATCTACTAAACTATTACAATTTATTCTTTATATTATTTGTAGCAAAAAAGTTGAGTTTACATAGCATTAAATTAAATTAAAATAACAACATTTTGTATTACAAAGCTAGAGAAATACCGCCACAAACTTAAATATCGATTATCTCGAAATGAGGTTTGTGTGGGTTGGATCATTTTTGCTTAAATCGGTTCAATTATCTTTTTGGGATCCATCTTACGCTTCCTAAAAACACGTCCAATACGGCGGACTAAACTTGAAGATATGGTTACCCTACAAAACGGTTCGCCGCACAAATTCGCATCGCAGAAATTCGCAAATCAAGTTCGTGTGACATCGCATCAAATCGCATCGCATCGCACCAAATCGCAGTTTTGTGTGGGAGCCCTTAACCGTTACTCACTGTGACCTATTAAGGTAGGAATACCCCGAGCCCACGCCACGTAACGTACTCGAAAAAATGTGGGAAATGTCGAATAATGTGGCGTAAGATAAGTGTGGCTCCAGCGAGGCCATCCGTTTGTTTAAAAATTTAAGCATTCAGCTCTCATAATGCGTTTTGTAGCGTGGCATAGGCTCTATTGTTCATTCGTTGACTTTCTATACGTATTTGTGGACTCGAAAATAGTCACCTACAGTGTAAGTGACAATCCTGCAGTACTACATATAAACCTCCACCGAAGCAGGCGTAAATACAATTACTACACAACCACTACAAAGTCACTCGTATTTCTATGATTTTCTTAAATCTTGTATTAAAAAAGGTCAATTGTTTGATTCTAATCGATACTTAGGAAAAATAAAAAAAACTTGTCACAAAATAAATATAGCACCTGCTGGTCACACCGCAGAGGCAGCGAAAGCGTTGAAAACCTGTCTGTTATCCACTATAATAATAAAAAAAAAATCAGACCGTAATATAAAAAAGACACACATTCAAATGAAATGAAACTAACACGGTGTCTGTGGCCGGTCGTAACAGATTATTGAGCCGCCAGCGATGAAACTGCTTTCAGCATCATCACCCACGGCAATGGTTTGCGTGTCGGCCATGAGTGAGCTTCTGCAGTGAGTAAGTAGGCTTCAGTGTTCATGTCGACAGAGAGTCGCCTGGCGCCCCCTGCGTCGTCGCCTGCTAATTGTATCTCGTTGTCGCAATAACCCCCTACCCCTTAATTACTTATGGCTTATCAAGGCCGGATTACTGGAATCAGCCTCCTTATTGATTTGAACTCATCGCTCTACGTGTTGCTCTGTTTAAGTTCTATTGAGATCTGAAAGAAATAACTCGCTGATACGGTTTTAGATGTTAGACTGACCATTATTGAACGTATATTTGAAAACCGTTATAGCTGTCGAGAATTTATTTACATTATAACTGGTTCCAATTAAAGTAGATTATTAAAATAATCAATTAAATTCACAGAACATCATCTGGCCCCAAAGTTGGAGTGGTTTTGCTATCTTACTTCGTAAGTAGGTACCTATTAGAAAATGGATATACTTAATACAAATTAATACAATATGTATCCTGATTTAAATACAAACATTCGCGTAATTGGATTGTTTTTAATTGTTTATAAGGACAATGTTACCATGTCCACTACAAGATACAGACCACCGGGCCTTCCCGCTCGGTCCATCGCCGCTGCTCATGATGATAATGCATATTGTATCTATCCAATTTCTAGGAGGAGCGAAGGGTCTATTGGCTTCATGTTTATTAAGTGGTGCCCTTTGATTGTGTGCTGGAGGGACTTCAAACACCGCACTGGGGTGTGAAACTGCTGGTATGCGATAATGATACTGTTGTAAAAGGAGAGAAGATAGTTTAGAAAGTATATAGATATATTTTTAGTCTATCATCCTATCGGTGAGTGAAAGTATAGCATAGGTACGTTACAATAAGATTCATTTCCGATGTTTGAACTTCATTTTATGTCGGCAAACCCTTCAAAGAATAAAACTTTACCCAAACCGAAATGATGAAAATTCTTCTCTGTCATAAATATCTGAATTTTCCAAGGGTTACTTTATTCTAAATCTATCCATGCGGTAACGTCGTTGGTGGTTAGTTCTTTTGTTTTAGATGGAAATTGCTTCGTAAGTACCTCCTTCGCCCTAGCCTAGATTAAAAGGCAGATTGTGGGGCTTTATTGTTTGAGAAAAAAGCGAACAACTTTTTCTAATCGTAAGAACACCACAATGTAAATTACTATTTTATATTTCATTGTTACAAGACTTAAAATTATTACATCATTGGTTTACTCGGTTCTTTATTGATCATATAATAATACCCAATGTAAGAGGAACGATTGATTCATTTCTTAGGGACCAATTATATAGCTCTATGATTGATTTAGTAAGTAACTGGTCATACTTACTTCTTCTTTGATTATGTGGAAGTGTTTTGTTAGTTTTTTGGGTAGGCCTAGCACGGTTTTTCTCTAGGATAGAAAATAATAAAAATGACTTTCGGTTGTAGAGCGTCTCTACGAGAGAGTAGAAAGTTTTCTTCGATCGGGAACACGACGTAATAAATAATGAGCAGATAGAATTTTCTTCTACCCTAGAGGTTAGTTTACTACTGCGAGCATGCTGATCAATTTACTCTTATTTTAATCTCTACATGTCCCGAGGCTAAGCGATTCTCTTGTATTTCTACATAATGTAGTATCTTGGAGTTCGAATTTTATGAATGACTAGCAACCCGCCCCGGCTTCGCACGCTTTTATTATACGTAAACCTTCCTTTGAATCACTCTATCTATTTAAAAATCGCATCAAAATCCGTTGCGTAGTTTTAAAGATTTAAGCATACATAGGGATATAGGAACAGAGAAAGCGACTTTGTTTTATACTATGTAGTGATGTGACATAAATTTGTGACACATTTTGTAGTGTCACAAACGTTAGCACATCAAATTAATGTTATATGTACGTTTCGTGTTGTTATTTTGTTGTTATTTAAACTCAAAGAACGAGCTTCTTACAATTATAATTTTATCTGTGGTTTCATCCCCGTTGCAGGAAGAGCTTATTTGCAGATAAACTTTTTTCTATAGTCTGCTTCGCGTAATATTATGTTCGGCAAGAAAAATAATGAAAAGACAAGAAATTGTCTTCTCTCGTCTAAGGTAGAGTAGGGATAAAAGGTCGTGCTAGGCGCCCGCATGTCCATAAAACCCTAAAAACGTTGAAGTTTCCAGATCTAATTTGACATTAGCAATAAGACGCTATTTATCTAGATTTTAGGAATTACCTGATCGTTTTATGCATGTTTTATGTCTATTTGGATTATTCTAGTTTTTCCCCTGGGCTAAAATAAATCTGGAAACTTACTTATTTTAAATTTAATTATCCTGCAGTTTTGAACATAAGCTTGTAAAAAAAAAACTATGTCTATGGTTTAGAGTTAAGTCTAAGACCAAGTAGGTACCTTAGTTAAGTATATTAATAGTTTTTTTTTGTGCAGTTTGTTATTGGTTCATTGGCAAAATTATGTCAAACCAGACGCGTAGAGCCAATCCTACGAGAAATTTAACTCATAGGCGATATGGTTCTAGTTATACCATCAGAGGGTTAGTTTTCTCATTGATTCTAGTCAGTACCTACTTGAAAACACGCCACGACACGATAGATATGCCCATCGAGGTAGCTTTAAATCGGAAAGTGAAGACCATAACAAATTGTTATGGTAATATTTTCATCGGATTCTGCGATGTAATTTGATTTGGTTATTGATGCGGATTGCAGGCCACGGTTTTGGCACCTTGCCTCAATTTTATATTCACGTGGTTATTTACGTACCGAACGGTTATTTGTTGTTTGTGCAGTTTCATAATTCACAAGTCCGTTTACTTTACCTAGAACTTATTTCAATAATATAGATTTGTTTTGATAAGGTAAACAATCGGATTTGATTGCTCTTCAGTAGGTAAGCAAGGTCAGCAGGCAGTTTCAAGCGAAATAATTTAGATGCCTGGGAGAAATCGCTCTTGGCGATAAGGCCGCCTTTTGTACTGTGTATTTTTAATAAGATAATACGTATTTTTACTGTATGATATCTTCTAGTACAATAGTGTTTATTTCATCTCACTACTTTATAATGCTGCCACGCATGGTGGTAGAACCACTCCTACGAGATAGATGCCGTCATCGCATCGTATGTCCAGCAGTGGACGTATGTAGGTACGATATGACGATGATGAGAATGCTTGACTGCTCTTTGAATATTATGGTAAGCATTTGAGAATAACTTCCAATCTAACTAAAGCTTCTGAAAGTCTAAGACTATGTAAAAAAACTAGAGATCTTGTTCTTAACCAAGTAGGTAGTAACCTTATTAGAGCAATTCAAGAAAATCATCAACAGGTTTGAGAACTTTCAAATATCGAATATCACACAATTAACCTTTCAGGGATGTTCACTGACCTCTTTGCTAAAATCTGTAAAATAAACTGACCCCTCGTTGGACTGTTTTACAAATAGATATCCAACGGGTGTTCATAACAATAGATTTGTTAAATGTCAGCGAAACCCTGTCGATATTACATGGAGACAGAATAATTTTATTAATAGGTCAATGAGTACTCTTCATAGACTAATACCTACTCGTCTTTATTAAGTAGAATTTGTCAAGACACTTATGTCTAGACGACAAAATTACGAGCTAAAAGTGGCGAAGATCACTTGATTGGTGCAAAGTGGGTTGTAACTTCTGAAAGTTTCAGTGATTAAAGTAAATACATACCTAACTGAGGATTTATGCCCTATCTGTTATGATATATCTAGGAATTATGAAATAGTTATCATGTTAATTCATATTAAACATATATTTGGTTATTGAAAGTAGTTTGGAAGCAGAGGTAATGACAAAAGGGATGTGAAGCTAAATACGTCCAAATTTATGACGTCTTTTTTTTCGGCGTGAAAAGAGAAGAAAAGTGAAGAGTTAATAGGTTACAAAATTGTAAAACCCTGAGCATAATGAAATTTCCTTTAACGTTTTTCATGTAACTAGGTAGGTATCATAACGAAAGGTAAAAGGTACATTAATTCCGCCATATTGGATTTCAGGTAACACAATAATCTTGTGCCACCTCTCGAAATCAACAAGCTGGCGTGACATTCAAACCTGAGTCAGCAAATTCGTTTATTCCAATATGGCGTCGCAAAGCTGCCATCTTGAGATCCACCATCGGTACCCAACCCTGTTTCTACTTTGGTGGATAACACAGAGATAACACAGTAAAGATAAATAAAAGTCATGATGGCAACGCCGTGGCCATTTTAATAAAAGTTTTAGGTTTTTGCACACACCCTCATCACAAAGTTATAATATTATTTCCTTTGTTAGCCGACACCTGTGGAGCCTGCTATGACATGTGCCTAAAAGGTTACGTTGGAATTTACTTAACTCGTATTAATTTTATATTTATTGTGATGTTAATTAGGCAATGGAAATTTGCCCATAATATTATGTTTACTTAAATAAAACAAGGGTTTGCCGTGGTCAGCTTCGGGCGGGATTAAAATACCTAAAGCTAAAGTGTTCAAAGGGTTTAGGTATGGGTGTGACAAATTTATTTCCATGGAAAAAATCTGCCTTCATTTGTAGTTTAACTAATCACATAAAAAAATTCATTAAATAGTTAAGTAAAAAAATTGGTAAGTGCACCTACCGTAAAAATTGCAGGGCCCAAAATTATCCGTGTCGATCGAGTTAGGTATATATATATATATATATATATATATATATAAGTAAAACAATTTAAGAAATTAACTTGACTATAAAAATCGTCGTGGTTTGACAAATTGATTATGAAGTAAAGCGGTTTAACTGCGAAAGTACCAACCAATTTGTGTTGGTAGAACACCAACTCTATATCTCTTCTGATATATGAGACGTTTTTTTCCTAGACTCGAAAATTATTCAAATTTAAATCACTTTTTTAAAACAATACCTTCTGTTTTCCTATAATGTAACAATTATATTATTTCTTCTCAAGGCACCTTTATTTCAGTCGTTAGCTGTTTAATATCCAAAACAGTAAATCGTTTGAAAAATCAATTAAAGCTTGAGCCTGTTTAACTGCCGCCGCCTAATAACGTTTGTTCCGAGTTGAGTCGCTTTAAGTCGGCGTATCCGCCCAAAGCCAGATTACGGTAAACGAGTTTACTACCCTAGCTCCTGTGGGGGACAAGTAATAGTAAATGATGGTAACGATTTGATAGCTTGGTTCCAGGAATTCAATGGCACGTCATCCGATAAAAGAATGATAGTATACGCATTTTGAGTGACTTTAAAATGTTGAAAAATGTAGCTAATAAAACTTGCTGAACAAAACGTGACTACCAATGTGGATAAAATTAAAGACTCAGCTCAACCAAACTAACTTTTTTTATCACTTTAGCAATTACTGTAAACGATTCAAATCAATTATTGTAACTGAAAAGATTGCACGTAATTTTGTTCCCTTCAGCCACTTTGGTAACTAACCAGTTAAGAAAAAATACTGGTTACAAATCAGTTAAGAAAATTGTTTTTACGTAACTGGTTACAAATCAGTTAGTTACCAAAGTACGAACTGCTGCGATATGTTTATGCAGACTCATAGCCCTCTATTGAGTTGCAGTGTAATTTGGTGTGGGTAATTATTTGTGCTTTACATTCTGAAGTCAGGGAAAAATTAGATACGGGATAAATAGCGTCAGTAAAAAGAGCATAAATCTCAAGACCGCCGTCTATTAAACCAATGCGAGATGAAGGCCCGTATTTCTTTTGATTATTCATTAATAATAAGTTTAATATAAATTTGTACTCTCTGTCGATGTAAGCAGTTTTGTAAAGCAAAAATTGAAACGCGTAATTGTTTATCTTGTTTATTATCAGTATCCAATGCTTTAGCATGCATTATGCTGAACCTTGTAAGTTGTAATACAACACAAGCGATGTGATAATAATCGTAAAAGGTAGTGTGCCTCGGCAAACACAGCTGTTTTATAAAAATACTAGCGACCCGCCCCGGCTTCGCACGGTTTTATTATAAGTACCGAACGGGATAAAAAGTATCCTATGTCCTTCTCCTGGCTCTAAACTACCTCCCTGCCAATTTTCAGCTAAATCGGTTCAGCCGTCCTTTAGTTATAAGTGAAGTAACTAACACGACTTTCTTTTATATATATAGAAATAGTAATTAGTGAATGAAAGTCGTATGGATAAATAATGATGTAGTATTTTACAGAGTAGGTACCTACTTTACTTTAGTTTCTACTTACAACTTATCTCATGTTTTGTCTAGAATCTTTACTGTCAGAAATTAGTTGCCCTAAATTATCAACATTATCGTGATGTTTTGGATAGATTTCACAATAAGCAGTGACAGAAGAAAATGTCTGTATACACCTCTAGAACCTGTTGCTTTTGTTCCAGTTGGTTGGTTGGTCGGAGACAATGGTGGAGGTGCCATCAGCCGTGGCCGAGGAGGATAGCGACACCGTGCGCTATGTCAGCGCCAATGGAAATGTAAGCTTCACTTATGGTTATACAGCACTCACACCTTCCCTGCTGAAGGTACCCCCTGAATCAAGAGGTTTTCTCGTAATCCCCACGCTTGACAGGGGATGGATGATCGCAGTAGAGATATGAAAAATACATAGATGGAAACTGCTTCCTTTCCTTCCCTCCATCTGACAGTGACATCAGTAAGGGCCGGCTTCGCAGTATCACCATGAAGTCTCTCAAACGGCGCATATATATGCTAATCATGACCGAGGTTAACTATTTAAGCTATTTAGGGAGGAAAGCCTTGGTCATTGGGGTCCTGGGCCACATTAAATTATTACATCTTAGCAAACTTCTCAAAGAACACCTATGGCTTCTTTCATCGGAAAGCTGGTTTCAGTCAACGAATTAGCATTGCCATTTAACGTGGCAATGCTGCTAACACTTCTGGGAATTCTGCCTTTTAGTATCAGCTTAGGTAAAAACCTAAGCTGATACTAAAAGGCAGAATTCCCAGGAGTTCCGTTCAAACACAAGTTGTAATTTTGTCTTTTTGTGGTTTTGCCTCCATTAAAGGTATAGTTAGTAAATGATTATGTTTCATTAATTAATTAAAGTTTCAAAAGAAATTGATAACCTATTAGAAAATACAACTGTTAGACTACAGCAGCAAAAGAAATTCATACGGAATAATGTCCCAGACTTAATTTAAGATCCAGTCCGGGAAAAAAACGAAAGCATCGAAGCTAGTTACATTGTGAGGTTAGAATTCATAATGCAAGAATTTTCTCGATAACATTCCACTTTAAAATTGCCTTCGCTTCGGGCTTTTCTTAGCAGCTTAATTTTTAATACTTTTCATGAAGGCTGCTCTCAATTTAAAATAGTTTTTTAACTATTAAAGTATTAAAAAAATTAATATTAAAAAGTATTAAAAAAACATTAATATTAATTAGATGATTGATTAGATGATGAATGAATTCTCCGTCATTTGATATTTAGCCCCTTACCTACCAAAGAATCCCAATTATCACACTAATATTATAAACTAGCTGGTGCCCGCGACTTCGTCTGCGCATGATTAGTATTTCGAGTACTCGCGATTTTACTTCCGTAATTCCCTTTCCCGTGGGATTTTCGGGATAAAATAAAGCCAGCTTATAATCTATCTGTGTGTCAAATTTCATCCAGATCCGTTGAGCAGTTTTTGCGTCAAAGAGTAACAAACATCCATCCATCTATCCATTCATACTTACAAACTTTCGCGGTTATCAGTTCAATTCAGTTTGTTTCCCCTGGGCTATACGAGTTTTCAAAAATTTCTCACTGCCTGAACGACACTTTACGCGTCGTTCAGATGCTGTGAGAAATTTTTGAAAACCCGTATAGCCCAGGGGAACCAAACTGAATTCCGGGATAAAATGTATCCCATGTCCAATCGTCCCGAGTTCCATTCGAATTCATTCACTTCCGTCGTGATGCGTGCTTAAAGAATTTTTCTTTCACCCTCTCTCCCAGGGGAACCTTACCGAATTCCGGGATAAAAAGTATCCCATGTCCTTCCTTGTAGTATGAACTCAAATCGTCCCGAGTTTCATTCCAACTCATTCAGCAGTTTCGGCGTGATGCGCGGTAAAGGAATTTTACTTTCATACCCTCTCCCATGAGAACCTTACTGAATTCCGGGATAAAAAGTATCCTATGTCCTTCCACGTAGTATGACCTATAATCATGCCGAGTTTCATTTAAATCCATCAAGTAGTTTCGGCGTGATGCGCGTTTACGATACAGACAGACAGACAGACAGACAGACAGACAGACAGACATGAATGAAAAAAATTACAGTTTTGGCTTGAGTATCGATAATAGAGAGCCGTCCAAAAAAAATTTTCAAAATATCTTCAATGTACAGAATTGGACCTGTTACAGTTTTATTATAAGTATAGATTGCGAAAGTTTGGATGGATTGATGGATGGTTTGTTACCTCTTCACTCCAAAAATACGGATTAAGCTGAATTTTGGAATATACGTAATAAAATGTTATAAAATGCAATGTAATAAAATATAGGCTATTTTTCATACC
The DNA here is from genome assembly GCA_944547425.1 of Eupithecia centaureata. Lineage (NCBI taxonomy): Eukaryota > Metazoa > Arthropoda > Insecta > Lepidoptera > Geometridae > Eupithecia > Eupithecia centaureata. The sequence continues at coordinate 3,014,102 of OX155679.1, forward strand.
ATAAATACCTATCAATTAGCACGCGGGTCGCGGAACGTAGCTAGTATATAAAAACGCCCGGCTCCAAGTAGAGCCAGAGTAGGGAACTCCAAATAGAGCCAGAGTAATATTGTTCTGTGAATAGATACTGATACACTTAATACATAACATAGATAGTGGATATTTAATCAGACAGAAAAAAGAACCGAAAACGAATAGAACGTACAAACATTTGTCCCGAGGCGGAGATCGAACCAACAACCTCCTACGTCATAGGCGAAGCTTCACCCCGCGTTACAGAGGTGGCTGTATAGTAGAGAGTATTCACCAGCTAGCCAAGGTACAAAGTGATTTAGTATAAATATCAACGTAAACACCGCATGGCTTCATCACTGAACAATTTATTAATTTGCATCGCAAGTCATTAACGTACACACCTGCATCAACCATAACACGCCTAGGGATAATTAATTTGCATTTTACGACGATTAGGTGGCATATCAATTCAAAAGGGACCTATAAACTGAATACCTGAACATGCTTTCCCGCGATTTTACTCTCACCTAAAACATTTACACATCACTGCAGAATAAATACAGGATGTACGGCAAAGAAAGCAATGAATTGTGATAATCGTTTCAAGATTTCTGTTGCAAAAATAAACTCAGAAGACTGGTAAAGACTTCATCATCAGCCTATATCTGCCCACTGCTGGACATAGGCCTCATGGTAAAGACTTATTTGATAGAAAATGTCTTTATTGCACCATCAAAACATGTTAACGAGCACCTAAAGTGGCCTTTTCTGTAACAGCGATCTCTTCCAGGCAACCTTTGGATGGACAGGTTTGTTTTTGTGTAATTTTTTGTGTAAAATAGACAATGTGATCGGGTAATCCCGTAAACATTTAATTTTTATTTTACTATTTGTCCAGCGATGTTAAAGAACAGTAAATGATAAAGGAGTTCGTAGTTGGTTTTGAATTTTTGTAAAAAACTATTGAGAAAAAGGAAAAATTAGGGGAAAAAGTAAAACTAAACTATACTAAACTATTTTTCATAAAAACAACAAATTATTATCAGCGCATCAGCATTGCCATACAGCGTGGTAATGCAGCCAGTGTCTTGGGGACGCGACGACTGGTATTGACATGGATCAATTGAGCTATCTTTAGACTGTTTGCAACCGTCTGCAGTTAGCTCAATGGTTACAATTGTAAATACTAGTTGTAATTTTTCTACTCCTGGCTTGTAATTTTCGATTTGTGTTGATAGCATCATATTGATATATAAGGATCAGTTGAGGACCTCTAGACTGCATCCGTCTGCAGTCAGCCCAATGTATAGTTTTAATTTGTTTCTATTCCTTGATTGTAATTTTCGTTGTGAACAAACAATTTTAGATCAGATTTCAATAATAATATAGAGATCTATGAAAGTGATAAAAGCTTCACAAACAGTTTTCCCTGGAAACTGCAATTAGAGGACAAAAAAAATGTAAAATATTTGAGAAGTTCCAAAGATCTAGCTAGACCATTCGGCGCTACATGTTTACCAACTCGCGGCCCGCGCTCGCTTGCAACGTCTCGTTTCGTCTGGGTAAATATCAAAATGAAAGCCTTTTACGCATTTTATTTTTAGCAGCTTTTACATGGTGTTTGCCGTAAACTTAAAAAAAAATACCTTAGAATTTAGTAACCTCACTTACAGGCAGATATTTATCAGTCAATAGATAGGTACCTATAATAAATGTCTGCCTGTAAGCGCAAATCTAATGATCAGATTTAATTACATGAAATTAAAAACTGCCTTCAAATTCCTTTTATTTACACTGTTTTTAAATTTTGCAGATCAAATATCTACCTTTGAAATAATCTTTTTATAAGACCATCTCGAAAGCACTATCTATACAATATAAAAAAATATCGGCAACCTGCATACAAAACAGCGGCCGACAAAAGAACCTCCTTTTTTAGAAATCAGTGAAATATAGAATGTTTAAATAACTTTTCATTGATTTAATAAGAAGTTACCTATAGTTACAGTAGAGAAGCAAAGGAACTTAAAGCTTCTCTAAACATCTATTTATTTATTAGAAAATTGCACCAACGCAGTTTACACCAAAACATGTATTGTAAGCCTTCTATTAAAAATAATATACTTAATATCTAAGTGTCACCACAATTACAGGTGCAAATCGAAAATCTTTTACAACAGTTTACAACATCTAATAGTATATCTATACGAGCTAAGGTAAATTAAATTCCGATGGCCAACATTTCCCCGGGGATTTCATTTATTTAACAACAATATTATTTTCCACAATGACTGTAGGTAGTGAGCACTCGTAAAAGTGAGTGATAGCAATCTCCCCACACGTTCTTATTAAAGCGAACGGCAAATAGGAACACCCTTATTGACCCTCGGTATCGAGGCCAAGTGCCTCTGCCGCGGCCTGTCTCATCACTTCACTTACATGCAAGTGGAAACATTCACTTTTAACAAAAGGTTTAGTGTTCCCGTCAATACTTAAGGCGCCTACAGAGGTACACCAGTGCCGCGCCGCCACGAAAATGCTCTTGGTGGCCACCAAACTCTGTTTTCGTATCTCTTCCTATAATAGACAAAATAAAACTACTACATAAGCTAAAAAAGCAAGTATAACAAACTGAACGTTTGATTTTTGGAAATTCCTTTGTTTAACGGAATATATCACTATCACTGCATAGTATAAAAAAAGTCGCTTTCTCAATTCAAGAGGAAGGTATACGTATAATAAAGCCGCCTAGCCGGGGCGGGTCGCTAGTTATATGATAAAATATGTGGGGGCGCCACTTTAGGTGCTGTTTGCGCCTTGAATGTTTCAGGAAGTGTTCAGTTGCTACTTAGAAGTCAAGTAATCCGCTCAAGTTTGTTAGGCTTTGATTAGTATTTGACGACCGATGTGGCGCGGCGGGCGAAAGTCTGTCTGCGTCGCAGGAGGTTGCGGAATCGATTCCCGTCTTGAGACTAATGTTTGTACGATAATCAAGTATTTGTTCGGCGGTCTTGGTGTTTTCTATGTTTATAAAAAAAATATAAATATATCAGTACCCCTAACACAAGCTCTGCTTAGCTTGGCGCTAGATGATGCTGTGTGGATAGTTCAGTAATATTTGTTTATTAAGTATTTTATAACCAATATAAGAAGCAATTAAATTACCAATTAAAGCTCGAAGCTTGCTTGCGTTGACGTCGTTTAAGGTTTGGTAGGCACTTTCGCGGAAATTAAAAATATATATAGGTCTATGTTTTCCATCAAAACGTTTACTATCACTGCATAGTATAAAACAAAGTCGCTTTTTCTGTCCCTATATGTCCTATATCCCTATGTCCCTTTGAATGCTTAAATCTTTAAAACAACGCAACGGATTTTGAAGCGGTTTTTTTAATAGATAGAGCGCTTCAAATGATAAATATCCGGAAATACTGGTCTGATTTCATCAAATAGGGTACGTAAGGATAAGGAACGTAGATGCGTACAATTTTTAAAAGATTTAAGTCTCATTTATCTACACGTTACAAAACTTACAAATAAACTCATAAGTTTTCAATATTAGAAGTCACGAAACTGAGCATTATTGGGAAAGTTTTGGCCATTTACCACTTTTTCACACATCCAATGTTTTATCAGTTTCTAACCGTTTTCTTCTTTTATTATCAGGAACCGAACCCTAAAAGCAATACGTTATCTAAGCACGATTTAAATTGTCATTTCCCTGTTTTCATCTTTGACGTACAACCCTAAAGACCTACGTAACTCGTATGACATACTGCATTATAGGCCTAATGGAATTGGAATAACTAATGGAAGACCTTGTCGACGTAATGATGTCTTACTTATTAAATCTTCTGGGTTACCTACGGATAGGTAAACTTGGCGGAAGCTTAATTTGTTCGCATAACTTAGTTCCAATTAAACGTTGAGGAATTTCTCACTAAATTTTCAAATAAAATGCTTGTTAAAGTACGTTCCAGAAAATGTAATTTTGATAATTTGGGGATAAAGGTGATAATCCCCAATTGGTCGCAGAGGGTAAAACTAGTATCTGCCCGCGGCTTCGCACGCGTTTTCCTTTGGAAACGTCTCAAGGCTATTTCAATCCTATGGGAACCTTAAGGGATGAATGTAGTGAATGTGTTATTCCAGGAATCAACTACGTCTCCTTCCCTTCTTTCTTTCTTTTTCGTCGATCCCTTCAGTATTTTTTGCATGAAAAGGAACAAACATCCATCCGTACATATTATACATCCATACAAACTTTCGCATTTATAATATTAGTAAGGATTCATTTAATTTGAATTTAAACTAGGTACTACTTGGATTGTGTAAATGTACTATATAAATGAAACGTATTATTATGGAAATTACTGAACGAAATAAGTGATATAGTTTTGGTACCAATATTGAACTCACGGGGTTATAGTCTAGACTAGACGCGACTTGACGCAACTAACTTGGGATCCACGCTCGGAATTAATGTTATTGTTTGTAGGAAGTTGTCCAAATGCTGTCTTCACTGGTTCACGTTCAATTTGACACATATCCGGCTACAGAGTGTTTGCGTAGTGCTCGTTGTTCCGTTCAGTCCGCGTTAGGGCTGTCACATTCAACTAAATGCTAAAATCTTTATTTGGTATACCATACAAATAAACTCTATAAACTTTTATAAATTCGTTAAATTAAATAAAAGTAAACAAAATATACTATTTAATTTTGATTTTTTTATAACAGAACATAAGGTTTAAATAACGATAAATATATTTACATGGTTTACTTATAATAAGATACTTAAGATCAAACTAATCTGGGTTTTATGATATTTTAACTAATCTCTGGTATAGTACCTACCTGAAATAGGATTATTTTTAAATACATAATAAGATACAATTACATTTTTCTACAGTTTGGTAAACTATAAAAAAACTATAAGCTCTTTTGACATTTCAGAGTAAAACTATTCAAATTTTATACTGAAAAGACAATTCAACCAGTTCCAACAATAAAATGTCTACATGTTGGTAATTTTAAGTTGATCAGCAGAATTTAGATGAAACCCTACAGTTGCTGAATGGGTCTCTACCGAGGGATTTATGTGGCCAGAGTTCGCTTACAAATGACGGTAAATACAGCCTTACTTCACACATCGCTAACTCTTTAGAAATAAACTTTTCTGGAGCTCGATCGATGAACATGTTAGAAGATTCTTATCATGGTATCGACATGATAGTAAGTAGACTGTCATGGGTACCATCCGACTTGCTGGAGACTACATCCTCATAAATGTGAAAGTTTGTGTGAATGTTTGTATACGTAACTATTTAATTGGTATGTGAATAGTTTAGGTTTTAGAATAAAACAAAGGCTAATCTTAATAGTTTTTTTAAACTAACCTCTGAAGGTGTGAAGGAAAAGGGTGGTAAAGTCTATGGAAAATTATTTTTTATTAGGTTTATCAATTATATACATAGTTAAATGGTGCTGGACAAGTCACACAGCATCATCTAGACCCAAGCTAAGCAGAATTTGTGTTAGAGGTACTAGATATTTAGAAATCAGAAATCAATAACTTTATTTCAGTACATGTATATATTTGTTTTAGTACATGGCGTCGTAAGATTCGAATCTCCAGAATATTTATTTTCAAAACTAAGTAGTTTCAAAAGTAAATACAGTTTAAGGCCTACAAGAAATTTACTGCACTACAGCAACTTTAAGACCGTGGCATTTAGGGGAAGTTTTCGCTATCAGGCAACCAAATGCTGGAACAATATCCCTCCACCTTTGAGACTGTTAAAATCAAAGTTCACTTTTAAAAAACGCTTTAAGTCTTATTTAATAGATCACCAAAAAACAGGGTTGCCTGGAGCCATGACCCGTCATGGCGCACTATTTTCGTGCTAAGTTTCACAGCAGAGTTGCCAGCTCAATAGATTATAATATTTTCATATATTTATCTATCTATCAATAGGTATAAATCAGTTTCATATCCGTCAGACACGCACTAGTTAATTATAATTACTATTTATTTATATCGAAGTATGCATTTATTATTTATAGATATATTTGTATTTTCTGCTATTTATAAAACAAACACTAGGTACTACTTTTAATCGTAAACCTCACAGGGTCTTGTGATCGCAATGGTTTCGGCAGAATATCAGCGCCTATCCACTCTTGAGTGGTAAGGCATTTAATGCTGAGTCGAGACCTTTTTGCTGCTGAGACATACAGTACAGATGATCTCTTTTTTATTTGAAATAAGTATTTTATGTTTTTTTTTCTCTGTAGGAATATGTATTTATGTTAAATGTTTATTTTATTTTCATAAACTGTGTTTAAAAATGTGTTCTGTATTGTGTGTTAAGCAGTAAATAAATGAATGTCTATGTCTATGTCTATGTCTATTTCTTTAGGCGTAAAAAATAAGCACTAAGACAAGTAAAATTTTAAACTATAAATACATACCTAAGTATAAAATTAATATAAGAAATAAGGTGTTAATTCATTTTCTATTCGTTTCATTCTATTGTCCACTCGTGGAAGAAGCGAAATACATATACCTAATACAATAATTATCCTACTTCCTACTAAGATTATAAACGCGAAAGTTTGTACCTAAGTATGGATGGATAGATGAAGTATGGATGGATTGATGTTTACTATTTCACGCAAAAACTACTGAACGGATCTGGATGAAATTTGGCACAGAGATAGATTATAGTCTGGAATAACACATATAAGCTATATTTTTTCCCGGAATGCCCAAGGGAATGGGAATTACGCGGGTGAAACGACGAGTATACTCGAAATACTAATCCCGCGCAGACGAAGTCGCGGGCACCAGCTAGTATAACATAGATGTTTTATACCTACATAGCCATTCAAACCCAGAACTCCCGGAACTAATATCTCCAGACCGTACAACCATTTGTTCCGTGCCGGGGATACAGAATCCCGAACCCACAGCACGTGTGTCAAATGCGGACCTTCGCCCACTGCGGCTAGGGGTCGTCACTATTACCATAAATGGCTCTTCTACATGGATGAAGACATTAATCTATAGGTAATCTTTATTATCAAAGAAATTACAATCTAAGAACAGACACAAATTGGTATAAAAAGTCTATCTTTGTGTGTATTGTATTAAGTAGGTATATTCGTCATCTAGTACCCATAACAAAAGCTCTGCTTAGTTTCAGATGATGTTGTGTGGATTGTCCAGCATTGCCATACAGCGTGGTAATGCAGCGAGTGTCTTGGGGACCGGACGCTTCCGACTGGTATTGACATGGATCAATTGAGCTACCTTTAGACTGTTTGCAACCGTCTGCAGTTAGCTCAATGGTTTAAATTGTATATTGTAGTTGTAATTTTTCTAGTCCAGCATTATTTATTTGTTACAATGTATTAAATTAAAGGCATCTTAACTCTTACTGCATTGCAAATTAACGCACAATTTAAAACTAAGATGGGACCCAGGTGATCTAACTTCAGCACTATGTGCTGCACCTAAAATTACTCGTAATGTTTTAAGCCATCGTTTGGAGTTCGGCGTTGACGAAATGGATAGGGAAATGGATTCAATTCAAATGGCACACATTAACACAGTCCCTGTGGAAATTACGAAGTTAAATTATGCCTAGTCGACGAATGAGGTAAAATACTCTGAATAGTGTCGAGTAGTTCACTTTGTACTACGGTAAATAGGACCCTGTGGTACTTACAGGATAGGACCTTTCTTTATACATATGTATATGTCGATGCGACGCGTGACCCGAGAGCTGGTGAGTATTTGGCGCAGCGCATCAGCATTGCCCAACAGCGTGGTTATGCAGTCAGTATCTTGGGCATGCTTCCGATTGACATGGATTAATGGATTAATGATAGCTGCCTTTAGACTGTTTGCACTGCAACCGTCTGCAGTTAGCTCAATTGTTTTAATTGTATATACTAGTTTACTAATTCTTGATTATAATTTTCGTTGTTTATAAAGATGGTACGTACACAGTTATAAATATTTTTGAAGTAAAACTGCAAACAAAAGATGTTTTTATTACTCGTGTCAAGGTTATGGAGCTTACAAAGGCGGTAAGAAATTTTCCAGTTTTCAATTCTCATGCTGTAGGTATTTTCCGCGACGTGAATGCAATACCTCCCACACTTTGCAATCGTTACTCCCGTTTCAGTTAAAATGGAAAAACATGGAACAAACAGAACTTAAATCTTGATGAAACTTTATTGTTTAATCACAATAAAAGCAATTGAATGGGAAGTTTTAATAAATTGATGTTGATTAACTTTTACTGTTTTCATAATATATTACTAAGCCAATTTGAAACGACCATGAAAGCAAACTCGACGATTTCGCGAGATTTATAGTGAATCTTTCGTCCTAGATAAGTGTTTATCATGGCTTTAATAATCATCATTATGACTTAGCTAGAGATTAAACACATCGTCTTTGTGGATGGTCAAAATGTAGGCTATATTTGGAAAGTCTTATGAAAAATTTATACCGGTCTTAATTTACATTTATTTGACTACTAGCTGAGCCCTGTGGTTTCACCCGCATGAGAATTGATGAAACGTCTACTCTGTTTAATTTCAGCCCGACCCGTTCAGTAGTTTTGACATAAATAGGTAACAAACATCTATTCATCCATCCAAACTTTCACATTTTTAATATTTTAGTGTGATAACTTTCCGAGGGACAAAATATTCTTATCGCGTTTCTCTAAGAACCGAATACCTACATACTTATAGTCTGAATGGAGAAAATATTACTTAAATAGCCTTGGGCTAAGTAGTTAGGTATGATAAAAAGGATTTCATGAAAGGATTATAAAGGGAACTCGATAATCCCGTCCGGTAAAAGTAAAACAACACGCTCACTCTAAGCCACTCTAAGGGTTCATTTTTGATGAGCACCGGAAGCCGGCGGATTTATTTTTAACTGTTTTCAATGGAAAAAGTTCGCAGCGGAGTTTTCCTTAATAAGTTATCAAAAATACGATTTTGGTATAAAATGTTGCACAAAAGCTCCGCGATCATTAGTTGTCTTTGTATGAAACAATAGACAATCGTAAAGGTGGCTTTTTTACTCACCACTTCATTAGAGACCTATTCTACTAAAATAGTCGGTATTACCACTATAGACCCGTTTTGGTTATTAACTTTGACAAAAGCTAGGTACTACTAGAGATGGAGCGACGCACTTCAAAAATGTCCAATCCAATCTGAAATCATTCCATCAATCTCTCTAGTACCTACCACACTACTTACTAGTCTGAAGTTTCTTTCATCTAGGGATTCTGCGTGGTGATTCCACTACTAACCATCATTTGTTATTTTTTATTATTTTTGTCTTCATTCTCATTTATTTTGATTATTTTTTGTTTCTCAGCATATCTTCTGGAAAGCAGGAGAAATTATGAACTTAAATCCAGAATCTGATTAGTATATTGTAAGAATTAATTCATAGGGGTGGCATTATTTGAAAATCTAATATAAAAATAGTAAAAGATTAAATAAAAAACCATTGTCATAGTAAACCGATTAGCAAAATAGGGCCACCCAGGTGAATTGACTGCCTCTTTTACTAAACTCTACGCAGCTACGTAGCCAAGCGATACTGATAAGTATCGAAATTGATGTTATACTTTTACCATAGTTGCTATTTTAAATTATGTTCAGCAGCATATTGTGTTTATCTTTCCAAAGACTGGCTTGTCCAATAGGCATTACTTACAGTCATTGGCTCCACGTGATATTGGCAGTTGGCTGAAGCTAGCGGGGTCAACGCTTATTCTGCGTGTTATGGAATATACAGATGCAATTTGCCATTGTGATATTAGCCTAAATTATGCAAAGTTATGGAGATAATAGGAATAAACGATGAGTGAGTTGATGCTAAACGAGCGTTAAATTGTGTAACATTATAAAGGGTAAAGTTCCTCATGGGAAAATGTGCTTAAAGTTAATAAGTACTTAGCTTCAGGCACTGTGAAGGTCGTGTTCTCATTATATTTTTTACTATGGCCATTAAAAGAGCTCGCTTTTTGGAAGGGTTCGTCTGGAGAGATTGGTACTTACTGCCTAAAGTATTTATTTATGAACCTAGGTTTAGATTAATCTGATCTTGTCTGTCTATCAGTTAGATACAAGGTTAGATAAGATTGCGCATCAGCATTGCCATATTGCAGTGGGCTATATAGCCAGTGACTTGACTTGACTTGACTTGACGCCTGGTATTGCTATGGATCAGCTCAGCTACCTCTAGATTGTTAGCAACAGTCTGCAGATGGCTCAACTTTTTCAATTGTAAAAACTTTTTCTTATAGACATCTATTCATCTTCGTTGTTAAGAGATTTGTATTCGTGACGAGACGGGGACTTGTAATTCGGTGTTACAATTTTTCAGTTACGTACGTAGCACCCTCGGTGGAAACCTACTCGGTATGGAAGCGAAATCGGTTTTTTGACAGTTTTTAAACGGGTTTTGCTCCACGAGCGCCATACTTTTTCAATTTCATTTCACTCGGCAATGCTCGTGCCGTTCGGTAAAACAAAAGATAGATTGATAGACAGATCATTCTCAAAAACCTAAAACAGTTTGTGTGACTCACAAAAATGCAGATTATTCAAGATGCGTGTGAGTACTATGATCGGTAAGTAGAATGGTAATTTCAGTTTCAGTTATTTATTAAAAAAAAATCTTACTCGTCAAGCACAAAAGTACAAACTATATGAAATGAAATGAAAATGAAATGAAATGAAATGAAAATGATTTATTAGACAATACGTCACACTACCTACACATAGTAAAATTAAAAACTAGGTACTATAACTAACTTACAATAATTAAAGTACAATGTAAAATAGGTAAGGTACACGGAGAGACTAAGACAACAGAAACATAATAACCAAACAGTGGGTACCAAGAAGCTCATCCGTAAGCTAAGCAGGTTATTAACATAATAAGAGCGTGTGAACGTACGTCTAACAGGTCTTGGCTCAGCTATATGCTCTTACACACATAGAGCAACTATCTGTGTAAAAGCGCTGGTTTTCAGTCAAAACCAGTAGAGTAAGTGACAGACACGAGCTCAGATTAAGTGCAGATAAGTGAAAATATTTTTGAAATAGCGCTGTTAATGAAAGTTGCAACACTGGAAATTAATTATATCACACAGTCCTATTTATAAAATAAAACGTAGATTATTTTAAATTTTATATTATTTTGAATGCCTGTCTTCGCTTCAAACTGGAGAATAATAACGGGCTCTTTGCTTCAAACTTACAAACTGGTCTAGGAGTACCGGATACCTACAATCGGTATCCGGGTAGGTATATGTACCTACCTACCTAATAGGAATTTTACGGGGGCATGTTAATAATGATTAAGATTATTGAATAGCAATACCCGTACCAGTCTCTTTGTAAATTAAACCAGAAACATGTGGAGTGACCACATGATAAAATAAAAACCCATTTGCTTTTATCATTGGTACTTCGAAACAACTTGATCTAATCAAGATTAGGTTTACCCTAACATCACAGGGTTCAAATTAGCGTGCAGGACCAAGAACGGATTTAGGTATGTTTATTTATACATGCACATACCTATGAAATTAAATTCAGGATTAGTTGTTTTGTAAATAACTAACGACCCGCCCCGGCTACGCATGGTTTTATTATAGTATAGGTATAACCATTCCTCTTGAATCACTCTATCTATTAAAAAAACCGCATCAAAAAAGGACATAGAGAAAGCGACTTTGTTTTATGCTATGTAGTGACTAGCTGCGCCCCGCGGCATCATGCGCGTGAAAATTTGTTATAAGTAGTAGAGTAGTAGTATATTTTATTCCAGGCCTAGCACTATTAATATTTACGAGTAGTATTGCCGTAAAAAATTAACAAAAATCTATCCGTCCAAACTTTAATATTTCTAATACTAGTGTGATAACTTGCTAAGCGAGGTTTATTTGAGTCCTGCTCGTTTGAGACCCATTTATCAATTTCAACGGCTCAGCGGAACTCTTGGTTTATTAACCTGTCAAAAACAATGACAGAGTAGATTTAATGTCGTTTACTTGGAAAAACGACGCTTTGATGCTTTTTCGACAATGTAATAGACAAAGGAACGTAGTAATGCTAGCTCTTAGGTAATAGAGAAAAGCAAACGCGTTACAAACCAGAGACACATTCCCGCTCAAGGACATAACCGTAGATAAGTATGTTCAAGGGATCCCTTGACAGGGAGGCCCTTACGTGGTGCAGGCCCCTTAGTGGCTCGTTTGCCTTCATTAAGTAGAAGGCAGGCCCTAATCCCTACTGAAGGTTTGTTTGAGGATTTGTCTCCAGCTTCTATATAAGGCCTATCTGGAATTCTCAAACAGCTTAATAATGTCAACAAAAGTATAATACCAACACAGACAGGGTCCGTAGGATTTGGTAAGTAATTTCTCCAAGGCCTTGGGCGAATGGAAACCTACCCAATAAATGTACGAAATTTATCTTTACATGCCATTAAATCCTTCTACTTACGATCCAATACACGAAATATTCTTTATCCTCCATCAGTGATTGACACTGTAATAAATTGTGCGCGACAAATATACACATAGTCATAAGATATTGACAAAACCGCTGGGGAAAGTCGAATTGAACGAATAAAATAGATAGAACAGGCCTTTTGCTTTATTGTTCCTTTCCTGAGTTATATTATAATATTACCTTATGGATTACCAAGGTCGAGAGCGAAATGAGAAGTGCTTCCACGCAACTTTGTCATTCAGGATGGAAGTTACCTAACTAACTTTATTACAATTGAACATGTACTGTTTAGCTTACTTTATTATTATGATAAACTTTGTAGATAGGAGAACAAGTTGTGAGTACGACACAACAAAGCAACATATTATGTAGGTAGTTTCTTATTTTCAGAGTTGTATCCATGAAAATATTTCGTACAATAGGCAGGAGCGGCTTTAGCGGGTGTGCAAGGTGTGCAGGGTGTGCAAGGTGTGCAAGATGCCCCTGGGCATCCTGTTAGAGACTGAGGCGTTCTTAATACTACTTAGGCGCCCTTGCCCATGCTATCGCCGGATAATGCAATGGAATGAATCTGTTTTAATTTGTTTGAAATTATGCCACTAACTATAAGATAATAGGCTGTATGATGGTAGCGAGATTTTCAAAAGCATGTGTTTAAATTCTTTTTGTCGTTTATCTTGTATAATATACTTACAAGAAAAAAAAAAAAGATATAAAAGCGGTACTTATTTGGTTTTGAAGGCGATATTATAAGCTCGGCTTTATCCAAGGGTAAAGCGACAGAACGGTCGCTAGGTGCTGGATGACAAGGAGCGCAGAATTCTGAATTACTTCAGAAATTACTACCTACTACTACTTTGCGAAAAGTAGTACTAGGTAGTTAAATGTGGTACTTTTAAGTAGTTAAATGTAGTGGCTGGCGGTGAGAGCGCGTGCTGCGCTACTGTGCCTACGACAGTTTATAAAATGAGGCTCGCTCCTCTCGCCGTTTTTTTTTTTGGAATTTTGTTCACTGGAATCTTTTTTCAATGTAAAAAATCGTACAAGAAACCTTATTCAGTTGATAGTTTTCGCATTGAAACAAAACCTGTCCCAAGCTTTTTTATACTCTACGAGATACCTAAGTACATCTGATACTTTCTAGTAAGAACAAAGATAAGTTTTGACAGAATGTTTGAGTGAGTACACTAAAGTACAAGTACCTACCTACTGCTGGTAATTTTAGGAACTCTGGAGTTTTGAGTTTTGCCGTAGAAGCCTATACCTTATCAGAATTATGTTTGTTTTGTCTAGTTGAGGGCAAAGCGAATTTAATCTTATTTCTAGTATTAACATAGTGTATATCGCTATTTCTTCCCATCAATGGTTCTGGTCACGTAAACAACAGAAAAATATCAAAACGAACACGTAATTGCTTTTCGTAAACAAGGCATCGTGCCCAAAGACTTGGGTTTCGGATCAGCGACCGGAAGAGATCTACGTCTCGGATATTGTAGGGTTGGGTTCGGTTATTTTAATTACTTTCATGCTGATATCTATGCCATTAGCATTTTGTTTCATTTCATTTATTCTCAAACAACAGGAGGTTGCGTGTTCGATTCCGCCTTAGGACAAATTTCCGTACTATCTACACATCCCTATTTGTTCCGGGGTTACAAGGTACAACTAGATGTTTTCTACAACTTGAAGTTACATTACAGACTATTATGCAGCTTTAAGTGGCAAAAGGGTCGCAATATCCACGAATATTTTGAGTAGTTTTATTCAAAAATAAGTAACTCATAGTTCATTTTTTAAGCCTTACTCATATTTTCCACTCCAAAGCAACTTAATGCAAAATTTTCTACCCGTATAGTACCTTTATAGATCTTTCAGTTACAAGTTCAGTTATAATAAGGAAGTTTCCAATTTTTCAAAAATAAAAACTACTTACATGAATTGAAGGGCATATAAATTACAATAAATATGGTGAAAGAATTATTTAAAAAACTTGAAAAATGACAAAGTTATTCCAATTTTACTGAACCCCAAACGAATTTTGAAATAAGTGCGAGGCATTTCGCCTGTGACGTCACAATTCCCGGCGAGTCAACGGTACAGTAGGGGCGGAAAGCGTTTTTCGGCTATTTCGTCGTTTGTCGCTCACAGTAAGTAAGTAGGTACATGGAACGCGGTGTGTGGTGTTTGTGTCTAGATAAAGTATTAAGTAACCTTATTAATATCTTATTATCTTACTATTAGAATAAATGGGAAAGTCTGTGTGAATGTTTGTTATCGATAATCTCCGTAACTACATAAGTTATTTAGATGAAATTTGGTATGTAAATCGATTGGGACTTAAAATAACATATAGGATAGTAAAATTTAGAAAAAATAATCTCTGAAGGGGTTAAATGGGGTGGTAAAGTTTGTATGGAAAATAATTATTCCTTGGTTCGATTCTCTCAAAACTCGGTACAACTTATCTCTGGAATGAATAATTTAACACGTATTTTTTATTTTTACTCAATAACAATAACTAGGGGGTGTGCAATAACTTTCTGGAATTTGTATGACAAAAATCTCTGGTTCGTGGGCGAAGCCGCGGGGCGCATCTAGTGTTTATTTTATTTGAAAGAGATTTCTTTCTTTTAATTACTTTGCACCAATCTTATTTTTTAGGCACCATAAAATAATGTTTATCGGGTGCACTAATAGTTGTAGGTACTTGTGGACTTGGGCACGGCACAATATTATATACTGTAGTGTAGCATCAACTTGCACGGTTTCCATAATGATTCTATGCGACGTCACTAGAAAGTCCTATATATGAAGATGACGTAGAATTTAAAGACTGTTCTGTGAGAACAGCTATTATATTTCCATACCTACTGCAATACTGAATTTATATTTCTATTAGTCCACTATTTTATTTTTTCACTTGTTCGTTTCTAAAGACTTAATCTATACCTAATCCATTCCAAACATTGAATGAATAATCGTCGGACATGTTCGGCCTTTTATATCTCCAATGGGTACCTCGTAACATTACAAAACTTAGTTGAAAATCGTCAAATTTCTAGAGAAATAACTCTGTCCCTTTCATTCAAACGCCAGCCACACCGTCAGCTGTCCTTGTCTTATGTTTCCACGATTTTCCGAAAGGTAAATCTGTCTCTGTCATTCCCATTGTCTCTTTCTTTCTTTTCGATTCGATCGAGAACCTTGATATGATATACTTCAAAGTCATGAACATTAATAAGCAGTGATCGGAATTACAAGAGCATATTTTCCTAAAGTTACATATTTACATCAAAATCATAATGTTGGGATTTTAGAGGACTAGTGAAGAGGATTTATTAATATCATTATACAGACTTAGAGATTGTTCTATAGGCTTCCAGAAGTTTCTACTATGTTCTCGAATGATCTTCGTCACATATAAACCAACTCAACACACTCGGTAAGGTACTCACACATGCACACAACACACACACAACTCAAAACACTAACATGCACAAAACACAAACACACACATATACTTATACACACACGCCACAAACACACAGGCGCACACTTATCTAAACAATCAAATGCTAACAAACTTTTGCAAACAATATTAGATGTTTTAATTTAATCTTTCAAATACGCACCTTCCAATATTATTGCAACTGTATATTACGGAAGAGCGGAACCCTCTAACACACATAGGTATCTCTTTATTTAAATAGGGTTCCAAACCCAAGCTATGTTAATTAGTTTACGTTTACTGTAATAGATAATTTGTATTTGATCTCGTATATTCCAGAACATTCCAGAGCTTTCTGCACATTCCCGAAAGCTCTAGAATGTTCGACTGTACACAAAATAAACCTTATTTACACAAAAGTAGGTAGGTACATATATTGTTTTCTATCAACTATAAGATAATCTATTAGATAGTTGCGATAAACGTGTTCTTGGGTGGAGACCGCGACTGGGCAAACGTAGTGTAGGACACCCTCCGGCCAGGTAGGATAACGATCTATGGCCAGTATATAAAAATAACCTATGGCCTATTTTTGTTGGAGACAAGTACCAACACTATTCTATGATGATAACTGAAAACGACGAACGATTTTGAACTCTAAAACCTGATAATCAGACCTTCAGAAAAATACTAGCAATCTTAAAACTATGTAGATGTTGTCCTGCACAGATTCTACAACGATAATATCCATTCGGTCTTGATTTAGCCAAAAGCAACAACCGTCTGAGCTGACCGCGCATCGATTACTACTCGACTCGAGCGTCTCGCGGAAGTTGTGACGTCATGACGTTGTTGAGCGGCCGCGCGCCGAGAAGTTTTAAACCGGACGGGAAAAGTATCATAACTTCGTCATTTATGAAGATAATTGAAAAAAAATTTCACTGGGCTTTATTGCAAGTATAGTATTATTTTTCTACATTTAAATAAAAAATTTGGAAACTTCCTTATTATCATTAACTAGCGACCCGCCCCGGCTTCGCACGGTTTTATTATATCTTCCTCTGAAATCACTCTATGTATTAAAAAACCGCATCAAAATCCGTTGCGTAGTTTTAACGATTTAAGCATTCAAAGGGACATAGGGATATAGGGATATAGGGACATAAGGACATAGGGACAGAGAAAGCGACTTTATTTTATACTGTGTAGTGATGTGCTAGTTGAGGATGTTTTCTATGTAAGTATAATAAAAATCGATCTATGTAATGTATCATCATTGAACTACCTTTAGACTGTTTACAACCGTCTGCTCAATAGTTTCAATTGTAATTATATACTTTTTTTAAAACTTTATTAACAACGAAAATTACAAGCAAGGAATAGAAAAATTACAACAAGTATTTACAATTGAAACCATTGAGCTAACTGCAGACGGTTGCAAACAGTCTAAAGGTAGCTCAATTGATCCATGTCAATACCAGTCGGAAGCGTCCCCAAGACACTGGCTGCATTGTATCTACTTGATTTTTTCTATTCCTTGATTGTAATTTTCGTTATCAATCATCTAGTACCCATAATACAAGCTCTGCTTAGCTTGGGCGGATAGTCCAGCGTATTTACTTATTTTATAACTTGTAAATCTTGGTGAAGGTTTACCCACGAGAATGACCCGCTCGCCCCAAAGACTTCGCAACCACTTTGGTTCTAACCACTTTGGTTCTAACCACTTTGGTTCTAACCACTTTGGTTCTAACCACTTTGGTTCTAACCACTTTGGTTCTAACCACTTTGGTTCTTGGTCTTAATAAACTAGGTATTAGAATCAATTCGTTACCAAGATCAAGACCTTTCAGGTAAACTTATCCATATTCCGGGGAAGAGACAACAAACCCTAAACTAACCGGTTTGTTGTGACAAATATGCTAAATGGGGAATTAATTTGCATGTCTGATTGACACATTGTGTGTGTGATTGCGACTTAAATACTGAAGGGTTGGGTTGAGTTTGGACTACAACATATTTCGGTACCGGGAAATAAATACGTATATGGGCGGAGGGTTTATTTATTACCCACTGTTTGTGTCAATTAGCTTTTAAACTTCCATGTTTGACAAGTTTTTAATTCAATAATTAGTTTTAAACTAATTGGTGAAATATAAGCTTGTCTAGTTTTGTTTGTTTCGTTCATACCTGAAATAAATTATCTCTATTTTGTTCCACTATTAATTGTCCGCGGCTTCGCACATGTTTCTAAGAGAAAATTTCATGGTTCTTTCTATACCATGGGAACTCATTTATGGGATGAAAAGAGGCATATTTTATGTATTACTAGCTGCGCCCCGCAGCGTCGCTCGCGTGAAATTTTATATATTTTTCAAATACTTATCATATATTTTTATACTTTTTTTGATAAAGATTTCTTCGTTAAGTACATAACAATTAGTTAGGTACATTACAATTAGGTTTATTATGTCCACGAGGCCTACTGCCGTTAAATTCTATAACGTAACATTAATTTGAAAATAATGATATAAAAAAAATACACAAAAATACAACAAGACGAGAAGTTTTGCCCAAGGGAGGTACCATATTATGCACGGGTGCACGGGTGGACGCAAAGTGACCACCAGCGCAACTTTCAATTCCTTATTTCAAAAACTGGTTCGGTGCAACTTTTAAATTGTATGCAAATTGTATTTTGATGTAAGCTGAAATTCAGTTCCCTTGCCTACTGTGCGGCGGTGGGTGAAGTCACACTTATCTTTGTATTATAATAAATGGGAAAGTCTGTGTGAATGTTTGTTATAAGTAATCTCTGTAATACATTAACATGAAATTTGGTAAGTATGTAGATAGTTTAGGACCTAGAATAACTCAGGATATTAAAATTTGGAAATTTTAACCTCTGAGGGGTTAAATAAGGCGACAAAGTTTGAATGGAAAATTATTATTCATTAATTGATGTTTGATGACATGATTCACTCAAAACTTGGTATATAAAAACTAAAAAGAAAATAATTAAACACGTATTTTTTTAAGGAAACTACCTGTAGAAGTCGTGATATAATTTTTTGAAATTTGTCCATGAGGGCGAAGCCGCGAGGCTAGTTAGTTACAAATAAACTTTTCTGAAGTAATCTGTCAAAGACATGATAGATTACTTCGAAGAAGAGTTTATCACACTAATCACATTAATCATTATAAATTAATGGATTATGTATGGATGTGACCTCTTTATTCTAAAAATACGAAAGAACGGCTGAAATTTTTAACAAACGTGTTCTAAGACTGGAATAAAACACAGGCAACGTTTCATCGATTATTATGTGGGTGAAGACGCGGGGCGCAGCTAGCAAGTTCCCATTTGTAGGTTATCAGCTAAATCACACTTAAACAAATAAATATAAGTTTGTTCTTCATCTTTTTATGTACCTACCACATATGTATGGAGCAGCGATAAACCACTTATAAACAAAAAAAAAATGCTAGAAAATCCACACAGCATCATCCAGAAACAGAATGAGCAGAATTTGTGTTATTTGTACTAACTGATATACTACATACTACATAGATAGACACAATACAATACAAATACTCTTTTGTACACCACAGTACAATGGCGCTCATTAGGGGAGGCCTATGTCCAGCAGTGGACTAATATAGGCTGATGATGATGATGTACACCACAGTTAAGATAAATAGGAGCAATAAAAGACAGATATTATTAGATATTTTTACAATACAACCCAGACCCAGAACCCCATAGATACAATGTAGGTACGTGATCCTCATAACGCAAATGGTATTTTTATTGGACACACTCTTAGCAAACTACTATAGAGGTTTAGGGTCATCCATCATACCAATGCCTGATGATAAATCGACAGACACATGTGTTGGACAGCACGAGAATGTGTGCCGTATGCCGATGTCGTAGGGGTCAAATTGTGAGGTTAGAGGTATTTCAGTGTAATATCATTTGAGGTTTTTTTACAAAAACTAGCCAACATTCTTCTAATTTCACGCAATATTGAGGATACAGGTTTCGGTGCTATTGTTTCGAATATTTGTCGTGTAGGTACTTTGTGTGTAACCATAACGCAAACTAAAATAATCATTTTCAAAAGTGTGAAAGAGCACTTATCAGCTGCCAAAAATAATCAATGTCCTGCAGAATTAAGGAATAAAAACTAGAAGTTAAAACTATGTTGTAGGTTAGGTACCTACATATATACCTGGGCTTAGTAAGTGTTTGCCCAGATGAATGCATCATCTTTGCATTAGTGCTCCACACATACCTAGCGGATGGAGAGGCGTTTCCTCTCTTTGCCTCTTTGTAGAATCTGCATGATTAGCCTTAGCCTATTCTACCATAACCAGAGGCCGAATTCCACTATTTTAAAAACAAAGGTCTCAATAGTGCCATTCAATCAAGATGATAAAATGACGTTTGTGCATTTGGTATTCTACTATTTTTTGCGGTTGAAGAGACTTTCATATTTAGAATTTCAAATTGGTAGTCATAAACGTAATCGTCACAGCTATGAATGAAACTCTAAAAGTTTGTCCTAGTAGAATATCAGAAAGTGTTTAACACTGACATTTTGACACGATACTATTTAAATGACGAACTGATTTATTTAGTGGAATTCGGGCCCTGGTGTAGAGGGAATCCATAATAATAGTAAAAAGTGCTTTGGAAGCATGACGTTACTGATTACCAACGAAAATCTCTAAACAAATGTCCCGACAGGTTTATCAGGCGGTATCGCAGATAAGGCGCTAATGCATCCGCCATGATAAATACCTTCGGATGGACAGATGACCCGTGGGCCGTTTTGCTACATATCTATAGGTATCACTACATATGTAGTATAAAACAAAGTCGCTTCCTGTTGTCTGTATGTCCCTATGTATGCTTAGATATTTAAAAACTACGGAACGGATTTTGGTGCGGTTTTTTTAATAGGTAGAGTGAGTCAAGATGATGGTTTATATGTAGGTATATAATACAACCGTGCGAAGCCGAGGCGGGTCGCTAGTAATATTATAAAGAGGAAAGATTTGGATTTTTGTAACAAATAAATTCAAATACGACTGGACCATTTTTGAACTTTCACAATTAGAAATTAACGTGATTTTATTGTGAACTAGCTGGTACCCGCGACTTCGTCTGCGCATGATTAGTATTTGGAGTACTCGCGATTTTACTTGCTTAATTCCCTTTCCCGTGGGATTTTCGAGATAAAATAAAGCCTATTTCTTATTCCAGCTTATAATCTATCTCTGTGCTATTTCATCCAGATCAGTTCAGCAGTTTTTGCGTGAAAGAGTAACAAACATCCATCCATCTATCCATTCATACTATGTAGAATTTAAGTAAACTTCTAAAAGTTGTATATAAATTCATGTATATTATTAACGTTTAACTTACATATAAGCTGTATTGCAGTCTTATCTAATTTCATATCTAACTTAAGTTAGTACAGAAGAACCTCACTCAACACCCAAGTCATGTAGAGTCCGGCAGTGAATCCCTGTGACCTCACTATACAGGCCTTTTTAGTCCTAGTGTGAGGAACAGAGCCTAACTTAAGGTACCTACTTTCCATTGACATCATACTCGTAATGTGTAACTTAAGACAATGTACCTCTGCACTGTTTTTTTGAAAATAAAGATTTATTTATTATTATTTATATTATTACTTACAAACTTTCGTGTTTATCAGTTCAATTCAGTTTGGTTCCCCTGGGCTATACGGGTTTTCAAAAATTTCTCACAGCATCACTGAACGACGCGTGTGTACGCGTCGTTCAGATGCTGTGAGAAATTTTTAACCTAACTAACCTAACCTAACTGAATTCCGGGATAAAATGTATCCCATGTCCAATCGTCCCGAGTTCCATTCGAATTCATTCAATTCCGTCGTGATGCGTGGTTAAAGAATTTTTCTTTCACCCTCTCTCCCAGGGGAACCTTACCAAATTCCGGGATAAAAAGTATCCCATGTCCTTCCTTGTAGTATGAACTCAAATCGTCCCGAGTTTCATTCCAACTCATTCAGCAGTTTCGGCGTGATGCGCGGTAAAGGAATTTTACTTTCATACCCTCTCCCATGAGAACCTTACTGAAATCCGGGATAAAAAGTATCTTATGTCCTTCCTCGTAGTATGGCCTATAATCATGCCGAGTTTCATTTCAATCCATCAAGTAGTTTCGGCGTGATGCGCGTTTACGATACAGACAGACAGACAGACAGACAGACAGACAGACAGACAGACATGAATGAAAAAAATTACAGTTTTGGCTTGAGAATCGATAATAAAGTGCCCTCCAAAAAAAATTTTCAAAATATCTTCAATGTACAGAATTGGACCTGTTACAGTTTTATTATAAGTACTAGCTGGTGCCCGCGACTTCGTCTGCGCATGATTAGTATTTCGAGTACTCGCGATTTTACTTGCGTAATTCCCTTTCATCATTTAGTAACAAAGATCCATCCATCTATCAATCTATCCATTCATACTTACAAACTTTCGCGTTTATCAGTTCAATTCAGTTTGGTTCCCCTGGGCTATACGGGTTTCCAAAAATTACTCACAGCATATGAACGACGCGTACACACGCGTCGTTCAGATGCTGTGAGAAATTATTGAAAACCCGTATAGCCCAGGGGAACCAAACTGAATTCCGGGATAAAATGTATCCCATGTCCAATCGTCCCAAGTTCCATTCGAATTCATTCAATTCCGTCGTGATGCGTGGTTAAAGAATTTTTCTTTCACCCTCTCTCCCAGGGGAACCTTACTGAATTCCGGGATAAAAAGTATCCCATGTCCTTCCTTGTACTGTGAACTCAAATCGTCCCGAGTTTCATTCCAACTCATTCAGCAGTTTCGGCGTGATGCGTGGTTAAAATTTTTTCTTTCATCCTCTCTCCCAGGGGAACCTTACTGAATTCCGAGATAAAAAGTATCCTATGTCCTTCCTCGTAGTATGACCTATAATCATGCCGAGTTTCATTTCAATCCATCAAGTAGTTTCGGCGTGATGCGCGTTTACGATACAGACAGACAGACAGACAGACAGACAGACAGACGGACATGAATGAAAAAAATTACAGTTTTGGCTTGAGTATCGATAATAGAGTGCCCTCCAAAAAAAATTTTCAAAATATCTTCAATGTACAGAATCGGACCTGTTACAGTTTTATTATAAGTATAGATTTGTGATTTTTTTAGGCTTAAAATGTCGTTCATCGCATACGTTGCGGAAACTATTGATGATAGAACAAAAATGGTTCTACAAACATTTGTCCCATGGCGGGAATCGAACCCGGTACCTCCTAGGCTCGTTCGTTGTTACAACGTAACAAAATTTGAAAAATAAGAACATTCCCAATAGAGTTGAAGTCAATAAAACATTCAGTAGACTACTGGTATGTTGAAGTCGATTTATGTAATGGTGTTTGAGCTCGTGCCGTCGTCAAACAAATAACAAACAGAGAGCTTAGATTGGACTGTTTTTAGATATTCATCAGATAGCTGAGTCGAACTGGTAACTGTAATATTTGTATATGTAATTGACAAAAGTTCGAAACCTTCAGCGCGCGAGTCACACTCCCACTTGATAGATCTTGTTTTGAAGTGGGTTGGAAATCAATTATTTTGACACAAATACAGTATTAAAGTATACATATTGAATCTGCAGGGTCCTGAATGATGAGACGCATGCAATTGCATGCCCGGCAACGCGTACAGTTCTTAGGCCGCACTAGACAGCGTAACCCATTCTCATCATCATCATCATCCACAGCCCGACTTTACCCACTGCTGGGTACAGGCCTCCAAACTTTTGTGCCACTCCACGCGGTCCTGCGTCAGTCTCATCCAGGTTCGCCCCGCGATTTTCATAATATCATCAGCAACGAGATGGGCAGACGATATTATGAAACCGTTAGAGTAAGGAACCTTTTTATCATTCTGAAGACCGACGTCCGGTAGGTCAGGTAGGATGAGACTCCTGCTGGTAATCAATTGTGCGTCATTTATCGGTTCTCACATGTGTTATGTTATTTCCAGACAGCGAGTAGTGGCCGCGGCAGCCTACCAGCGGAGCAGGGAGCGGTGTCTCATCTAAAAAGCGACACGCGACCCGCAGAGAGCGTTAGCAGCACAGCACAGGATGAGCAGGTTGGTCCCCTTGGTGGTCCCGCCAAGAAATAAATAAAATAAAATAAATAAATAATTCCGGACAATCCACACAGCCATCTAGCCCCATGCTAAGCAGAGCTTGTGTTATGGGTACTAGATGAATGATATACTAAATATGTAAAATGTTTGTCGTTTTCTGTAGTTATGACAATTTAACCTGCTTACTTAAAATTAATTAAACCACGTTTGGTACATAAAAATCAAAAATCTGTTCATACGCATTCACACACACACACACACTTTCACTTCTTATAATATATGATACTTCTTTATTGGTTAGTTAGAGTAACTAACTTTTAATTTATTTTTTGTCTAATACGCCAAAACAAATATCTGTGTTAGATTAGTTTTGGTATTCTGGTGTTATATTTGGTTTGGTATTGGTAGTTTTAGTGTTTGGTTTCGATATTAGTTTGTTTTCATAGTATTAAATTATGTATTTTCTATGATAGCTGCGCTACAGAGTGACACCCTCTAGCACGGGTATTATATTACTTAAAAAATAACACCCATACCACTGAAATGAAAAAAAAAATAGTACTGTGGTGACACAGTTTAGCATATAGTACGCGGCGCAAATGCGTTTCGCTAAGTAAGCAAATTACAGCGGCTAAGCCGAGCCCTCAGTGTCCCACCTAAGTCACTCCAGCAACCTCCCTTAGGAAACACATAGCCTAATTAAGGTTTATAGATTATCGTAAATGTCATTTCTTGTATCCGTGTTTCGTGTGTAATTAATAGACTCTGTAATCGCACAAACTATCTTTTATTCAACCAACCCACAGTAACTATATAGACTTGTAACATAATTACAAAAGTGGTGACCCCGACAATTCGATTATAGACAAAATACTGTGGGCAGTGTTAAGGTGAAGACAGTGGAGAAAACAGATGGAGTGACTCCCTCCCGATGAAGTCCACGCCTCGGGAGGTTAAAGAAAAACGTAAGCAGAACATAACATGATGACGCAATTCAACGGAAAGACGCCACGCCACGCGGTATGGAATGCGCAGCAGATGACGTCAGCAGATCCCTTTCCTACCTTCTACAGAAGCCCTATTGAGAAGATAAATATTGGCAGCGTATGACCGGGAAGTGGTTCACCCGCGGTCCAGACGCATTTTATGGTTTAGCGGCAGATGAAGATTTATAGAGCCAGCTATATCTGAGGTATATTCGATCCTATAATGAATGGTGTTTAGACCTGCAGATTCACTCAAGGATATTGCCCGGTTTGGAGTCGGTATGCTCACCGGAGGATCAGTGTTGGATTTTGGAGATATGGCTCATTCCCACTGCTATGAGTGACTGGCATACGATGTTCCTGCGCTACATGGAGACCAAGAGAAATAAATCCTGTGATTTTGTGATTTTAAGAAGGTGCTGTTGTGTAGGACTGGACGAGCGAGACGTATTTATCATTAGTGTGCGTGCGTTAAATTTTTTTCGAAATACCTAATAGAAATGAGTCTAGTTACATTTTTTTTTCCTAAATGTTCTATAGTTGCAATAATAATGTTTTGTGGAAAGTAAATTGTTCGATAAACACAGTTGGTTTTACCTTGTTATATTATAACTATAGGGAATCCAGACTAAGTTTATATTGTTCAAAATTTGTGTATGGTTATAGAAATTGTTTTTTGTGTACTTGTGTTGTGTTATGTTATGTACTTATGTGCTATGATCAGGAAATATGATTGTAAAGAAATTATTATGCCGACTGTACTTAATGTGTGCTAAAGAAATGTATTAGGTAAACAGAACATTTTATTAAAATTTAACTAAAGACGAATGTAGTTTAAAGATAAAAATTTTATAGGGATATTAAATAAAACACTTATATTTTTTTTACAGTTTAATTGTCATTGTTCATTCTTATACATCTTTATTAAAAGAAAAATTTTTGTATGAAGGCACGGACTTGTGCAGCTTTTAAGATTGTTTTGAATTGTAAAGTTTTAAATTGAAGATTACCTTAATGGTTAAAATTTTTGTTGTTAAAAATTTTGAAAAAGGGGAGGATTGATGTGGTGACACAGTTTAGCATATAGTACGCGGCGCAAATGCGTTTCGCTAAGTAAGCAAATTACAGCGGCTAAGCCGAGCCCTCAGTGTCCCACCTAAGTCACTCCAGCAACCTCCCTTAGGAAACACATAGCCTAATTAAGGTTTATAGATTATCGTAAATGTCATTTCTTGTATCCGTGTTTCGTGTGTAATTAATAGACTCTGTAATCGCACAAACTATCTTTTATTCAACCAACCCACAGTAACTATACAGGGTGTTAGTGTGAACAGCGTTATCCTTGAAACCAGAGGTTCAGTACCATGAGTAGAGTCCAAAACCTATGAGATAAGGTTAATGCCTGTTTTAGTTTCGCAGTATTTTGATATTTTATGTCATAGATATTGTACGCGATATTATGGTCACCCTAGAACCAGGCAAATTTCCAGGTTTGTTTCTAGGCAAGATAAACTGTTTTAAAACAAGTCTAAATTCACAGAATAATCAAAAAATTCAATAGACCAAAGTACCTTGGTAGGCAGGTATTTTTGTCGTACTTAACCCTAGGCCAGTTCTTATTCTATTCATAAATGTTCGTCTCTCAGACGAATGAAACGTCATTGCGAGTAAAATACACTTGCGATGTATTTGGTTGTATGACTTATGAAGGTGCTTAAAAGGTGTATCTGATTCGATTTACAACTTTGAATCATTTTTACGTTTTGCGCGGTCTGTGAGACGAATGTAATTGAATCTAGGGTTAAAGTTTATCATCAATCAATTTTATCTACTATTCAATCTAAAGTTCAGTTCTTTGTACAGTGAATGAAATTCACTTACCAAAATAACACTTCACCATCACGCAACCTCCGCACGTTTTCTCACTCGTAGATTAGGTATTATTACACACTCGAGAAAACACAAATTAGTACCTAATTTGTCAGCTTATTAAACACCTTACGAACACTTGCGTTTTGCATGACTGGGCATGGTGAACTGGCCATATGTACGTACGTACGTAGCCTTTGTGTCTTTGGGATAGTTTCCTAGCTTAGCACACGTTATCCTGGGATGGAAACAGCTGAGCTCTGCGTACATCGTACGAGCCAAGTTCACCAGAGCGATGGCATAAGGCCGCACCATTTCAGTCCACTTTTATTTACATTTTTGTAAGACTTCGTCACTCGTTCGTACTTAAAACAATTGACGCGCGAAAATCTGTGTCAACGACGCGACGACGTGCTCTCCGTAAGCGTGGCGGTCTGTCACTGAGGAGCGATCCGAGCGATCGGACGGCGCCTGCGCGAGCAGGCGGGCGGTGGCGCGTGCGGCGCGGTGAGGTGCGTGCGGGGCGCGGCAACGAACACTAGCATGGCGGCTCGTTTGATCAAAACAGGTCGACACCTGCGCGGCCCCGCCAATGTACTCGTGTTGTAGTTTTACCACTTAGAAGGTGTATCGAATATTTTTGTTCCAAAAATAAATTAAAAATATAATAATTATTTTTCATCGGTTTTGGACTCTACTCATGATGCTGAACCTCTGGTTTCAAGGATAACGCTGTTTACACTAACACCCTGTATAGACTTGTAACATAATTACAAAAGTACTAAGTTAGGGCTCCCACACAAAAGTGCGAACTCGCATCGCATCGCAAATATAAAGAAAAAAAATGTGTATTTGTATTTTCACTTTTAGAATGAAATTAAAATAAATAAGTAAATAGTGCTGGATGATGCATTGCAACACACCATGATCTCGCCCCAAGCAAAGCTAAGCTTCTGTTATGGATTGGGACTTGATAAATAAAATTTATTTACCAAAGACATTATAAAACAGATGAGATGAGTTATCTCTAGATTCTTTACAATAGTCTGCAGTTAGCTCAACTGTTTCGATTGTAAATGCTAGTTTTAATTTTTATTAATTTGTTTTAATTTTTGATTATAATTTTTCTTTGTTAATTAACACATAAATATGTATATTTTTAAATCCAACAACACTATAAAATCATATTTTTTCTATCGTTCAGAATCGACAAGAGGATAGCCGGTCTAATTACGTGAGCAGATTCAATGTAGAAGAAGAGCCAGGTAACTTATTTATACATAATATTTATACATAAAGTGAAGTTTATTTCATTGCATTTGCATACCATTAATAATACGAACGGAGGATCGAACAAAAACATTCACATAGAAATTTATCGAGTATAATTTTTAAGAAATCGAAATCATTCTCTTTACAAAACAAAACCGTAAGATGTCTGTCTTTGTGTAGGTAGGTACCGATTATCGATTAAAAAAAGAAAAAAATAAGTATACTTAGCCAAAAATAATAGTCCTCTTTTTTCAAATTCGTTTAAATAGAGAAAGTATGACTGTAAAATTATTTATTTTATAGCGTTAATTGAGGGAAACACCTAAGAACTTAGCTCCTTAATTTTTGGGATAGGTAATTTTTTATTGTTATCTTATACAAAGGAGTACAAAAATGCTTCCTTGCCGTGCTAGGCATTGCAAGGCAATGCTCGGTAAAGCAGACTACCCACCGGGGCAGACGCGGCATGAACCCGGCGCGGCCGCGTGGATTTAGTCGGACGATTTTGCTGACGACACGACGCGATAGTTGTGTTTATTAGTGATTGCCAATCGAACGGGCAGCTGAATGTGCGTAGATGCGCCAGGCGTGCCGCAGGGTACGCGCGGGAGCCAGTTATCGATAAGATCGTTTCAAAATAAGGGCGCAGGTGTTAAGGTGTCTGCCCACTATCCCGTAGCATACCATGACCGTACTAGGACCGTTTCGGACAAAAAACTATTCTTTGTATTCAGAAGTATGAGACTATGCCCACTAGACCGTTCCGTCACCGGCCGACACCGTAGCGTACCATGCACGGGCCGTCAACTATTTGTCGGAGGGAATATTTTGCCGGTGCGGATACGTGCCGGAAACGTTCCTAGCACGCTCATGGTATGCTACGGGATAGTGGGCAGACACCTTTAAGCTTAAACCGTAGCACATAGCTCTCGTAGCACTTGCTACGGATTCATAAAAGTAACGATGCTCCGACGTAGGGATGGGAATTTTGATAACCCGAGAAGAGAAAATTAAACAGCGCTGCTGCTTGCATTTTAGTGCATTACAGCAAAACGATGAATTTACTTCTTTTGCCTTCGTTTTGTTGAAACAGTTATACGTCAGTCTAATTTTAGCTTATTTCTTTTTTTGGAATTAAGCACTTGATTTATGCTATGATTATTATATTGCTGTGTGCATTGGGTCTAGATAGACTTATGTACTAGGCTTTTATAGGTGCCTGTTTTATTTCAGATTCTACAGAATGCACACTGAAAAGGCCGCGGTATTATCGAGGTATATTCTGGCCTTCACTATCGTATACTTTTGAGGTGAGTTCAGTTGTGTCTGCATTTCTAATTAAAGTTAAGTGTAAGTGTGGAGTTATTTGGAAATTAAGAGATGCATAAGATAAGATATTATTTGTAGCATTACATTTATATATCATGCATGAAAGAGAAACAAACATACTCGTATTTATGCAAACTTCCCCGTTTATAATATTTATAAAATATGGAGTATTAAATCCAAGGGTTTTTTCAGGATGAAGAGGTGGAGGACCGGTTTCAATGTTACTCTAGAAGGCAGCGACAAAAATCACTCATTATGGTTAACGTAGTTGATTTAATACTTAAGGTATGTACCTACTTGTTGTATATGGACCTATAAAATGATGTTTGATAATATAGTTAAAATAAATTGCAAACGAATTTGTATTGTTACAGATAACTTTAGCGATAATTTATTCTACGTATGGAGGTATTGGTAAGTAGCAGTTTAGTGTTTCTTTAAAACTAACTATTTATTAGGCGACCTCAGTGGTTAGGGGGCATCCATAAATTACGTGAGGCATTTTTAAGAATTTTGTGACCCCCGCGCCCTTTGGTGAGATTTCGTAAGATTTTCCTCAACTGGGGGGAGGGCCCCTCCCCAAATCTCACGTGACATTTTTCGAAATTTGTTTTGTGTAGCTGGAAACGCTTTGGATTATAAAAAAATATACAAAAAGATTTGTTACATTACTTTAGACTAGTATTTGAAATTAGTGTGTATTACCGTAGTTTAAAATAACTATTTTAACATTACTTTCACGCTAAATTTTTGCCGTTTTCTACTAGAAAAAAATGACGTGATATATGCTAAAACCCCCCTCTCCCCCAAGTGCGATTTAGCTTGACCCTCTCCACCCTTGAACACCTCACGTAATTAATGGACGTACTATTATTTAATATGGAAATAGTAATAAAAAAATTATATGGAGTGGATTTTTATTAATCCACTCCATATAATTTTTTTATTAGTTTTTTTTTATAGATTATAATTTTTTTATTTAGAAAATTTTACTATAGTTTTTACGGGCTGACGTAGATATTTTTTTTTACTCGAAATGCTGGAGTATTTTATATTTTTTTATTTCAGATAGTGAAAAACACTCGGAGGAGATAGCCTGGACGGTGGGCTATTCGTTCCTGAACCTAGCCGTGTGTCTGCTGGGCTGTTGGCGGTGCTTCGCCAACGACTACCTGCATTGGGCTGCCACGGGCACCTGGCTGCTTCTTATAGCACAAGGTAACCAAGAGACCGAACGGTGTGTCATGCCCCTCGTGTCTGAACCTAGCTACCTATTGGGCTGGTGGCGGTGTGTTGTCAACGACTACCTGCATTGGGCTGCTACACGGCTACACCTGGCAACATTCGGTTCATAGGTACTAATCTACACATACAATTCTCTCGGGCCCTATATTTTCTTATTTAAATCGCGATCCCAATTCCGATAAAAAAATATCTCAACAGATCTAGAGTCTACGCATTTGCTCTCCTTGGAGGGGAAACCCCCAGGGTTCTAGGTAAGGAAAAACTCGATCTCATTTATTTTCTTCTGTTATTGTGATTTTTTTGTAATAGAGTGTATTTTGTGTCTGTCTCCAGGACTGAGTGGGTCGGCCATCGGCTTCGAGAGCCCGGAGAGGAAGGTCTGGTACATGCTGTTCATCGTGTTTGTTCCCTACACGATGCTGCCGCTCTCGCTAGTGTGGTGCATCGTCATCGGCTCCTTGACTTCTCTGGCGCATTTGATCACTGCCTATTATCTAGTGAGTGTTACTAACTTTTAAAAAACCGTTTTCTTTTGAAGGGTTTGAAATGCCCAGTGTTGTTCTTTGTTTTTTACAAAGGTCATCAAGGATTTTCTTATCTGTTCGGATTGATGTGCAAAGCGCTGGAGACTTATAGAAGTGGCTTTCATAAGATCAATCTCTTATCAATCTCTATCTCTTACTACACCCAATGCATGCAAGTGTTCCCATACCATCAAGAAAGTAATTAATTTATCAGAACGCACTGCTGAAATTATAACGTATTTGAGATATCATCGTAGATATTATCCAAAATACAAGCTCTGCTTACTGCGTGCCTAGATGGTGTTGTTTAAACGTCTAACATTTACTTTAACTATCTTCCGTCGTCCCCAAATTGTTATCCGGCCTATTGTTCCAGCTCGGAAATTGCACTTACCGACTGATGGCGAGTAACTTACTGCTGTACACAGCCGTGAACTTTGTCGGCATGTACGCCAAGTCGCTGGCTGACGGTGGACAGCGCAAGGCTTTCTTCGAGACGCACAAGACTATGATCACCAGGTTGAGGATCAAGCGGGAGTCGCAGAGATATTGGAAGCTGTTCAATAGTGGTGAGAGCAACTCGAAAAGAAAGACAACCTTTGAATAGTTTTAGAGGATACGATAGAATAAAAGACCTAATGTTACTAGTAGTTACTAGTAATCAAGCCTCGCAACTGGCGCTATGGCGGAACACACGCGCGCCAGTAGAGAAGTCTGATGGAACTCGTGCCCCGCGCGTAAATGGGCTACGTACAACGCATTCTTGTGATGCTTTCTTGATTATTTTGTAGGAAAACCTATTTAATTAGAGTAGATTCTCCATAAAATTTCCTTTAAATAAGTACTTGTGTTGGTAAATATTTCTGTTATGACGACACGACGGTTAGAGAGAAATGTGGTAGAAAGCTACAATGTTCAAGAAGATCTCAGTTGCTTGTTTATTTTATAAGATTGTGGTATAATTAGAGATGAGCGAAGCAGAGATATTGTTTTATTTCAGTGATACCAGATTTCTTGGCCAGAGAAATTTACAACGACATGAAAAACGAGAAAGTGAATATCAAAGAGCAGCAGTTCAATAACCTCTACATTCAGAGGTACTACGACGTCTCAATACTCTACGCCGACATCAAAGGCTTTACTGGTATGTGCTGTTGTGGAATGTATTTACCTTGTGACGTGTTAAATATGTATATTAAAAATCCATTACTTTCTTTCTTTAGAACTAAATAAGCACTCAGACTAGGTGATTTCTTTGGTCTGAATCTTAAACACGAGACACAGGATTTGTTTCCATGATCATAAAATGATTAAGATCATAATGACTTAACAACGATCATTATAATCAAGGAAGAAACACATTAAAACTAGCATATACAATTCAAACAATTGAGCTTACTGCAAACGGTTGCAACAAGTCTAGTCAGGTATACTTAGTTTTTTAAGACTGCTGCAGATGCTGAATGCGGCAAGCTGAAGACAGGGCGTTATGGCGCTCACTAGGAGAGGCCTATGTCCAGCAGTGGACTGCTATAGACTGCAGATGACGTATGGTGTTTGCATTGTAATATGAACGTAGTAATGGTAGAATCTTTGGTAATATGTTTCAGAATTGTCTGGCAGGCTGAGTGCCCCGGCTTTGGTGTCATTGCTCAACGATTTGTTTGGACGATTCGACGAACTAGCTTCGGTGAGTAGTTCCTGATCAGTTCTTTTTATGTTTTTGTAATCTTGGATCTTGTACCGTGGATACCGGTTACTGACAATATAATTTCAAAATATTCGAAAACCTGTGGCTATGATTTCACCTTGATCCGATTTTTATCTAATAGCTTAACATCACTAGATTAAAGTCACCATTAAAATACATTAGTCAATATCAACTCATCCGTTTAGGAACAACGATGGCACAGATATCGTTTACTTAAAACACCTCTCTTTTGGTGTTGTGTTAAAAAGGGACTCTTTTATTAGGTCTGTTGATTCCACAAGTGACTTTCTCTAGCTAGTTGAATCATTAGGAAGTAAAACTATATGCACCGTACACATTTCAGGGTAACAAATGCCTCCGCATAAAGCTGCTAGGGGACTGCTACTTCTGCGTGAGCGGGCTGCCGGAGCGGACGGAGCAGCACGCCTTCTGGTGCGTCAACATGGGCCTGCACATGCTGCGCGCCATCAAGGAAGTGCGCTGCAGCCACAGTGCGGTGCGTACATACAGCTGTTTGTTCACTTATAAATATATATATTTATTAGAGAAAACTGGGAGAATTGCCAGGAGTTCTCAGTTACCGCAAGAGCTACAAAGCAGAATTTTGCATTTCGCATGCACATCCTTTCTAATATGATAAACACGAGTGTTTGTTTGTATGGAAGTTTGTTACTCTTTCACGCAAAAACTACAGAATGGATCTGGTTGAAATTATGGCTGTTCTGAAGGCTGATATTATGAAAACAAGTTCTAGTCCTGGAGTAATACATGATTCCATAGGAACAACGCGTGCAAAGCGCACGGGCATATACTACTTTATAATATCAAAATAGATGAGCGACGATTTAAAATCTCCCCACTATTGTGTTCCCAGCTGGGCCTAGAAAACCTGGACATGCGGATAGGCATCCACAGCGGCACGGTGCTGTGCGGCGTGCTGGGCCTGCTCAAGTGGCAGTTCGACCTCTGGTCGCAGGACGTCACCATCGCCAACCACATGGAGAGCGGGGGCCTGCCGGGGTAAGACACCAGCTAGACAGACAACCTGGACATGCGGATAGCATCCACAGCGGCACCGTGCTGTGCGGCGTGCTGGGCCTGCTCAAGTGGCAGTTCGACCTCTGGTCGCAGGACGTCACCATCGCCAACCACATGGAGAGCGGGGGCCTGCCGGGGTAAGACACCAGCTAGACAGACAACCTGGACATGCGGATAGGCATCCACAGCGGCACGGTGCTGTGCGGCGTGCTGGGCCTGCTCAAGTGGCAGTTCGACCTCTGGTCGCAGGACGTCACCATCGCCAACCACATGGAGAGCGGGGGCCTGCCGGGGTAAGACACCAGCTAGACAGACAACCTGGACATGCGGATAGCATCCACAGCGGCACCGTGCTGTGCGGCGTGCTGGGCCTGCTCAAGTGGCAGTTCGACCTCTGGTCGCAGGACGTCACCATCGCCAACCACATGGAGAGCGGGGGCCTGCCGGGGTAAGACACCAGCTAGACAGACAACCTGGACATGCGGATAGGCATCCACAGCGGCACGGTGCTGTGCGGCGTGCTGGGCCTGCTCAAGTGGCAGTTCGACCTCTGGTCGCAGGACGTCACCATCGCCAACCACATGGAGAGCGGGGGCCTGCCGGGGTAAGACACCAGCTAGACAGACAACCTGGACATGCGGATAGCATCCACAGCGGCACGGTGCTGTGCGGCGTGCTGGGCCTGCTCAAGTGGAAGTTAAACAGACTACGAACGTAGGGGAAAAATAAACACAAGGTAGGCGATAATCATAGTTATTACGCTTGGTCTTCTTTTTCTTCTTCCTTAGTAAGACCATAAAGTTCGAAACACACAGAAGCCGGAGGCGGAGTGGAGGCGAAGGCGTGCGAGTTGTATTCTATTGAATCATATGAAAGCCTACACACACACCGCAGGCCGCCGGCCGTGGCGGCGTGGTGCCATAGGAAAAACCGGCACGCCTCCGCTCCGCCTCCGGCTTCTGTGTGTTTCGAACTTTAAATGTACGTAATGGTGTCGATTCTGTTGTTTTAGGAATCCTAACTAAAATCTTAAAATTTCTTAGTTAGATTGACTTAAGATTTATGGTATTCTGTTACAAATCTTCAAAATACCTAATTTAAAACGTGTTTGACAATCGTAAAATCTCTCTAAGTTTAGTAGTTGGTGTTGCTGTAAGCAAAATAAATATATTTTCTATAATGTTGCATGTAACTTATCTATACCTGCCCTGAATGTTTTTATTCACAAATTTCATTAAATTCTAGGTTTTCGTTGTTTATGCTTTGAGCATTCTGCTTGTAAATTTTAATCATGACCAAAATATTAGGTGCCTCCTAAAATTAAGTTAGACGTCTAATTTTAGCTAAAAATGTGATGCACAGAATACGGTTTAAGCAATTCTAGTTAAGTTGAGTTGTTTCACATCTGTCATCCTAATTTTAAATCTGTCAGTCTAATTTTTAAAACACAGAATAGCATTCGTGGATTTGACGTTTCTAAATCTTAAAATTAACTAATTTTAGCATTTGTAGATGAGAAAATTCAAAATTTCAACAAAACTTCAGACAGACTTCTCAAAATTAACAGCTTTGCTTTTACTATTATTCGGTTTTGCCTGTTTGTACCTAAATTTACGTATTCTTTAAGATGTAGTCACCTGTGGAAACACAGCGAGCTATTGGATAGCTTAGACAACATAATAAAGAATACTTTATCATCGGTTTTGAATATTGATTTGGATGACAAGGCGTGATCGCAGGCCTCCCTACCTGTCAAATTGGGAGGCTTAGGTGTTCGCAAAATTTCCAGTGTAGCCCTACCAGCGTTCCTATCTTCCGTCTACAGCACTAGTTCTTTAGTTGAAAAAATTTTAAACACGTCTGATTTGGTCCGATCACAAATTTCTTTCAAAATATTTAGACGAAGCTAGAACGGCTTGGCATAGTGCTTGCCCCGATGCTGCTCCTCCAAAATCTCTTTCGTCCCAACGGCAATGGGACGGGCCTTTGTGTGAGTTGACACGGAATTGTTTGTTACAAACGTGCTCCAGCTCGGCAGATCGTGCCCGTCTCCTAGCCGTTTCTAAATGGGAGTCAGGACATTGGCTGCAAGCACTTCCTTCTTATAACACTGGCACTTTATTGGATCCCGCTACTTTCCGTATCGCAACATGTATTCGGTTGGGTGCAAGGTGTTGTGCGCCTCATCAATGCCAGTGCGGTACTGCAGTCGAACAGCTTGGTCATCACGGATTATCGTGTACTAGGGCCGCTGGTCGGATATCTCGTCATGCCAGCCTTAATGACATCATCCGGCGGGCCTTTGTCAGCGCTAACGTACCAGCTATTCTCGAACCGAATGGTCTGTTCCGTGACGATGGCAAGAGGCCCGACACTAGTCCCATGGGAGTTGGGGAGGCCCATTGTGTGGGACGCTACATGCGTCGACACACTTGCACCTTCCCATCTTTCAAGGACATCCACTAGGGCTGGTGCGGCGGCAGATCTGGCCGAGGATCTCAAGAGGCGCAAATATGCAGGTCTCGACAGAACCTACGCATTTGCTCCCCTTGGATTCGAGACCCTAGGTCCGTGGGGTACCGAGGCTCTCCGGGTTTTTAAAAAAATATCTGAGCGTCTGGTCGATGCGACGCGTGACCCGAGAGCTGGTGAATATCTGGCTCAGCGCATCAGCATTGCCATACAGCGTGGTAATGCAGCCAGTGTCTTGGGGACGCTTCCGACTGGTATTGACATGGATACATTGAGCTACCTTTAGACTGTTTGCAACCGTCTGCAGTTAGCTCAATGGTTTCAATTGTAAATACTAGTTGTAATTTTTCTATTCCTTTGCTTGTAATTTTCGTTGTTAATAAAGAGTTATATTTTAGCTAGGTCTAAAACAAGAGAATTGACACCAATATCTAAGAATAAATGATTCTGATATTTCCATTCCCAGACGAGTCCACATATCGAGTGACACCATGGAGTGCCTGGAGGGCGCCTTCAAGGTGGAGCCCGGGGGCGGCGGCGCGCGCGACCCCTTCATCCTCGAACACAACCTCACCACCTACCTCATCGACCAGGCCGCCGTGCCCAAGCCTATGGAACAGGCTACCAGAGCACTGTCAGTAACCTTTACAAGCAACAATTATACTTAAATATAAATAAAATGCAATTTATTTCTGTATGGAGCAAATGCTCAGTCAGCATATGACTTAGCTATAGCTATACTTACGTTTGTAGCAATTAGCTTAGTAGAGTGATCGAGCCTACAGCGACTTTTATGATCCTATATGAGTGTCTTGCTCAGTTTATTATCGACGCCACAGGAAACAGCAGGGTAACAACTTAAAACCAGAATAAAAAATTGTAAAACACATAATTGCATGTTACAAAAAATATCTATGTTTTTCTATGAATCGTGGTATAGTATAATGAAATTAGCTTGTCATTTCCCAGTTCTTAAGGGCAATTCTTACAGAACACTGTATCAATCCCATAGAAATCGCTGTTCAGAAGCGCGTGCCTCCGATGCGTCACGGCGACAGAGCAGCTACTCCGAAGCAGTACCCAACATCTGGAATGGACCCGAGATGCCTTTCCAACATGTACGTGACACTTAATGAACCTTGCGGGATTGATATGACTCCTGGCCTAATCAATCTCTTTGAAATTATTGAGAGCTATTTCGTTCTATGTAATAGTTTCAAGGTTATTTCTATCCTTTGGGAAAAGATTTATAGGATAAAAAGTATATCGTGTTTTTCCAGGTGTGAAGCTCTATAACCATTCAAAATTTCAGTCCAGTCCGCCGTTGAATATAAGTTTATAACTACTCAAATACTTTACTTTGATTTCTGGTAACTTAATAACTTTATTGATTCTAGTTGTGTAGAAATACTGCTCTTGAAATTTTTGAAGACTTTGTTATACAAAGATTATGTTACTGATATGTAGTTCAAATACAAAAAAGTGCTTGGTGTATTATTGAAACTGATGACTTTCCTAATACTTGTCTTTTTGTGTGTAGCAGACAACAAATAGATGGCCCACTTGATGCCAGGTTAGTTGTCTGAATTCAACTCATTCTTCTGAAGTAGAATTTCATGTAGCACAAAGATGCGCATTTTAGACATGCACCATTTCACAATTGCGTTGGTAGTGTTAAAGACGCAAAAGCTTTTGATTAGGTAGCTAAATGATTATGTTTAAGTCGAGTTGGATATGGCTTGTGTTGTTTTGAGTTTTTAATATTTCAGCAGGGTTTCATGCGTCGTGGTCATAGAATAACTGAAGAAAACTAATCTGCCCTAAGAATGTGTTTTGAAAATAATAAAATCTTTGTTGTAGTTTACTTAGCATAGATATTATTTAGAAATAAGATTCAACACTGTTTATTAACAAATAATAAATAAAAATTTCAAACCAAATAAGATCAAATTAACTAAAGGCTAAGTCCATCTTTGCCAAAATCTCTCTCGTTTTAAGATTTATTTGTATATTTTATCTATTTCAATAAAAAGTAAGAATGAAAGTACTAATTGTTAATTCTGGTATACTCGTGCAGTTGTACTTGAGCAGGGCGGGCGGCGCCGAGGGCGAGCGTCCGCGGTCGCGCGGGGACGGGGGGGAGCCCGACCTGGACCACGTGCCTCCGCTCGCTGACGACATGGAGGTAACATCATCCAAACGAATAACTACATCGATTATCATAACATTTACACAATTTTAAGAAACTCACAAACTTCACACATAAAACTACACACTCACCCACCTATACACCCTCACTCATCTACACTAACTGTGAGAGAGCGAGCGTCCGCGGTCGCGCGGGGCCGAGGGGGAGCCCGACCTGGACCACGTGCCTCCGCTCGCTGACGACATGGAGGTAACATCATCATCAGTCTATATCAGTCCACTGCTGGACATAGGCCTTCCCTAAAGGACGCCATACAACGCCCTATCTTCAGCTTGCTCCATCCAGCATCTGCCAGCAGTCGACCGTTAAAGACCTTCACCGATAAATCTTAACATCCACACAATTGAAGGCTTCTCACAGGCTTCATACAAAAAATTACACACTAGCCTATTAGGTAGGAACACATCCACTACTATACTTATCTTACTATACTTACTTTAGATACTTATAACTTATTTTCCTAAACGTGCAATGCAAACTAATTGAACTGATATTTTAAAATCATTTAAAATCTTTGATACAATGGAACCCATGAGACGGGCTTCTTGAGTTTCCATTTCTCGAGGTCTTATCTAATCTGACACTTTATAGGGTTTAACATAAAGCAAGGACTAAACTTTCAGGAGTTACGTGACTGTTATCTAAAAATATTCTTGTCGAGGTTTGATCAGAAAACACAGTAAAAATATTTAGAAAATCTGGGCTTTTTGAAAAACATAAAATACTCGTAGAAACGCCAACTAGGTTTTGTATTTTGTCAGCGCTGTGCCCGTTATGTCCCAAGGAAAATTGAAATGCAATTGTTGTACCTACCCACCGTATCAAAAGAGCGCCGATTTTTATAAATTTTTCGAAAATCAAAAGTAGGGAGTTTTAATTATTAATAACATGAATTTTATGACGTGTCCAAGTGTCCTGTAAGGTCTTAAGGAAATAAAGCACTTCGACTTTGACTTCCAGGAGCACGATATCTTGAAGTCGATCGAAGTGAAGTCGAACCGGCGCATGCGCAAGAACAACATGCGGCGCGGCACGCTGCGCTTCCGCGAGCGCGAGCTGGAGGAGCAGTTCAAGGGGCAGGAGGAGAGGACCTTCAAGAGCAACGTCATGTGCTGCCTGGTGCTGTGGCTCTTTGTGGTCGCCGTGCAAGTCGTCATGCACTGCAAGTGAGTGCCTTTCTAACTCATCTACGAGTAAGGAGGAGCTTATGTGCTGAAGGAGCAGTTCAAGGGGCAGGAGGAGAGGACCTTTAAGAGCAACGTCATGTGCTGCCTGGTGCTGTGGCTCTTTGTGGTCGCCGTGCAAGTGGTCATGCACTGCAAGTGAGTGCCTTTCTAACTCTTCTACAGATAAGGAGGAGCTTCGACTTCGATTTCTTGATAATGGCTCTGCGTCTGGTTTGTTAAGGAGGAGCTTCTATGTTGTATTATTTTCACTGGTAATACCTTACCTATTCAATAGTGGCCGATGGAGAGTCGATTAAATGATTGAAAATCGAATGATTAAAAATTTTACGATCGTTTGAGTGTTGTGTATAGAATGAACCAGGACTTAAATGTTTAAATAAAAAATATTTAAAGAGTAGTATTTCCTATTACTTCAAAGATTCAGATCATTTGCTATTCGTCATACAAATAAAAACTGTGCAAAATAATGATAGGTACGTAAATTAAATGATGAAATGCTATGCTAATGCCATCAAATATCAAATGCTGTTTCCAGCTGTACAAACCTGATGATAGTCCTGGGCGTGATCACCATCCCGCTGCTCCTCTCGTTCGTGTTCGTGATGCTAGAAGAGTTCCAGCCAAAGGAAGGCGGGGTGAAGAAGGCCGGCATCACGCGCCTCTTCAGCCTGTCTTCAGGGCTGAGCGGCACGCGGCGGAGGAAAGACGCCTACATCTGCGTCTTTGTTACTATCATGTCCATGGCAAGGTGAGTCATGGTATAAATATTTAGTTCCAGGGACATAGTAAGTAAGTAAAAGTACGAGGCTGTACCTATTTCTGCCCTGTTATTGTTACCTATACATATATATTATGACATGTAACAAGCGTATAAAATAGAAGCGTTTTACATAAAATAAAACGCATATTAATTTACTTACCTTGGTAAACGTTTAATAACTGAGATAGGCCTAACATTTCCCGCCATATAAATAAGTATTGGCTTTGACTTTCTGTAAAAAAGTACTAGCCAATCAGTAACCTCGCCCAATGAGGAGTTAGCCAATCCGGTGTCTTCCCGCCACCGGCCCCTACGTCAGATGTACGCTTGTGGCGCCGACATCTTTTTTCTTCATTGCGTCGAATATCACCAGGCAGAATTTAAAATGTAAACGTTTACCAAGGTAAGTAAATTAATATGCGTTTTATTTTATGTAAAACGCTTCTATTAATTTGACTGTACCTTGGTAAACGTTTAATAACTGAGACGTGTTTGTTATCGCCTGGTGGTGGTGAAGACACTCAACGCCAATGTGAACTTACTATTTTTTAAATAATGATATAATCGTAAGCCACACCGCTTTGAATGCAAATTAGTCATTGTGACATTCAAAACTGCAATACGTATGGTCCAAAACACAATTAAAATAACCTTATATAAACAGATGGCTTAAATAATTAAAAGACATTTATGTCTTGTTTCGACTGGTTCTGAAATCAATATCATAGAGGTACCATTTGTAAACAGATTTATCGCACTCTATCACGATGATGATAGAATGTGCCATCGATCCTAGTATAATAAATAAATAATTCTGAACAAAACCCCACACAGTATCATACAATAGGGTCGCCCAGCTCAGCATGAATTATGTTCTGAGTGATTGGATACTGATGACTGATAAACTTATAACAATAAATTGCTAAATATGTTCGTATTGTATCAGTATACCTAACTGTATAACAAGACTTCAGCAGTTTAACTTCTTTTAGAAACAGTTTTTGCAACTTTTGCATTGTGTACGACCTTCGATGACAATAAATCATTGCACAACTGAAAACTAAAATATCTGCTCCAAAATATGAGTAGGTACTAGGTATTTAACTCCGCTTTATGAACATAGTACTCGTTTTAAACAATTTAAAGCATGTGGGAAAACAGTTACATTAAAATTTCAATTTATTGCAGTGCGCTGTAATACCTGAGTAGGTACTTTATGAACCTTTATGGTGAAGCTTTGTATGTCCATCTAAAATGTCCAGTTATGGGAAGTTCTTATAATACATTTGAATAACTGGTTTTTCCTCCCCACAATGTTTGGACTAGATTACAAGTTTTTCGATAAGACTTGTCTACATTTCCACTGTAGAAGCGTAAGAAATCTTAGATCCGATACACATAGCTAAAAATACAGGTATATCTATTTATTTTTCCTTATACTTGTTTTGCTCTTAAATACGCACTGGATATCCTTCTAATGTTATTCGAAAATCATACCGAATAGATTTACAAATTCTCACCCGAGCGCATATAGGTACTTAACATAGAGAGGTCTATTGAGACATCAATAAAATTAAGACCAATAATGGTAATTAGTAAACCATAGATAACTAAGCAGCTTGTGACAGTGAAACCAAGTTTACTTCGAGAACCCACGTTATTTGTAACACTGTAGGTATTAGAATTGTGCATGAATACCACATTGTCACCCATTGTCAATGTACCTCGAAAACAAGCTCTTCATTCGAGATGCAGTAGTGGCTGTTGTACTACAATGCTTATATAATAATAAACAAGAACTATTTTCCGCTTAACTAGTAGTTATGTTGAAACATCTCACGACAAATTACTGATAATTCTGACGTCATCGCTTAGGAAGCGATAATATGGATGCACCTTAATTCTCTCATTAAGGATCACAGAGTGCTAGAGTTTAGAAGCTGACAATGATGGCTTGCTTGTAAAGAATAGTGTAACACTTTATAAAATATAAACAGTTCTTTATGTCCTGTCCTTTACTGACGTTCAAAAAGAAGACTATGACGATTTTCCAAGGTTTTATCAGTTTCAAATTTTAATTTTAAAAATGTATTGGTATTTGCGATGTCTAATACAGTTGAGAATACATTCAACAATTTATCATACAAAGCAGATAACAGAAATGCCACTTATGATAAAAAGTATGATGAAGGTAGTTGTAAATAAACGCGTGAACATTTATTACCGTACACACCTTTAAACAGATAACCAAGAAATACCACCGGTTATAAAAAGTATGAAGAGGGTAGTTGTAAATAAACACGGGAATGTTTCTTATCGTTCACACCCTTATCGTTCCCACAATCATAAATCCGGACATGGATTGAGTACAATTCAGAGCCTATACAGGTAGCTATATGACATACGCCAGACACTTATAGATAGTAAAATCTCTAAGTTAGTGCCGCAACGCCAGAACTTTCACCAAATCTCCTTCTTTTTGTCTGACAAGTAAAGTCTTTTATACAATGTACTCTTAAAACGGTCAGGCCAGTGAGTGAGCTAGACCCATACATATGCGTGGACATATCCACTGACAGACAGTATCTTGATACTGAAGGCAACTTTGTGCAAGATATTGTGTTTTTGGTAGAAGCTACCTTATTTATACTAACAACTATCTCACGCACGCAACATCCAAATTCGTGATGGAGAAGTTCTAATAATAAGCACTAAATTTTTAATGCGGGTGGGCAGCATTTATATTATAATTCATTTCCATAATTATTCGTGGTTCCCTGCAATTGTTAATCAATTTAAAGAACTTGTCTCGTCAATGAGAAGTTTTGTAGGTA
Organism: Eupithecia centaureata; assembly: GCA_944547425.1. Classification (NCBI taxonomy): domain Eukaryota; kingdom Metazoa; phylum Arthropoda; class Insecta; order Lepidoptera; family Geometridae; genus Eupithecia; species Eupithecia centaureata. The sequence goes on from OX155679.1 coordinate 3,057,758, forward strand.
GACTGAATAACTTATATGTTAACCTTAGAGTCTTTCCTGCGATCTCATGAATCCAAAAGGGTTCTTATATCTGCTACCGTTCACATATCATACAGTGTGAAAAATAGTAACTCTGGGTTAGACTATGTTGAATGTAAATCAGCTCAAAGGCTTAGGCTTGCACTTCATTCACAATGGCACCTTAAACCAGCTGCTATACGCAATTTATAATTTGCCTATTAAAATATCAGCCCATCGATAAATTTATCAACCCGCTTATCAGCCCGAGTTGGCTAAAAAGAGTTTCTTACGATATCTCTAAATGACTTTTGTCACAAGTACGGTTTATCAGAAGATTTTATTATTCCTTCAGCTAAACGGCTCCTTCTGAATGTTAATGTCTAACAATAAGTCTATATAGGTATCGAACCTACCAGATCTTTTGTTGATAGGTATGCAATACACGAATCATATCTATTGGTAAGACATTTGTCAATAGGTACGCGATACCCTGCACTTTTTATTTTGATCCCTGTTGGAAGTGCACCACGATTGATGCTTCTATTTAATAATAGTTAAACCTTCCCGGAAGTTCTTGTCAATAGGTACGCGATACCCTGGACTTTTTATTTTCATCACTGTTGGAGGTGCACCACGATGCTTTTATAGTTAGCCTTCCTGGAAGTTGTTGTGAGTAGGTACGCGATACCTGAAATTCATCGCTGGTGGAGGTACACCACCACGATGAATTCCTTTATCCAAACAAGCAACCCTTTCTGAAGCTTATGTGAACACATACTTACGTTGAATATTCGAGAATAATGCGTATCACGTCCAAGACAATTTAAAGCTGAAAAATATTCGGTTCGCCCGAATTTTATCTGTCATCGCAGCCCTGCGAGGGTGCGTAATGAACCCTGCGAGGGTTTTATTATAAATTTGCAAGGAGTTGACAATGCGGCAGCCATTGTAGCCCTGCGAGGGCGTTAAAACAACCCTGCGAGGGTTTTTATTCCGTGTCCAAAATAATCTAAAGCTGAAAATATTCGGTGCGCCCGTATTTTATTTATGTCATCGCAGCCCTGCGAGGGTGCGTTATGAACCCTGCGAGGGTTTTATTATATACTTACTTATGGCGCCAGCCATTGTAGCCCTGCGAGGGCGTTAAAACAACCCTGCGAGGGTTTTTATTCCGTGTCCAAAATAATCTAAAGCTGAAAATATTCGGTGCGCCCGTATTTTATTTATGTCATCGCAGCCCTGCGGGGGTGCGTTATGAACCCTGCGAGGGTTTTATTATATACTTACTTATAGCGCCAGCCATTGTAGCCCTGCGAGGGCGTTAAAACAACCCTGCGAGGGTTTTTATTCCTTGTCCAAGATAATCTAAAGAATTTTATTTATGTTATCGCAGCCCTGCGAGGGTGCGTTATGAACCCTGCGAGGGTTTTATAATTTACTTGCAAGGAGATGACAATGCGCCAGCCATTGTAACCCTGCGAGGGCGTTAAAACAACCCTGCGGGGGTTTTTATTCTTGCAAGAATGCACGAGGTGTTTTGCTTAAAAATCAAGGAACTTAGCTCATTTCGAAAAATAGGAACATAAAACATATCAGTATTTATCCTTGAAATGTATCTTGTCAATCGTGGACTTGAGACACATGTTTATATTTGCATTTTCAACACTTCTGTTTGGTACAAAAACAATAGGCAATAAAATATGTATCTACCCGCTCCTGAAAAAAAATGTTACTTTCTTGCCAACCTAGATTAACACTCAGTACCCTTGCAAAACCACCTGCTCTGTGCAATGGTTAGGCAGTGAATAGGTTAGACAACCTATTAGATTAATCCACCCGACGTTGGGTGTAGGCCACGTGTTATTTGAACAGTGCAAATACGCTCAACATTTCATATTTTGTATATTCGCGTATAATTTACAGGCAGGTTAAAACCAAACGGCCATCGTACGCGTTGCCCACGTGGCTGCGTGGCCCACAATACACAAAACAACGACATTTTTAAGTACTCACGATGTTATTTCCTTTACCCTTCAATATTGACCTCCTTCTCCAGTTGTCTTTCAAGTCTCGTTTTCACGATATCGGTCAGAATTTTGCATATTATATCGTGTTAACATCCTTGCTAGAAAAATAATTATTTTAGCACATATCAACATATAACCTCAAAATAAATTCATACGAATCGAACAGAAAAATCGAACGGAAATACCGTTAAAATCTTACTTAGGAGTAATAGAAGAAAAATTACAGCTGTTATTAGCGTCACTGGCACATGGGATGCCAGGTAGTTGTAAAAAGCCTCAGCTTTTGTCATTAAAACAAATATAACCACGTGCTTGCGAGTACATATAATAAGAAAATGTCACGGTCTTAGTGCAAGGTAGTAAAAGGCGTATGCTTTCGTACTAACCATGCGACATGTGTGCGACCCGTGATTCTCCAACAAAATATAAATAAAATGGACTCATTAGTCCAAAAACAAATTACGAAACTTATTTCGCAAATTACCATTTTATTGAAAAAATGTGGGTATCTAGTGGTGTAGACAAAGAAAAATGTACTTACGCAGTAATGCAATTTAACACCAAACCTTTAGAATATTATATGTACTTTGCAATAATTCTTTGCGAAATGTATGCACTTTGAAATATTTTCTGGAACATTTCTTCAAAAGCGTGCTACGTATTTGGTAGCACGTCTGTACTCGGCGGGAAACTAAACGCCAATGAAGAAAAAAGATGTCGGCGCCACAAGCGTACATCTGACGTAGGGGCCGGTGGCGGGAAGACACCGGATTGGCTAACTCCTCATTGGGCGAGGTTACTGATTGGCTAGTACTTTTTTACAGAAAGTCAAAGCCAATACTTATTTATATGGCGGGAAATGTTAGGCCTATCTCAGTTATTAAACGTTTACCAAGGTACAGTCAAATTAATAGATTATTTGACAAAAGAATCAAAAATATACGCCTGCAAAAATAAGCAAGCATTTGTTGCATATTTGCATAATCGCAGTTGTTTGTTCTTTGATAATGATATTTAATCCAACGTTAAATCGTCAGAACTCCGAATTTTCGTAAAACTAAAAGTCACAATTTTTTATCTACTAAATTAATTTGACTATTTTGCATTAGGTAATATTCAAACTGTTAGTGACCTTTTCCTGTGTTCTTTTTACAAACAGTTTATCTACCTCTACTATATTTCCCAACTTTCCAGCACCACAAAACTCTACGTGTGCAAGTTCGCTGAACAGCCTCACAACGGAACAAGCAACATCAACGCGACCAGTACCAATACCCCGTGCGAAGAATGCCACAGCCCTGAATACGTTGTCTTCACGTGGATCCTCTGCCTTGTAGCCCTCACTTCCATACTGAAGCTGTATTACCTGATCAAAACGTTTCTGGCAGCTTTCAACTATGTGGTCTACTGTGGGCTGCTCGTCAACTATTATAATATCACGCCGATAATTTCATCAAATGCGAATGAACCAGCAGTGTAAGTACTAATGGAAATACTGTAACAACGTAAGAACGAAGATGGGATGGAAAGGGAAGTCTTTGATCTTTAGGGGAGGGACCCTGGCCCTGCCAAGTTGAGGATACTCATACTCAAAGTGCTTTATTTACTTTAGATTTTACAAGAATCTTAGACACGACAGAAATTCAAATGAAATTAAGTGATCCTGATCTCTTTGATTTTTGTTCACTTTTCTAGAGTTTACACTGTGCTTACTAGCATCCGACGTTTTGGTGTATGACAATTTTAATTTTAGCCGTTTTAATTTATGTTAACTCCTTTAGCTTGTAAATTATTGTCACCACATTCTAAGTGTTTCTATGTCCCTATGGATGCAAAAAAAAAATAGACTTTTTTTGGAATCACACAAATAGCAAAGGAAAATTAACAAAGAAAAACAGTAACAATATAAATAATATTTCCAGTGATCTCCCGATGTACGTTCAAATGCTGATCCTAATGTCGATATTCCTCGTGGTGGTGATCTATCACGCGCGCCTGGTGGAAGTGACGTCACGGCTCGACTTCCTGTGGAACCTGCAGGCCAGCCAGGACCTGGACTGGATGAAGGAGACGCAGAAGACCAACGAACTCCTGCTCGAGCACATACTGCCCGATCATGTGGTCAACCATTTCCTCTCAAAGAAACGGTGTCCTGAAGTAATTGCCAATTTACTTTTACTAACACTTATTTAGAATGGAAAATGATAATCTTTGTGATAATCTTTTATCACAAAGCCTTATTAGTTCTTAAGTTTCTTGGATTAGGACCCAATGGGCGATTTGAGGCAGGTCTTCGACGGTCAATGAAACGACATCAACAGCCTTTACCCGTCCACGGGTGGACGTAAACACTGAAATGCTAAAAAGGGCTTTATTTGCTCTTATCGTTTCAGGGTAATGCCATTTACCCTATAGAGAGAGATAATCTTTATTAACAACGAAAATTACAAGCAAGGAATAGAAAAATTACAAATAGTATTTACAATTGAAACCATTGAGCTAAATGCAGACGGTTGCAAACAGTCTAAAGGTAGCTCAATTGATCCATGTCAATACCAGTCGGAAGCGTCCCCAAGACACTGGCTGCATTACCACGCTGTATGGCAATGCTGATGCGCTGAGCCAGATATTCACCAGCTCTCGGGTCACGCGTCGCATCGACCAGACGCTCAGATAATTGTTTTTACTTGCTTAAACTACTACACAACAACAGATAAGTAAAATTGGTACATTTAACAGGTTTATTGTGCGTAGCAGAATTTATGACAAATATGGCCACACCTGGATCAAATATCTGTACCTCTAGATCGTACAATAATTGTCCCGAGGCAGGAATCGAGCCCGAAACCACCTATGCCACAGGCGGCAGATGGCCTTCAACATCAATTTCTGAGAAAATCACTGTCACGTCTATCACTACTGCTGAACATAAACCACTCACATCGTAAAGAGAGGTTGGTCGAAGATTTCAATAACTCTATCGAAATTTGAAATTCAGACACAAGTCTTCTTCAGAATGAATGAAAAATGAATGAATGAACACTTTATTGTACTCAAGAAAAACATTTAAAGATCTTATATCAGATTATGTCTTTATTTGGTTGGTTTATTTAAAAAAGTAAACTTTTGCTTTTGCCCCCTTGCTGAAGATGTTTTCACCCGCAGAAGCTGTTCTCGAAAGGGCACAAGGAGGTGGGCGTGATGTTCGCGGGCATCCCCAACTTCCACGAGTTCTACGCCGAGGAGAAGGCCATCGACTGCATGCGGCTGCTCAACGAGATCATCTGTAATGTTACCAACTCTTTCCTCTTACCCTTACCCTTACTTATTAAATAAACCTGCTTAGTCATCGATCTATGCCTCCAAATGCGGACGAAAACGTATTCAAAGTGAGAAACTTTGCTCCTTATAAATTTATATATCTACGATTTGTGGCAAATACTCATAGCAATATTTGTAGAAACAGCGATGATGTATCGCCGAAGCAAGTACATCTACGGCTTCAAAACATCGTAAATTAATTTGACAGGGCGTAGCTTACACTTCTACGATAAAGAGCGAAAAAGTCGGATCAATACTACGGTTGCGAAGCAATATTTTGTAGATGCAGCCCTACGCTCGCCGTAGCACGTACTCTACGATGTAGCAACATTTCGATGCAATGCTACGGCGTAGCAATCTTTTGTATAATGTACGTACGCTCGCCGTAGCACGTACTCTACGATGTAGCAACATTTCGATGCAATGCTACGGCGTAGCAATCTTTTGTATAATGTACGTACGCTCGCCGTAGCACGTACTCTACGATGTAGCAACATTTCGATGCAATGCTACGGCGTAGCAATCTTTTGTATCATGTACGTACGCTCGCCGTAGCACGTACTCTACGATGTAGCAACATTTCGATGCAATGCTATGGCGTAGCAATCTTTTGTATAATGTACGTACGCTCGCCGTAGCACGTACTCTCCGATGTAGCAACATTTCGTAGATGTATTGCTACGGCGTAGCAATCTTTTGTATAATGTACGTACGCTCGCCGTAGCACGTACTCTACGATGTAGCAACATTTCGTAGATGTATTGCTACGGCGTAGCAATTTTTTGTAAATGCAGTCCTACGCCGTAGCACGTACCTAATTAACGACACGTGGAAACATTTTGTAGATGCAACGCTACACCGTAGCAAGTACATCTACGACGTAGCAATATTTTATAGTAAATCTGCTGCGGCATAGGAGAAAAAGGAGCAACATTTTAATTCCATTCACATATTTTCAGTTGACTTCGATAAGCTCCTGCTGGATCCACGATTCGACAGCATTGAAAAAATCAAGACCATCGGAGCCACTTACATGGCTGCATCTGGTCTGAACCCGAAAAGCAAGGTAAACATGCATACCAAACTACCCAATTATTGTTCCATTTAAGCAACAAATATACGATCCTCGTGATTTTACTCTAAATCCTAATAGCTGCACTGAATTTCATCAATTATATCTGCGAAAAATGTCGGTCAATTTACTTTTCAAACAAATTAATTTTATGTTGTTTCTGTAATACTTGTTTTGTTTTGTCTTGTGTTAATAAATAAATATTAATATCGTTCATTGAGTTTTATTATTTTCTATTTGCAATATGGATCGGAGGCTTAAAAGGTTATTCTTTATTTTATTTTTATAATAAAGTAAGTAACAATAAAAGGATATAAACAGAATAGTTATGTATGTGTTTGGTTGAGGCGGGGGAAGACGACTGCAGCCACCTGTATGCGCTGGTGGACTACGCGTTCGCACTGACGAAGACGCTCGAGGAGATCAACAAGCACAGCTTCAACCGGTTCTGTCTACGAGTTGGTGAGTTACAAACAAAAAACATCTATGTAAAAAAATAAAAAAAATAAAAAACCCGAGTCCCCGTGGCTCACTAGCGCCGCTACCTATTTCTAACGTGCAGTTTTTTATACCTGTCTTATGTTTATTTTATGCCTCTGAAATATTTTTATTTAGCATATATAGTTAAGGAAGAGATACAAAGTTGCTCTTGGTTGCCACCGTAGAATAGAATAGAAGAAAAATTAGAAGCGGTGCTTGTGTGCCTCGGGGTATAGCTAGACAATCGATGTGGCACGACGGACAAAGATCCGTCTGCGTCGCAGGAGCTTGCGAGTTCGATTCCCGCCTTATTACAAATGTTAGTACGATTCGAAAATTTTAGTCCCAGCTTTCTGGGTATTAGCTAGGTAATTATAACGTATGAAATATTTGTCTAAGATGTGTTAATACAATCATCTAGTACCTACCCATAACACAAGCTCTGCTTAGCTTGGTCACGCTTGGGGTACATGATGCTGTTTGGATTGCCCATCATTATTTCCTATATTATTTCATATATAAACACTGCAGGTATAAGCTGCGGCCCCGTGGTGGGAGGAGTGATCGGGGCTCGCAAGCCCGTTTACGACATCTGGGGCAACACCGTGAACGAGGCCTCACGCATGGAGTCCACCGGCGCCATGGACCGCATACAGGTCACGCACTACACCAAGCAGGTAAGATACAACACCTCACTATTTATTGAGACAATATTGAAACATATCTGGGGCAACACCGTGAACGAAGCCTCACGCATGGAGTCCACCGGCGCCATGGACCGCATACAGGTCACGCACTACACCAAGCAGGTAAGATACAACACCTCACTATTTATTGAGACAATATTGAAACATATCTGGGGCAACACTGTGAACGAGGCCTCACGCATGGAGTCCACCGGCGCCATGGACCGCATACAGGTCACGCACTACACCAAGCAGGTACGATACAACACCTCACTATATGTATATTGAGACAATATTGAAACATATCTGGGGCAACACCGTGAACGAGGCCTCACGCATGGAGTCCACCGGCGCCATGGACCGCATACAGGTCACGCACTACACCAAGCAGGTACGATACAACACCTCACTATATATTGAGACAATATTGAAACATATCTGGGGCAACACCGTGAACGAGGCCTCACGCATGGAGTCCACCGGCGCCATGGACCGCATACAGGTCACGCACTACACCAAGCGGGTACGATACAACACCTCACTATATATTGAGACAATATTGAAACATATCTGGGGCAACACCGTGAACGAAGCCTCACGCATGGAGTCCACCGGCGCCATGGACCGCATACAGGTCACGCACTACACCAAGCGGGTACGATACAACACCTCACTATATATTGAGACAATATTGAAACATATCTGGGGCAACACCGTGAACGAGGCCTCACGCATGGAGCCCACCGGCGCCATGGACCGCATACAGGTCACGCACTACACCAAGCAGGTACGATACAACACCTCACTATATATTGAGACAATATTGAAACATATCTGGGGCAACACCGTGAACGAGGCCTCACGCATGGAGTCCACCGGCGCCATGGACCGCATACAGGTCACGCACTACACCAAGCAGGTACGATACAACAGCTCACTATACATTGAGATAATATTAAAACATATCTGGGGCAACACCGTGAACGAGGCCTCGCGCATGGAGTCCACCGGCGCCATGGACCGCATACAGGTCACGCACTACACCAAGCAGGTACGATACTTCACTTGCACATTGAGACTATATGAATATACAGAGAATGACTATACATTGATACAATATGAATATAATATCATCAGTAGAATCAAAGATGGTCTAACAATGCGACTTTTTGCGACGTTCTCAAGTACTTTTCGCAATTTTTGTCACAGTATTGTATAGTGAAAAAATTATAAAGTTTAAAAGAAAATAGTTGGGCCTGGCAGGTACAAAATGACTCGTCATTAAGCCCATCCTCTGTACTTTCGTGCAAAAAAGGTTTTAAATAAAGTTTTATAAATAACCATGAGATACGTAGATAGAATAAATAAATTGAAACAATTGAGCTAACCGCAGACGGTAGCAAAAAGTCTAGCTAGCGGCAGTCCAACTGTGTTCAATGTTTGCATTTATAATTATGTTTCCATCATTTTCATTCATAATTCATTGTAAATAATATTCTTCTTGACTTTCATGTTTTGGGCCTAATTCCAACAAATCGAAGCAGTGTATAAAATCTACCAATACGAATCGAATACCTACCTACATGGCACTACTACTTATTTTGATAGATATACGTTTTCGTTTTTTTTTCTCTTCCGCTTCGCTTTGGTAGAAGGCCTTTATGTGACTAATTTGTGTCTAAATGTTAGCTATTGGAGCGATACTGCGTTTTCGAAGCTCGAGGAGCCGTGAACGTGAAAGGCATAGGCAAGATGCGCACGTGGTGGGCAGCCGAGAACGCGGCAATGGAGGCTATGTACAGACTGGCGTCACGGGTTAAAGATGACGATACATCGTCAAAGAACACAGAACTTCCACCGAAGCAACAATACCACTCATACTACTCATTATCTCCAACCTCTTATCCAACCAGAACTCCAAGCTCTTCGGATCAGACAAGTCTCGAGGCTGAGAAATTTGTCAAAGATTTCCGTGGTACCGAGGTTCTAGTACATGACGTTAAGTATGGCTTAACGCTCCTAGGCAAGAAGAGCAACTTAAGAAACTTTTTATTAAATATACCCGGTTGTGATGACAAAAGCGTTGACACAGGCAGTAGTTTAAAGGCATCCAGCATCCGTGAGCCCAAGCAACATTCGTCACCAAGTACGGTAATTATAAAGCAAAGCCCTATGGATTTCAGCTAATACCTATCACGGAAAACTTCAGCATACCTAGATCAAATATTATTACTGGGGTTCAGATCAAAAATAACATCATAAATGTACCTATAGGTTAACTAATGGTGCATTTTGAGAAAATAGATAATAACTTATTCACACGCTTTCCAAGTCACGTCAGAAAGTAACAAGTCACCTTGTGATATCATAATTATTTATTTATCACGTAGGCATTTAGTTTTGGTTGCTCTAAATAAGTAGTATTCCTCATAATATTCCCATGTCAAATTGTTCTAATCTTAATAAAATAGATGATAAATAAAACAGCAAAATAAGTATAGTATATTATAACCCACATAAAATCTTGATACTAACATTAAATTTATCAATTAACATTTAATTATTCACCCAAAACATAAACTGCTTAGCATGGGGATATAATTATGCTGTGTGATGTGTACCTCTACCTATAGCATTATCATTATTTCCTATTTAATAAATATTTATGCTAAGCATAATATGTAAGCCTAAAGTAATAACACCCGATTATGTTGCTAACATGCACTGAAAAAACCTAGAAGAAGCGGAATTAACTAAATAACAAAATACAACAGTGTGAATAAATTGCATGCTATGCACTGAAAAAACCTAGAACAAGCGAAATAAAGCAATTAACAAAATACAACCGTTTAAATAAATTGCATGTCATGCACTGAAAAAACTTAGAAAAACCGGTCTTAAGCAATTAAAAAATTCAACTGTGTTAATAAATTGAAATGGTGTACCTGGGTACCTGATAAATCCACAGACTGAGGACCAAACTATAAGTAAACTGCAGGTCCTGGATCGCAAAGGCTACGGGCTGGAGGCTCGCGGGCCGGTGGAGGTGAAAGGCAAGGGCACTATGGAGACGTGGTGGGTTGTCAGTGAGCGCGGCGCGGCCGTGCAGCCGGACCTCGTGCCCGCCGCCGACGACGCGGAGAACCATCCGCGCTCGCTCGCCGCCATCGTCTTCACCATGATGCGGAAGAGGATCTACACGCATCCGCTCGATTCCGTCGATAGACGTGAGTTATTGTTATACGTGTTCACGGCTAATCCTATCCTACTAATATTATAAATGGGAAAGTTTGTAAGTATGGATGGATAGATGGATGGATTTGTTTAGTATACATAGTTGAAAAAAAATTTCAGTATAAAAATAACATTCAATAGTTGCTATGCATAAAATACTTTGTGAGAGAACATGAGACTAGATTATATTTAGTACTAGCTGGTGCCCGCGACTTCGTCTGCGCATGATTAGTATTTGGAGTACTCGCGATTTTACTTGCGTAATTCCCTTTCCCGTGGGATTTTCGGGATAAAATAAACCCTATTTCTTATTCCAGCTTATAATCTATCTCTGTGCCAAATTTCATCCAGATCCGTTCAGCAGTTTTTGCGTGAAAGATTAACAAACATCCATCCATCTATCAATCTATCCATCCATCTATCCATTCATACTAACAAACTTTCGCGTTTATCAGTTCAATTCAGTTTGGTTCCCCTGGGCTATACGGGTTTTCAAAAATTTCTCACAGCATCTGTACGACGCGTACACACGCGTTCAGATGCTGTGAGAAATTTTTGAAAACCCGTATAGCCCAGGGGAACCAAACTGAATTCCGGGATAAAATGTATCCCATGTCCAATCGTCCCGAGTTCCATTCGAATTCATTCAATTCCGTCGTGATGCGTGGTTAAAGAATTTTTCTTTCACCCTCTCTCCCAGGGGAACCTTACTGAATTCCGGGATAAAAAGTATCCCATGTCCTTCCTTGTACTATGAACTCAAATCGTCCCGAGTTTCATTCCAACTCATTCAGCAGTTTCGGCGTGATGCGCGGTAAAGGAATTTTACTTTCATACCCTCTCCCATGAGAACCCTACTGGATTCCGGGATAAAAAGTATCCTATGTCCTTCCTCGTAGTATGACCTATAATCATGCCGAGTTTCATTTCAATCTATCAAGTAGTTTCGGCGTGATGCGCGTTTACGATACAGACAGACAGACAGACAGACAGACAGACAGACATGAATGAAAAAAATTGCAGTTTTGGCTTGAGTATCGATAATAGAGTGCCCTCCAAAAAAAATTTTCAAAATATCTTCAATGTACAGAATCGGACCTGTTACAGTTTTATTATAAGTATATAGATAGACATGTAAGGTGACACATAGGTGTGATACATATAAATATTCCTCATGAATCAGTCTATTTAAAAAAAAGAGCATCATAATCCGTTGCGTTGTTTCAAAGACATACATAGGGACAGAAAGACAGACAGAAGCAACTCTGTTGTATATTAGGTATGCAGTTACAATACAGCCTTGCGAAGCCGGAACAGGTCGCTCGCTACAAATAATGTTCTACTAATATAAATTATATTATTATAAACGTGAAAGTTATTAAGTATGGATGGATGGGTAGATGGACGTTTGTTATTCTTTCACGCAAAAATTACTGAACGAATATGGATGAAATTTGGCACAGAGATAGATAATAGTCTGGAATAACACATAGGCTATATTTTATCCCGGAATTCCCACGGGAACGAGAATTACGCGGGTGAAACCGAAAGACGCTGCTAGTACTATGCAGTGTCAATACACCCGTGCGAACCCGGAACAGGGCCCGAATTCCACTAAATAAATTGCTTCACCATTTAAATAGTATCGTGTCAAAATGTCAGTGTTAAACTCTTTTTGGTATTCTACTAGCACTAACTTTTTGAGGTTCATTCATAGCTGTGACGATTACCTCTATAGAGTCCTTTTCACGAAAGAAGTCCCCTAGACGCGGCGCTGTAGTAGTACGACCGAATGAAGCCAGCAAGCATATGGCAATCTGTCAAATTTAGTTCCACCGAGGGACTTTTTTCGTGAAAAGCACTCTACCTACCAATTTGAAATTCTAATTATGAAAGTCTCTTCAAGCGCAAAAAATAGTAGAATACCAAATGCATACACGTCATTTTAATCATATTGTTTGAATGGCACTATTGAGACCTTTGTTTTGATATTAGTGGACTTCGGAACAGGTCGCTATAAATAATGTTTCTGTGTGTGTCGTCAGCTCAAAGCGGCGAGCAGGGCCGCAAGGGGCGCGCCGAGACGGCGCCCAGCGGCTCCACGCGGCACATGTCCGTGCTGCAGCGCGTGCGCACACGGGTCAAGAGGACGTAAGACCATTCATATTCATTATCATTTCCATCCTAAATATTACCAATAGGTACACTTGATTCGTATAATTTGACAAATTTTAAATAAAATGTTTACTTATCTGTTTATCCTCTCTGCTAAACAGCGTTTTCATAAAATCTTACTATTATAATAAATGGGAAAGTCTGTGTGAATGTTTGTTATAAGTAATCTTTGTAACTACTTAAGTTATTTAAATGAAATTTGGTATGTAAATGATGATATGTAAAAAAGTAATTTAGGACCTAGAATAGGAAATAGGCTATTATAATTTTAAAATTTTAGCCTTTGACTGGTTTAAATAGGGTGGTATAGTTTGTATGGAAAATATTTTTTCCTTGGTTCGATTCTCGCAAAACTAGCAACAAAGCTAAGAATAAACCATGGAGTGAATAATTAAACACGTATTTTTTATTTTTACACAAGAACCCCTAGGGGGTGTGCAATAAATTTCTGAAATTGGTACGCATCTAGTAAATAAATAAGAAGGAAGCTGCTAGTAGCTCTATAACGTATGTATTGTCCTCTGTATAATGCTAGTAGCTGTATAACGTAGTTATCGTCCTCTCTGTTACAGCGGCGACCCGGAGGCGGGTTTCCGCTCCAAGACGCAGTCGATGGTGGTCCGGCGCGCGCACGGCGCCGACCCCGCCAGCAGCCTCTCCGCGCCGCACACCCCCACCTCCCACCACCAGCCGCCGCCCCCCTCAGAGGCGGACAACCCCTCCAAGCGCACTATAGGTAACTACCACATACCTTACACCACTCTTATGAAGCTTGCTCACTCATAGATCAAAAACCAACAACTTTATATCTGTAGGCTTACAAAATAAGCTGAGCACATAAACAAGTCTATTTTTTAACCATTATCAGTAGGTAGGTAATTTGTAGTTGTTTTTATTCAGAGTAGGTACACATTTATTCTAATTAGGTATTCTAAGTTTCATTCAATAAGTGCAACCAAACCAATACTAAACCTACAAAGAGATATGTGCTTGAGAAATTTTAAGCCAGCGTAGGTATTTAGCGTATTTATGTACACTCCCTCCACCTTCCCATGGTCCTACCAACCTTGCGGTTATACGGACCGAAGCTGTGAGAAATGAGCCACTCGGGTGACTCAAGACTCTACAAATCCTACGCACATTGTCCCGTACACTCTCCCCCTTCTGGGGCATGCCACATCACATCACAGACTTCATTGCCGGGTTGCTCCTCCCCAGCTCCGTACTGCTCTGTGCCCCCCCGTCCCTCATCGAAAGTGTGCCTTCCTCAGCGCGCCGTAACTTAAACCAATAGTGAGCATATACTCTTTAAACATTTTGAAATTGGATTCCGAACTTACCAGATCGGTGTAATGCACCGCGGGCCCTCACTGTATCTCACAATGCCGTCCAAGATCTTCCCCCTTCCCTCCGAATAGTTCCTACAAACTGGTTTGTTGTAGGAACTATTCGTATTTATGTACAGCGTTACTCAAGCAGAGATCGATGACTAGGGAAGATTTCATAATACAGGCCTTGGAGACAGCTCCCGGGAGCTCGGCCCAATCTGCCGACTATGTGATTATAACTTCTGGCTCTTGACCTGACACAAAGCTTGCGTTCCCTCAGCTTCCAGGTTCAAGGCGGCGAGTTTCTCGTACCACCGGCCGCGGAGCGAGCTGTCCCCGCGGCCCTCGCCGCTGGCGCGGGGCGCGGGGGGCGACGCCAACGGAGCGCCGCGCCGCCCGCGCGCGCGCCTCTCGCCCGACCTCAAGGAGACGCCTAACACCGAGGACGACGTTACTCGGATATAAGACCATCAACATCAGCCTATATTAGTCCACTGCTGGACATAGGCCTCATAATGAGCGACATAGCGCCCTGTCTTCAGTGTGCCGCATTCAGCATCTGCCAGTAGTCTTTCGCAGATCGTCATCCCACCAAACCGGAGGGCGTCCTACCTTACGTTTGCCAAGTGGTCTCCACTCAAGAACGACGAAGAACGTTCATGGTGCTCAGTTAAACTGTGTTGTGGCACGGATTGAAAAATGACCTAATTTGAAGACTCTTTTAAAAGCTTGAAGGTCGAATTAGTTTAAGATAAATTTTCCTGGGATACTTAAGTTCGCTCTATTATGTAAATCATTGTTTAAATAAAGTAATTACCAATTTATTTATTTAATTAGGTTAAGAAAGTTTAATGTTTGTATTATTATAATATTGTACAGTGTACAGAAATAAATTTCAAAGAATCTATATTATCTAAATAAATGTTTACATTACAAAAGTACATAGGCCAAGAAAATTACCCCTATTTAAAATATATGACTATGTATTTACTAACCGAAAGCTGTGCTTAGTTAGTGACGCTTCTTTTCAGTTTTGTGGTGTTATTTGTGCCATGAAGAACAATTTGATCTCAACAGCATTTTAAATTATTTAGTTATAGATCTAAATGAATCTGAATATTTAACGACGTATCTAATTAGATTTATAGACCTACTTGGGTAACTACTTTTTTATGTAAGCTGTAAAAACAATCAAAGCGCTTAATAAATGTTATATTATCTGTAAGTTAATAATTTATTTGTATTCCTTGTTCGATTTATGTCGGATTCTGGTTACGACAGATTCGCTTTAGGGCAGTTTTTGTCCAGTCAGCGATTTCAATTTGATGTTCCAGGCCAAATTTATACGTAGATTAATTATTTTAGAATAATAAAGAGACATCTGTAAAATAAAACAAAGTATATTCATGTAAATTGTTCAGTTTTATTGCCAAATCCATACCTTTTCATACATTATATATGATTTATCTATACATCTAACTTTGGAAACAACATCATTCATGCTTCTATAAAACTATATATAATACACAATACCTAGTTATAATCAGTATTCAACGTTTTATAAACGTTCAGTTATTGCCATTACGTTGCTTATAATAAAGATTTTCTCTAAATTAGACAATTTATAAGAATGTAGGCTACATTCAATGTTTCAATCATATTCACTCCATCTCATACATTTCAACTAACCTGTTTGTACATAATTTATCACGTTTTAATTTAATGAATAAACTAAATTTTACGAAGACCTGACGCCAAATCATTTGAATGGTTATGTCACAGAATCGCCACTTAAAATACTTCTATTTAAATATAATTCAGTATTATTTTTCTATTTAAATATAATTAGTGTTAGTACAACAAGTGACACCATAATTTTTAAACATGCCTATGAATATTAATTTGAACCAATAATACCTATAAAAGCGATTTATATAGTTATAGAGATTATAAAGTTTTGATGGATGGATGAAGGGATAGTGTTGAAATTTTGAACAGATGTAGGTCTAGACCTGGAATAAAAGGCGAAAAAACTCCAAATAGCGTGTGCGGTCCTATTTACACTAAGATATTGATATAAAAGTTCTAGATCGGTTTCAGCTCGACACGTTTGACGTGCTTTCCTACATCTGTAGTTTCATCCAAGGCAGAAAACGTGTATACGGTGGTGGCGATTATGTTAGGTTAGCACAAAAGATGAATTAGGTAGATGATATTGTAATTGCATTTTTTTTTATTAAATTGACTATCTTCGTTTAATGTTTTTTGTCAACTTAGTAATATTTGCATGTAGCTCAATTATATTCATACCCAATGTAAAAATTGATTTTGAATAAATTAACCGAACTTATGTCGGATACCGTTGTCATAGTAAAGCGAACAAAAGAGGGCCCCTTGACAATTTTGTAGACTTTTAAACATATTGTGCGATTTGAAGATGTACCAACTTTTATTCAAAGTCCCTTAAATATTTTATGTATTATTACATTACCAGATTATATTACCAGAAACCAATGATATTTGTGATCATGGTTGTTGTGATGTTATTGTTAAAACCTTGCAAATTCTTCGTTATTCTTATATGTTACATAATCGTGAGTGATGAAACCTATAAGCGTACTATCACAACATTGAATAAATACTTAAATTACGTGGTTCAAATGAAGTTATTGGAATATTCTATTCTAGTTTGTTGTACTATGCAGTCATGTCTTATTCATAATAATAATGCTGGAAAATACACACAACATCATCTGGCCTCGAACTTATGTTGTGACCACATGAAGACCAGATGACTGATATTTCTAAATGAAATGATTCTTATTTTAAACAGTAAAAACCCAAACCAGGACCGATATTTGCAGATTATGCATACATTTGTCTCGCGTTGGTAATTGAACTAGTAACTTTCTGCGTCCAAGGTAGATTTTTGTCATTATTGAATAACGTTTACCCCTACTCAAAACGCATCTCAATTTAAATTCATTTATTTTATTTGCTCTGCGTCTGGTTTGAGGCAAGTTTTTGGATAGCACGATTTTTATTTATATTTTTGCAAGTGTATTATCTAAAAACTTTGTGATGCAGATTGAAGCACGTCTCAAGTTGCCATTTTTGACACATTGAAAATGTTCTTCTTCGTCTTCTCATTCGAACGGAAATTAATGTGTGGATTTGTATTTTAGAATTTAGGATCGATATTTTGAATCCATCAATTTTGGTTCCTGTTACTTCTAGTTTTTTCCGCCATGATTTTAATATTTAATAGCAATCCCGATTGTCAAATAAAAAATTAAAATAAATAAATACAGGCAAGATACACTATAAATTGATTGCCGATTATTTTCGATAAAAATCTATGAAAATATAGTAATTGTATTTTAGTTTACGTGGACTCACGATTGGCACCAAGTGTTTGGAACCTCTTTATATCTATAATATCATAATCTATTAGTGTTATTCGCTCGTTTGGTCTTCAGCCATCGCCGTTGACAGCACCTCCGTCCATCTGTGAACAAAACATTAAAATTTTACTGACACATTCTCATTCAATTTCACATTTATTATTTATTTTATTTATTATTTGCCGAAGAGTTAGTTGTCACCTATGTGATGTATTTGTACGTTCAGCGCTTATACAGCTCACGAGTCTTTATTCTAGTTATGCATTTACTTTCGTCTCTCCATACATTAGGTGCATTGCCGATTTTAATGAATGATGTGTCAATCGGTTACTACGAATAGAAACAAAACTTTAATACTTTATCTTCTTAACTTTATCAACTATGATCAAACCGTGATTCAAACTTTATTAACCTTTATTATACTTAACACCAATAACATCAATACGAGACGGTTGTCGCATTCGAAACTATCAAAATATCGAAACGAACTTTTTATTGATTTCTTTTTCCCAGTTCGTGTTTAATTCTCGGTCTGAATAGGTTGAAGCATACCTGCTATAGGTGAATTGGCTGTCTGCTCTGAAGAAGTACACGTGGTTCTTGAACTGCAGTTTGAACACGAAGTCTTTCTCTATCCCGTCTTCCGTTGACGGAAGCCCTACCGAATATCTGTAAAAATAGGACTTTATAATGTGTTGTTCGGCTTAGCTTTAATACCTGTTAATTTATAATGCCATAGGTATATCTGTAGATTTGAGATTATAACTCTTGAAGATTTACACTTGAACATATTCAAATAAAATTTACAGATCTGTAGATTTGAGATTATAACTCTGGAAGATTTACACTTGAACATATTCAAATAAAATGTACAGGCATTAATACAGCTACTAATAATATTGCAAAGATTTATATAAGGGAGCATGAGCGCTGCTTTCATGACAGGGGTTGGTTTCTTACACACATTCGTTTATTATTTTTCTAGATTTAGAGTTAAACAAAACAGTAGTGATGTAATTTTATGAAACCATACATAAAATAAAATAATCCCTGTTTTCCTTGGTCACATCATATCTTATAATAATAATAATAAAGCCATTTATTATCAAAGAATAAATTACAAGCATTTTACAAATTATGGAATACATTTAAATTAAATTATTGAACATTTATTACATTATATTTAATTAGATTAGGTACCGTTACATTAATTATTTATTATTCTGTGATCTCTATTCGAGTAAAGGCCTCCTCCAGACTGTGCCATTCCTTTCTGTTGGTCGCTATAGTTTGCCACTCTTTTCCAGCCGCTTCCTGAATTTCATCTAACCACCTTTCAAGTGGTCTTCCTCTCTTTCTCTTACCGGATGGTCCTTGCCAAGTAGTTACTATTTTGGTCCATTTTTTACTATTCATTCTTGCCACATGACCTGCCCATTTCCACTTCAATCTTCGGCAGTGGTGAAGAGCATCAATAACTTTTGTCTTCTTTCGAATGTTGGCATTTCTGTGTCTGTCCTTTCTTTTGATTTTTAAAATGCTTCTTTCCATAGCTCTTTGTGTTGTTTGGATCTTGTCTGATGTGAATCTATTAAAGATCCATGTTTGGCTAGCGTAAGATAGGCATGGTAGTAAGCAAGAGTCCAAAATCTTTTTCTTATAAATGATGGGCATGTCTGATTTGAGAATTTCTTTATAAGCCCAGAACTTGTTCCATGTAATTTTGACTCTTCTTCCAATCTCTTCACGGTGTCGCATTTTTCCAAAAGATATTTGTTTACCGAGATAAACATATTTTGAGACATATTCTAGTAGGGTGTTTTGGACAGTAATAGGTCTTTCAATGCTGTTGGTCATTAATTTAGTTTTTGTAGAGTTCAGTTCTAGGCCTATTTTGAGACTGACCGAATTTAAGTCATTAATCATAGATTCCAGTTGGTGGGCGGTTTCTGAGAACAGTACTATGTCGTCTGCAAACCTTAAATTACTAAGGTACTTTCCGTTGATAAATATTCCCTTCTTAGACCAGTCTAGGTGTTTCATAATGTTCTGAAGCACTATTATAAAAATTCTTGGGGAAATCGGATCTCCTTGTCTCGTCCCTCGGCGTATCTTTATTTCAGGTCCTTTTCGGTCTAGTTTAACTCTACTCACGCTTTTACGATAAATGTCCTGTATGAGTTCTATCAGTTCCATAGGTACTTCATTTTGTTCTAATGCCTGCCACATGCTGTCGTGCGAGATTGAGTCAAATGCTTTGGCGTAGTCGATAAACGCAAGGTACAAAGGGCGGTTCATTTCTTCGTATTTTTCAACTATTTGGTCCAGTACTTGTATGTGGTCAATGGTTGAGAATCCTTTTCTGAATCCTGCTTGCTCAACTGGTTGGTGTGGTTCAGTTATTTTGGAAAGTCGTTTTTCTAAGCCTGTAGCCAGTAGTTTGTAGACACAGGGTTGAAGACTAATGGGCCTGTAATTGCTGATATCGCATGGGTCGCCTTTTTTGTAGAGCAGGATAATGTCAGATTCAGCCCATTCTTTCGGTATTTTTCTTTCTTCTAGGATTTTATTGAATAGTAGAGTGAGTGGGGTTGCTAAAATATTTTTACCAGTTTTCAGTACTTCGTTAGAGATGTTATCTGGTCCACTGCTCTTGCCTAGTTTGAGTTTTTCCAAGTTTTTAAGAATTTCAGTTTCAATGAATTTTTCAACATTATTCTGGTGAGGTACTCCGACATGCTGTACCATAGGTAGGTAGTCAAATGTGTTTGGATTTTCATATAGTTTCCTGTAAAATTCAGTTGCTGTTTGTATGATTTTGGGTCTAGAAAAAGTTTTTTCTGTTTTGTTATTTAGGCATGGTATCCAATTCTTATAAGTATTTAGCTCCTTGTACGCTTTTTTCAGGCTCCCTGATATACTTAAATGTTTTTCAAAAGTTTTCTTTCTATGTTGATCATATTCTTTTTTAATTTGTCGGTTTGTAGTTTTATATAGTAATTTAAGTTCATATTTTTCATCTTGACTTAGAAAACATTTGTTTTTCAACTCGGTTCTTTTCTTTATCATGTTCATCGTTTGTTCTGAGATTATTTTGTGATTCTTATTTATATTGGGTGTTAGTTTCTCTTTGAGACTTGACAAAATTCCTGTTTTTATTTTTTTGAAGTATGATTCAACGTCATCATCATCACTGAAGATGATGCTGCCTACATTTTCTTGTAGTTTTTCGAGGAAACTTGTTTCATCTTGGGGTGTCTTAAATCTGATTTCTTTTCTTGCATATTTTGCTCTACTACTTTTTCCTTTTTCGATTTTCATGGTGCTTCTTATGAATCTATGGTCGCTAGCAAAAGTGAATTTGTTTAATACTTCAATGTTAGTGAATTGTTTCTTCATGTTTGTAAGGATATAGTCTATTTGGCTTCTATTGCCCTTTGGTGAGAGCCAAGTCCATAAGTTTTGGTTTTTCTTTTTGAACACTGTGTTTAGGATGGTAAGGTTATTTTCAATAGTGAATTGTATGAGTCTTTCTCCTCTTTTATCTCTCTTTCCGAAACAAGTTGAGCCCATGATTGCATGTTCACCTGAAGCTTGTTGTCCAATGCGGGCATTGAAGTCACCCATTATGATTAAATGTTTTTTGCATGGCACAGTTTCTATAACTTTTTGAAGTTTTTGATAAAAGTCATCTATTATGATCTGATTATATATATGATGAGATTATATCTGCACTGTCACAAGTTGGTGAGTGTACTTGGATTATGGAAAATTTAAAAGATTTAATTTCAAGATTCAAGATGCATATTCTCTCCGTTATTCCTATGAAGCTTTCTATGTTGTTTTTGTATTTCCTTTTCACCATAAATCCGACACCGTAGTGGCCTTGAGTTTCACCATAGTAGCATAATATATATTCATTATCTTCCATAATATTATAACCCTTACGCCTTATTTCAGAAAGGCCGATAATATCAAATTTTATTTTGGATACTGCCTCTTTAAACTCTATCAATTTTCTTCCGACAGAAGGGATCTTGCATTGTATGTGCAGATGGAGAGTGGTTTATGATTGTCTGGAGGGTTTTGGTCATTGACCCCCACGGTGACCGGCCGGGTTGGGGGACGACATCATAACTTAAGAACTATTTAATACATAATTTTTAAAGTATTCTAGTACTTTGTATTATCAGACATCCGTTTTCTGGTCTGTAGTTAACCCGCTTACATTAATAATAAACAACCTTCATCACTACATAGTATAAAACAAAGTCGCTTTTTCTTTGTCCCTATGTCTCTATATCATTATGTCCCTTTGAATGCTTAAATCTTTAAAACTACGCAACGTATTTTGATGCGGTTTTTTTTAATAGATAGAGTGATTCAAGAGGAAGGTTTATATTACGTATAATAAAACCATGCGAAGCCGGGGCGGGTCGCTAGTTATTTATAAGAACATGTACAGAAGCTGGATGCAGCAAGCTGAAAACAAGACGCTATAGCGCTCATTAGGTGAGGCCAACGTCCACCTATGACTCAGTCTACAGCCTATAGTCTATAGCCTATAGTCTGATGATGTAGAGATGTGTAGAAGCGGCAAGCTGAAGGCAGGGCGCTATAGCGCTCATTAGGTGAGGCCAACGTACACCTATGACGCAGTCTACAGCCTATAGTCTATAGCCTATAGTCTGATGATGTAGAGATGTGTGGAAGCGGCAAGCTGAAGGCAGGGCGCTATAGCGCTCATTAGGTGAGGCCAACGTACACCTATGACGCAGTCTACAGCCTATAGTCTATAGCCTATAGTCTGATGATGTAGAGATGTGTGGAAGCGGCAAGCTGAAGGCAGGGCGCTATAGCGCTCATTAGGTGAGGCCAACGTACACCTATGACGCAGTCTACAGCCTATAGTCTATAGCCTATAGTCTGATGATGTAGAGATGTGTGGAAGCGGCAAGCTGAAGGCAGGGCGCTATAGCGCTCATTAGGTGAGGCCAACGTACACCTATGACGCAGTCTACAGCCTATAGTCTATAGCCTATAGTCTGATGATGTAGAGATGTGTGGAAGCGGCAAGCTGAAGGCAGGGCGCTATAGCGCTCATTAGGTGAGGCCAACGTCCACCTATAACGCAGTCTACAGCCTATAGTCTACAGTCTACAGCCTATAGTCTATAGCCTATAGTCTGATGATGTAGAGATATAAGTTACCCCAGCAGTGGTAGGGAGGCGAGTGGCGCCGCGTCGTGCCAGCTCTTGTAGAAGAACAGCGTGAAGGCCGCGAACACGACCCACAGCTTCTGCCAGCCCGGGGACTTCTTGAACTTGCGCAGCAGGTACCCGGATAGCTGCGTCTGGGGGATAATAGCACTTTTTTATCTTACTGTCTTTAACCTCTGATACGCCGGACCTGGGAGATAATTGCACACATTGTGTGCCGCAAGATGGCGGCGATCGCAGAGCGCACTAGACAGGGTTCGGAATTTATTGAATATTTTCAATAAATTGTTTGGTGGAAACGTAACTAACGATTGTATTCAAAAGTAAAATTCCCACTTTACATTATAATGTAATTTTTACTGCTAAAATATTATTGCAATAACCCAATTTTTCGAAAAGTTATCAAATCAGATACATGACTTGATGCAGTTTTCATAAACAAATTTCAAATTGTTCTAAATGTTAATTCTCTATGGAAATTATTGATAGATGTAGTAGACAAAATGAGCTTTTCATAGATACTACACACTGATAAGGGTCCAATAAGAAAAGATTTAGAATAATGTGGTAACATGTGAGAAAGTTCCTTGCATGTGAAGCATAGATTTCGATCATCGTTTATTTCTTTTTTGCATGTGTGCGTGTACAGTTTAGGTGACAACTGCCGAAGCACTGATCAGCGTAGAGACGTAATATAAATAATTTAGACCGTATAACACTGTATTTATATACCAAAAACGTAAAAATTGTATGGCTGGTGCTAGAGCGCTGATCAGCGCTTAGGCAGACAAAGGTAGTAAGCGCTGATCAGCGCTTAGGCAAAGGAAAGGTTAAAGTTGAAAACACACAGAAACCGGAGGCAGAGCGGAGGCGAAGGCGTGCCGGTTTTTCCTATGGCACCGCGCCGCCACCGCCTGCGGTGTGCGTGTAGGCTTTCATATGATAAAATAGAATACAACGCGCACGCCTTCGCCTCTGGTATCAGTGTGTTTACACTTTAAAGGATGTAGTACATCAACAAAAACAATGGGTCGAAATAGAATTGTCTAAATATCTACGCGGCGTTAGGAGACAAACCAAGCGTGGTATTTTAAAGACATACCTCCCCCAGGTATGTCTTTAAAACTACGCTTATACCACGCTTGGTCACAAGGGCGAGGGTCAAAATCAAATCGTCTAGAGAAATCTCGTACTCTCTCGTTGTTCTTTTTTTTTTTACTTTTTATCCGTCACAAATTCTTCAAAACCCAACTTAATAACCCTCCCCCCCACGTAGTAATGAGAACAACCAACGAGAATTACGTGTAAACAAGAAAGGAATGTTGGGGTCTTGGCGTTACTACGGTTGGTACCGAAGGGCTCATAGAAATCCTAAAATATGGGTCACTTAGTATGGGTATATTCCCTTAGGGGTGTGACTAGTAGTGGCGGACTTTTGTCTGAAACTGTAGTGATGAATGATTGTATTATAAAAGGTAGTGACTGTGAGTGATTCAAGAGGAAGGTTTATACGTATAATAAAAGCGTGCGAAGCCAGAGCGGGTCGCTAGTGTATTATAAAAGGTAGTGCATAAGGTAGTTACCCTCATAGCGAGATGCAGATGGTCGCGTCCGAGCGAGGTGGCGCGATGCCAGCACACGTGCGCCAGGCTGCCTCCGCTCACACTCGACAGACTTGTACAAGATGATTCTGGAAACAATAAAGACTTTGTTATCACCATCTTAAGTAGTCTGGGAACTTAAAACAACACTAAAGTTTTTGATCAGTAAACCCGGGTAGGGTCGGAGTGTAGACATTCGCGGTAGGGCTGGTCCACCAGTTCGCTCAAAGTCGCTCTGCGAGCTATAGAAAAAGCTATGCTCGGAGTTTCTCTGAAGAATAGGATTCGTAAACTTTCGGAAAAAAAGGTATCGACATAGCTCAAAGTATTATATAGTATAAGTAAGCAAGCTGAAGTGACAGTGGGCAGGCCATATCTCGGGAAGTAACTACAACTGTTGGGGTAAAAGTGTTCTTGAGTGGAGACCGCGACTCGGCAAACGTAGTGAAGCACGCCGCCTGGGATGATGACGTGAAAAAGTACTCTTACTATTTTCACCTTGCTGATTATGATAGGAGAGATACACCATTTTCGAATCATGTTTTTAACAATAGTAAAGTAACAAAAGCCCTCCAGCCAGGTGAGGTGACGATCTGCGAAAGACTGTAGGCAGATGCTGGATGCGACAAGCTGAAGACAGGGCGCTATGGCGCTCATTAGGGGAGACCTGTTCAGCAATGGACTAATTTAGGCTGATGATGATGACGTTCTGATTGTGATTAGTATTAGGAGATAATCGCTCTTATTTAAACAATAGTAAAGTAAGAAACCAGGGCTTGATACCGGTACCAAAAATACCGGTACTTTTACGGTAGTAACGGTACTTTCATTTCGTTAAATTCGAGTATCGATACTTTTGAAGTACCGGTACTTTGCCTAAAAGTACCGGTATACTAAGCGGTTCTCGCGTCGTCTCGTTCGTCTTTTCTAATCAGTTTTCTCTCTCGCTTGCACAAAATAAAATTGTTGAAAAGTACCGGTACTTTCGAGCATAATTTCGGCAATTTCACCTATACTTATAGAAAATACCGATACTTTAGTACCGGTACCAATGAAAGTACCGATACCACACTAATTATACCGGTTCTCAAAAAGTACCGGTATAATTTGTATCGATACCAAAGAAGTACCGGTACCATGTCAAGGTCAGTCGAACCGGTATTCCAAGCCCTGTAAGAAACTCACCGGTATCTTGGTCGCAGGGCGTGAGTTGAGTGTCGAGCGCGCGGTGCGCGTCGCGCGCCATCTCTATCGTGTGTTCTAGCGCGTTGCACCAACACGTCCACTCCTGGTCGTTGCTGGCGCTCAGCAGGACTTCCACGTCGGGACCTGGACAGTACATACTGGATTTATCACACACCATCGATCAAATATACCCTGGATGCACCTTTCCATCCTAATATTATAACGACAACTAACACGAAAGCTTCTAAAGCCAGGTACAGACTGCTGTAACGTAACATGCAATGTAACATGAAAGGCATTTCATAAGTGTGGACGCAGCGCGCGCACGAACTGAGCACGTACTTACTCGCATCTTTTCACACACAGCGCGCCCCTTGGTGCGAAAAAAACGACAAATGGCGGATCGAGTTGAAATGCTCTGTTCGTGCGCGTAGTGTGCGCGGTTCGTGCGCGCTAGGCGTCCACACTATGGGATTTCTGATACATTGCATAATACGTTGCGACAATGTGGACGGTAAATTCTTTTATTGCGTGTTACATTGCATGTTACGTTACAGCAGTCTGTACGCGGATTAAACAAGTATAAATTGAAGTCAGCATCAGTTACCTTCAAGCGCAAACGTGTGGGGCAGCTCGGACGGCTTGAGCTCCAGCGTGTGTAGCGGCAGCGCGACGTGAGCCTTGAACTGAGAACTGCCGGACTTCGATGTTATCACCAGCACGTCGCTGAACTGAAATACAATCCACATTCAATAATACCAGGGTGAGAGATGAGACTTACGGTTTGATATTTAGTGGATACTTTTACGGTGACAGGAAATGCAAATCTGGCGCTTTTATAAACCAAACTGTTACCAGAGTAACGCATAACTGGTAATGGATTTGATTTGTAGGAAACGTTAAGAGCTTGTCCAGAAAGGACGAATTCGCTGCGCTTCTCTCGTGCGTATTACGCGCGACCGTTGCGTTCACAAGATGCGTACGAACGCGGGAGAGAATCGCGAATCGATGAGTCTGGCGTAGTGCACGCAATTTACGCGCGCATTTTGAATTAATATCATGCAAAACAGAATGCTCGCGCTTGTGTGTGCATGCGTTAGTAAGTGTGAACTTGTAGGAACCATAGACATACAATCGCATACGTAATGGTTCTCTGAGCGCATTAGCTAGTCTGACGTCAGACGTATTTCTATCGAAATAGCAGCTGACCCTGGCTGACAAGAGACGCAGAAATGTTGTGTCTATTTGATTACTAAGCCCAGGGAGTAAGACATAAATTAAGCTATAGACAGGTTCTCCCTAATGAGACTAGATAATGTCAGACTAGTGAGTGATACTAAATAGTTTAAAATTTTAATTTTCTAAGTGCTTATTTTGTAAGCCTAAAGCCTAAAAAGCCTAAAACCAGCAGTTTGTCGTAGCCCGCGATGTCGCGCTGTAGGTGACACAGCGCGCAGTGGTTCTCTATGTGTCGCAGTTGTTCTCTCGCTTGCTCCGTGTTAAAGAAACAGATGCTCACCAAGAACAGCATTCGCTGCTGCAGCCCCCTGTTGGAATGCTTGTAGAGACAGCCCATCCGGATGAACTCCCTCTCGGCGACCAGCAGTTTGTCATAGCCCGCGATGTCGCGCTGTAGGTGACACAGCGCGCAGTGGTTCTCTATGTGTCGCAGTTGTTCTCTCGCTTGCTTCGCTATGCTCTGGGATAGATCGAACGCCGCCGATGCGGACCCGCCGACGCCGTTCGAACATAATTCTGTAATTGTCCATCATGAGTTATTCGAAAATATAAAATAAATGCTGCGCACAGCATCTAGCCCCAATCCAAGCAGAGCTTGTGTTATGAGTACTAGATGACTGATATACTTAATACAAATACATTACAAAAAATACAAAAATACAAAAATCTTTATTGGGAACAGAACTTATGTCTACGGTACAATTGAGGGCTGACTACCGCAAAAGTTTAAAAAACTGTGTAGCGGAACATTACAAGGATAGTTATTTTTATATTACATAAAAATACCCAGAACCCCGGTAAAATATTTGCAGATCGTACAAATATTTATCCCAAGGCGTGAATCGAACCCGCATTCAACTGCGTCGCAGGCAGACCTTCGCCCACCCACATCGGTTTTTCAAATTTAATGGTTTTGTGGAAGATTCTTTGAGACTACAGTTTGTAACGTACAATACACGCTAAGAGTTTTATTACACCTTCGCTCATCACATTCATCAGTTATCATGCTCACCAGCAGCAAGCCGTTCCAAATGCAGTGTCCGATGCAGCGGCCTCAGCAGCAAGCACGACAGCGGCAGCGGCGAGTTGGCGTCGAAGCCGGCGCATTGCTGCCGCACGAGCGGGTTGCTGCGCCGCACGCTCTCCACCAGGCCGACCAACGTGGCTGCGCGTTCGATGTACGTGGTGAACGCATCACATGTCGAACTTAGGTAGTCGTGAAGTAGTTCTGCTATTTTCTTGTACTCTGGTTCCTCTGTGTCTGAAAGTAATTGGCGCAGTCTGAGGGATAGGTTCTTTTTTCTATAATGATTTTAATTCTATTTAGTTAGTTCAGTCAAACTTCAAGTAACCACCTAAATTACAAAATTATACCTATGTCGTATTTTTTATAGTCATCATCTCATAATTTTGTATGTCGGTATTTTTACGTCGCCATTACACAATTCAATTGTCAAAGGAGTTATTTTATTCCATGGACAAGTATACTATTTGCCTTACCCTAGATAATGTAGCTGATTCTCAACTAAAATAATCTTTCTTAGATGTTGTGTTACAGGCAAATATACGTTACGTAGATAGAAGTAAACTGGCGTAGCCGGAAGGATCAAAGCCATATTTTGACATTGACATGCTTGAACTAGTATAGTTAGAATACTTAGTAAAGTGACAGGAGACTCCCGATCCGGTTCGTTTTGGTGCAAAGGATTGCCATTGCTATTCAGCGAGGTAAGGCTGCATGCATTATAGGCATCTTTGCGCCGGAAATGGTCAGGGGCGGGTTATTTAATGACTAATTATAAATTGTTTGCTTCCTAATCTTCCTATATTATGTTTATCTGACAAATAAAAAATAAGATACATACCATTAGTAGTAGAAGGCGAGACGGCGGCTAGACACCGCTCGAGGCGCGCCAACAGAGCGCCGGCGGGTAAAGCCAACGGCTCGAGCGCGAGGCAGGCGCGCGCCAGAGTCGCCACCACCTCCGCGCCTTCGCTAGTCAGCTCCGATATCCGCTGGGACCACGTCTGCCGAAATACACTTTGTGAAGACCAGTCTTTGTCACATACGCAAAGTAACGTAAGCAATGTAACCAGAAATCAAAAACTGTATTGTGTTCTATAGGCTTACAAAATCACTTCGACAAGTTAAATTTTGAACTATAAATAATTATACAATTAATTTAAGTAATAAGGTTTGAATTGATTTTCTCTTTGCTTCAATCTTTTGTCCACTAGTGGAAGAAACGAAAAATAAACCACTAGCACATATATAATTTACTAGCAGCGTCTCTCGGTTTCACCCGCGGTAATTCCCGTTTCCGTGGGAATTCCGGGATAAAATATAGCCTATGTGTTATTCCAGACTAATCTATCTCTTTCCAGATCAAATTTCATCCAGATCCGTCCAGTAGTTTTTGCGTGAAAGAGTAACAAACATTTTATCTATCCATCCATACCGTGCGAAGCCGGGGCGGGTCGCTAGTAATGAATACTACAATAAAAACCGCTAAACTCACGACAGTAACAAGCTCCAGGTCCCGCTTGTACGTTCGCTCCGTCATGAGCAGTTCCTTGGCCACGAAGTAGGTAATATCACAGTTGCGCCGCCGAGGCAGCTCGCCCGCGCCTTCTCTCAGAGTGCCCAGGAGGCAGGACGATATGCTGCAATACAATAAACATACACTCACTCAGATAGCTTACAACAGAGTGAATACGGAGGTGTTGAGTTTCTTGATTATCCCAAAATAATCTACGAAATATTTATTCCGACAATAATTAAACCAGGGTTTAAATTACCAAGATAAATATCCTTCTTGATAATTATCACGATAATTATCAAGATAATTATCAGATAATTATCCGATAATTATCAAAATGTAAGTAAACTTTTCAGTTCATATTTCTGGTATTTTGGCTATCTACCTATCACCATTTACATTAAGAAGAATAAAATAAACACATGTAACAATCAAGGACATCTCTTATAAAGCTTTAATTTTGAGTTTTGATTGAATTCGTGTTCTGATACACCAATGCAATACGAAAAATGTAAGGGGCAATTTAAATATTACCGATTATATTTATCAAAGATAATATAATTAATTAGCTAGAACTTAAATTGGCGGTCTTATCGCTCAAGAGCCACTATTTCTCGCAAATGAGAGCAATACTAGCATACTTTGGGGCTAGATGGTGATATGTGGATCGTCCAGCATATTTTTTTTATTTATAGTAAGCGTAATTGAGAACTTTGTTTTTATCACTATAACCACATATTGCTCTAATATAAATAAATTTAGAAATTTCAAATAGCTGAAATAATAGCTACAACTTACCTGTTATTATTCCGCCTCGTCAAGGTATCGCCGGCGTCGCTCTCTCCGCCGCTCAACACGTCCATGCTGTTCGTTGATTCGTGAATTATGTTCACTGACAAACAAAAATTTACATGAGTAAAGTAAGTATTTTTTTTTATTTTGATGCACAATTCAAACAAATACATAAGAACATAAAACTATACCGAAAATGGCTGATACACAGCTGGTGCTGTGGCAGGAAAATATTGCAGTATAAGGCTACAAACAACAAAATGTTTGTAGCCTTTTACTGCAATATTTTCGGAACAATAATGTAAGGTGCATTGTTCCGTCCGATTGATAATGACCAGAAATCAGAAATCAATAACTTTATGTCTTTAGGCTTACAAAATAGGCACTAAGAGTAGTCAATTTTTTATTTTTATAATAATCATCATGATATAATGGTTTAAAGTGTTTTAATTCATTTTCTCTTAACTGCAGTGAAGTGAAAAATAAACGAACAGCACATTTATTTATAACTTACTCTCATGTGTCTAATACACGTTTGTTTTAATATTAATTACAGACTATTGTATGTAGGTGTGGTACCGAGCGACATCATCATCATCATCATCATTTATGTAATCTATGCGCCATCAATATCACAGTATTTAGTTCTGACATAGAACAGTTATGTAATGAACGCAGTTTAGTCCGCTAACAAGACATTTACTTAGCTAGATGATCAATAACATAAAACTAACCGTTAACATTTCCATTAATAAGGTCGCTATGCGTCCGCTGCCTGCTGTCCACAGCGTCGTGTCCGTTGGTGAGCGGCCGTGCGTACGGCGTCGACGCACACAGCGGCATTTCCGTCCGCTCGCTGGGCGACATGCAGAGACTAGCGGACGACACCGTGTTATCATCCTCGGGAGATGTTTCGTCTGTGTATGAAAAGATTAAGTTTAAATGTGCAATAAAAATATACATATCATGTACAAATACAATTATATGTATAAATGTGCAAGTACTAACACATCTATATCAATATAAAAAAGGTAAAAGGATATAGGCTGTTCCATTCTTACAAGATCAAATGAAGTGGGGTTCCAATCTGCATCAGCTGAAACCCCCTTAATATCAGAACTTCTAGGGGCTAATGGATATCCAATTGATGCAGAACCGTGTGGGTTCTGTGGGGGCAAGTTGATGCAGATTGCAACTCCCGAATGCCCCACTGCGTTTGATCCTATGGAATGAATCATTCTGTACAAAGTTGCTGTCACAAAACGGTAAAGCGATAGGGCAGTTTGTGAATAAACTTAGACAAAGCATAGAAAATGAGAAATATGTACTACATAACATAGACTACTTTTACGAAGCTTTTAATAAATGAAACTGTGGTCTAATATGTAAAGCATGCACAGAAAAAATGATTTTCAAACAGATTGTGTTTTGAAAACATGCATTGTGGATAAAAACTTAAAAATATCATAGAATAAAAACGTACACTAAGAAAAAGCAAATCATCTGAAAAGGAAAATAGCATTAAATAACTGGAAAAAAAACGATACCTACAAAAAACAACATCCGACCATGCACTTTTACATTTTGATAACTCACATCGTTTTTCCTGGTAGCTTATAATTTGTTGGAAAGGAGTAACTTAACATAACAAAATAAAAGTGAATAAAAAACCTATATCGTTTAATTTTATTTATTCATTGTTTAACTATCCCCGTAGCGGGGTAGTGACGTGTATTGCGGGGCAAAGTACACTCACACTCACATATAAATTCAAAAAGGAAGAAACGTTTCAATATCCGAAACAATATCAAAGACCAGCCAAGGTAATCTAAATCCATCCATCTGATTGGACTTGCGAACCAATCACATCAATTGCTTTAGACTATTCCTTAGACTGATTCCATAAAACTTAAACAGATAGGAATGAGATCAACATTAATTACAGTCTATTCGGGTTGTACACTCTCAAAAGTCGAAGTTCTTATACTAAGACTCATTTGGCCAGCCGTTTATTCCACTAAGAGGGTGGCCGAGCCCTTACACCTACATCTAATTTGCCTCGTGACCGCTGACGGTCAATAATTGAACACTATCCAATGTTGGATTTGGGAACTAAGAACAAATACACGAGATCCCAAAGCCGACAAAAAAAACAAAACACAAAATAGAATCTCTACTAAAACTCAAGAAACAAAACAACACTAGAATAAATCTTTAACTCATCGGAAGTAAATAAGATAAAAAGAAATACAGGGATCTAGAAACCGCGTTATATCTATTTCCACATATATTTTTTCCTAACTACGTCTTCGGGATAAATCCATACGAAATATGAGTTCTATAAAGTAAGGTATAATTATTTAACTATGCGAACATACTACTTTAAAACGGGAAGAACAGTGTCGTTTTTAATTGATTTTTTTAAACACTACGTTTATTTGACAAATCGCAATTTTAAGCCAGAAAACAGATCGATGCAACGCATATTCAATTTAGAATCCCTAATAACAAGTTAGCAATAAATTCCAAAAAAACATTAACCAAACAACAATAAAATTATTTCGATGACTTCTTAACTTTAGTGCTAGTGCAAACATCCACACGACATAGATTCTCACAGTCCTAACCATTCACATACGTATTTGTCAAATTTCATTAAAAAATTCAATACAAACGATAATAATAGTGTCGGAAAAAATTGAGCACGTTTGGCACGATTGCAAGATCCCTCGTAGATTACAAGTCTAGTATCATGAATGAAATGAACAGCGACGAAGTGGTGCAACCACCAATGAATCAACGACTCGAACAACTAATATCAAACAAGATAACATTCAAAGAACCCAGATCTTGGATCTCAACACACAAAATAAAATCACAGCCTTTACAATAATACTATTATGTTGAATAATTTCGTCAATAATAATTCAATAACATATTCAAATAGCAAAAATTGGCACTAAGTACATAATAACATGATACTATTGATAGATCACCATTATTGATAGCTCTAGGGTCGCTAAACGATAATATTTGACAATACTAACTATAGTAGGGGCAGTTCCACGTCTTACCATAACAAGAATATCGTGAGAAAATGCATTCGATACACATATAACTACCGCTAAGTCCTTAAGTAAGCTAGGGGTATAAGTCCGCGTAAAACACGATAGTCAAAGAGTTCGCGCTATCCGGGAATTGGCACTAGATATTAAATTCATTATTTGCTAAATATTGAAAGTGACAATGTAAATATTCAATATAATGAATACCCTAATACCAAATATCAATATAACAATAATTGCGTTAGTCTGAATTCAAATTTAAAAATTATTGCTGACTAAATTCAGCCTTCAGCATTCGCGCGCCGCATCATGAACACTCATCCAATAGGAGGGGGGTGATTACGAGAAAATAATGCAAGCTTGCTAATGTAAATTGAACTATACTTCACGCACTTGGGTTAGTTTTTTGTTCAAGCTTCTAATTGATTTGATAAAATCCGTGTCAAGTGCGTGAGCTCAAAGTGATTACTCTATCTCATCATCCGAACAGAGCGGTGGCGGCAGAGTAGAAACATCGAACTTTTGTTCGGGGCTGTCGCTGGAAGCCTGCGAGTCGACGTAGTGACTGGAATAGAATCTCTCGACGTTGTTCAGACTGAAACGTTGGTCCATGTCGCGAGAGTATTGCGCCTCCTCTCTAGCGCCCATTTGGCGGTCGTACTGAGGGTAGCATTCCTGTGTTTGGAACATTACGACTTCTTCGTAACGTTCCGGATATGGGCTACCCCTGTACTCTTCATACTCATCCTTCTCAACCGGAATGTCGGTATCGGAGTAAGCCACAGACTCCCCGCGCTCGAACATGTAGCTGCCAGATTTAGACATTTTTGGAGCTCGCTTTATGGTGTCGATCGGATAAGCGTAATCGTCCGAATCATCTCTGTCGCTTTGTTCCTCGTAGAACACTCGCGATTGATGCTGTCCAGAAGACTCTCCCATTGATAAGTCTTCTGACTGGCGATATGGTGAAGAAATAGACTTGTTTCTTTTAAGCGATGATTGGCGACTACTTTTGTTCGAATAAGAAGTCCGCGGGGGACTATCTTCAGGCACGAATGGTGGTTCCTGTGAATCCAGATACGGATGACGCAGTCTGCCTAATCTATCAAAGCGAGGGAACCCCATCTCGTCCTCATCGGCCGACGATCCAAAGCCTTGGAATTGTACCGGAGTTATGCTAATCGGAAATTGTTTTGCTTCATAGTTAGCACTTTTGTACTTGGCATACTCGTCTTGATCTTCGTCTTCGGAATAGCTGGCAGCCTCCGCCACATCACCTTTAGACACTTCAGAAGAGCCGGACTCAACTTCAGGCAAATAGCTGTCGGAGCATTCTGAGCTCTCCATACGACGTAGGGATTCATCGACCACCAAAAATTGATCGCAGTGATTCTTGTCGCTTTCTGAAGAGCACTGACTCTTCGTTGAATCTTCTTCCAGAACGTCTTGTATCTTGTCTTGGCGTTTACGTGCACTGGTCACTTGTTTCTTCCGCCTAAAAGTTCTCATTCTCTCTCTAGGATCTCTGATTACGTCCAAAGAGCTATCGGTGTCGTTGCCACTTGGCGGACTTTTCATTGATATATTCCTTACCAATAACGACTTCTTGACTGGCGCTTTCAATGGCTGAATTGGAGGAGATTCCGAACTCAAGCTACTAGAATAATAAGGAGAGCAACGAGATAACGGAGTCTTTCCAGACCTCTCAGCTGACTTATTTTCTTGCAGATCTCTATGCACCGACGGAATTTCAGGTACAGAGATAATGGGCAAATCAGATGAAGATGACAGAAAATGTTCATGGAAAGACCAGCTTTTTGGTTTACAGCGATACTGTTGGGACGTTTTGTATTCTTTTATCTGGTTTTTAGAGAGGGTCTTGTCATCGTAGCTTGCATGTTTAGACAATGGCTTGTAATCAGATTTAACGAACTGAGGCGGGCCAATTTCATCTCGCAGCATATTGGAAAATTCTTGACTTTGATAACGCTCGCTGCGTTTTTCTTCTTGGCTATAAAGCTGAGATGGCATATCGATGTCTAACTCAGGCTGAGGTTCGGCAAAATAAGGCTTAAAACCACTATCTTCGCTCTGGCAACGAATAGTCTGTTTCAAATATCGGTTTGACTGTTCTTCATAGCTCATGCTTTTGGGTGGGGCGTTGTGATAACGTTCATGCCGTGAATCATGTCCATGAAAACCCTTCAATCTTTGATCAAATCTTAGTACACCGTTTGTGTGTTTTTGTAGACTACTCAAAGAACTGGAGCTTGACTTATCAGACTTGTCGCTGTAACTAATAGAGGATGATTTATCTGTCTTCCCGTAAGCCGAGAGTCTCAGTACTGGCTCTGTGGGTTCTTGCATGTCAGGCACGGGTGAAGACGGTTTTGTCACCGTTACTTCAATATCGTATTTATCAAGGGCTTCCTCGCTATCAGAAGTCGGCTCTTGTGAAATAGTATCATCATGTTTGCCATTATCAGTCTGGAGATGATCTTCACGAGCTGTAGCTACGAGTGTGTGTGTGGTACTCGCCGACCAATCAGAAATTGACTGAGCAAGAGTTAATGTACTATCGCTTTTAGTGCCTGAGCTACTATCCATTCCTTTACGAGAAATAGTAGTTTCGGAGCTGCATAGTTTGTCGTACTTTACATTTTCGGAACTTTTGTCAAGGCTACTGCTTTTAGAACTCATTTCGGCTTGGGAGCTTATCTTGGGTGGTTTCGGTTCTGATTTCTTACTGGCATGGGATGTCGAATACGCTTTAGCTGACATATTTTCAGATTTTTCACTTTTAGGTACCGAGACAGCAGATATGCTCTCCGAAGCTGAGAGGTTTGCATACTGACGAACCGTGTTTGTTCCGGTTGACCACTCAGATATGCTCAAACAAATAGATGTGTCTTCAGAATGAGAGCTGTGAGTACACTTCTTTTGCGGTAATCCAATTTTGACCGTCCCATCTAAATCAGTCCCGAAAGAACTCGTTTCTTCCTCGGAATGGCTACTGTGACTGCATCTTTTGCAAGTACCAGTACTCCCGATACTGAGTTTAGTCGCTGCTCGAACTGTTTCATCAGCATTTGTTTGAGACAGAAGATCGTCGACCGAAGTGTCCGAAGTATTCGAACCAAAGGAATATTTGGTCTGACTTGCTAATTGAGAAAATCCCTTATCAAAGTCGGGAGAAACAGACTTGCTGTCACCTCCAAACACATCATCAGTAAACAAATGATCATCTTCGAAATTAGGGCTTAAGTTAGCCGGGGACTTGGGCGACCTTTGTGGTTGGCTCATAATAACTTGTTCATCTAAACTGCTTTTGGAGAACGATTTATGTTCTCCTCGTGTGCAACAGGCTCCCACGTCACCCATGAGACACGTTTTACTGAATGTCCCACTGAGACAAGACTTGTCATAGCTCGGTACAACACCTTTATTCAAGCACGCCGATTCGTCTTGCTTCTCTAACGGTTCTACCATATAACCAGATTTCTCATATGGAATAACTTTATTATTTTTCTGAGGGCGGTCATCGCTAAGCTCTGATTTAGACTGCATGTCTCTTTCCAAATCATCGTCATTGTTTAGGGTGTCACTATCGTCATCGGAACCTTGCAAAACCTGGTCTTTAGAGCTTTCGGACTGCAGAGTAACTTTCATTGCCTGTTCTGGTTCATTACTCATGTAGTAAATATGAACTTTCTCTATAATAGGAGTTTCGAGCAGACTAGAAGGCAGAGACGGCCACTGGTCGAAGTCACTTGATACCCGTCTGCTCGTGGCTTCCGAGTCAGGGTATTTGCCAACAGCTTGTGGTGGGAGTTCCGGCAAAGGCCAATCTTCTGAGTCCTGACTTTCACTAGTTGAAGATTGTTTTGGTGGTGCTTTAAGCGGAGTGCGACGAGGACTTTCGTTTTTCTTATAATCGGCCATATCATCAGGGGTTTTTCCTGTTTTAGATTCTTTAGTAGATCTTTCATACATTTCACTTATTTTCGCTTGATCTATGGGTATATCAGGCATTTCAGCAGAGGTTCTTCTATCAGTGTCTGATATGTAAGCAATATTGGCGTTACTAGGCGGATCGGAACTCAGACTAGCTTGGTGATCGCTTGAGTTTAGCGACTCTTCATTAATACTCTCGGATCGAGAGATCGCTTTTGTGGAATCCTCATCTGCGCTAGTTTTTTCCGAAGCGGTGCTACGTTCGGATATTCGTGATAAAGTGCGTCCAAAGTTTTGGCCATATCCAATCACAACATCGTTTGGCGCAGATGAAGTAGAGGGATACAGGAAATTTACTGGAAAATCGTTAAGATCATCTGTGAAATCGGCTTCAGTCGAATCTTTTGACGAGTTGGTCGATAATGGTGGGTTTTTAGAAAATGTCTGATAATCTTCTTGAAGCATACGTTGACTATTTAGTTCGAACACATCTTTATTGAGACCTAAGCTCTCATAGCCTTCGTGGTCCTGCGGTATCCAAGCTTCTTCAATACTTGTACTATTTTCACTACCTGAAGCGCCAAAGAACGGACGCCAGGTCGGTTTAAGTTCCTCACCTCGGCGATAAGCCTCGCCAAGTGACCCCGAAGTTGATTCTGTAGTTTCAAACGATCCCCTCGATTCCACGCTAAGAGATCCTTTCGAATCCATACTGGATTTGGACGAGCTCTTTTGCTCATCTAGGCGACATTTCCTTCTGGAAGATGAATCGTCGACACTGAGGGATCCTTTAGAGGGCGTTGTAGTAGTTGTAGTATCCATGCTAGATTTAGATGAACTTCTACGGTCATCGTCTCTCAAGGTTCTCTTTCTACCCCTTAGCTCCCTTTCAAATGACGAAGTTATAACATTGCCGTCATCATCAAAATCAATGGTAGTATTTTGATCTTCTTGTGATATAGTTATAGCAATTTTAGTTTTCTTGACGGTTTTTTGAAGTTCCATTGCCGCATCGGACGTCTTAGATGCAGCTGAATGACTTGATTCCGATTCTTCAAATTTAGCTACTTTGTCAATGCCAGTTTTTCTTTGATTAGGGCGAGATAGTTGTTCCACGGTTCTATCAATACTTTCAGAGCTTGAATCTGAGTCAGTGGGAGCTTTTTGTGAATCAACTTGGCCTTGTTTTTCTAAAGTTGGTGTTGGAGATTTCCTGGTGCCATATTTTGACGGACTGCGAGGACTTTCAATGCGAGACATCTCAGGTACTGGTGATGGAGATTTCGAATTAGATTTGGAACTCGAACCAGTGTGCTGTGATAATAAATGCTCTTCACCGTACTCCATAGCTTGTTTTAACTCTTCTAAACACTCTCTGTCTTTCTTATTTAATTTTTCAATATCCTGCGATATCCCCAGTGGTCTGGCGATTGAACAACTCACACTGGATTCGTCATCAATAGAACTGCCTTTAATGTGGCTTGACGGGCTCACGTCTTTTTCGATACTAGTCCAAGATGTTGACTCAGAGCTCCGAGAACGCTCAGCGCTTAGCTTTAAAAGCTCGCTTCGTCTAGACTTAGCTGTCAACAAAGCTTTGTGTTCAGGTCTTGGCTCCGTCGGAGATTTATCACTGCCAGAGCTTCCTGTGTGTTCCCCTGACTCAGACTTATTAGATTTAGACGTACTCGAGTCGATAAATGGTATATTTTCTATAGTAGGGCTGTTTTCTTGTGGTGGAGTGACAATTATCTTGTTTTTGTTTTTCCATTTCAGTGATAAGTCTACGTTTTTTTGATCTTTTGGATGTTTTTGGTCGAATTCAGAATCAGCAATTTGTGACATAGTTTCATGTTTAAGGAATTCAACGAGACTCGCAGAAGATTCATCAAAAGTCCCTTGTGGGTCTAAAGTTCGCCGTCCTTTAGCCGTTGTATGACTGAGATCAGATATCTGCAGTTCTGTTTCAACTGTATCATCAAAGTCTGAAACCCACGATCCAGTATCAGTACTTTTGCCGCGTTGAAGTTGCAACTTCCTTGACTCTGGGTCAGAAGAACTGTCGGCGTCAATGTATGGTAGAGATACTTCTAGTAGCTGTCCATCATCTGAAACTTTTAGATCGCTGACATCTGTCAAGGACTCTTCCTCGCTAGTGATGCGAGTTACTTCAGGTTTCTTTTCTCTGGAAACCAATTCATGGATATCTTGACTGCTTCTACTTTTCTGAAGTTCCTTTTGTTTGTTATAAATGTCCATTTTTCGTCGTTCAATGATGACAGTCTGTGTATCGTTTTCAATGACGGTATGTAGGGAACTGGTCATCAATTCTATAGACGAGTCATCTTCTTTCTCTCTAAAACTGTTTGATGGGGAAATTTCCTTTTTGTCTTGGATTTCCGGTGCTTCTTTGACACTAGGAACACTCGGCATAGTGGGGTGAACTTCCACTTTGACAACTTCTTGTTTAAAGTGCCTGTCATTAGGCTCTGGAGGTAGGTCGATTGGTAGCGAAACCACATAGTTTCTATCCAAACTCTTAGACTTTATTTTAGCTTCAAGTTGGTTATCAACTTTGCGATCTAAGCTCTTTGACTTGGCAGCCGGGCTGATTTTCTGGTAAACTACTTTTCCTTCAATTTGCTGTTTGATCTCTTGCTTCTTTGACAATGTCTTCGGTGATTTTTGTAACGCAGCAAGATCGTCGAATTTGTCTTCCATGGACTGACTCTTGTCATCCATGCTTTTATTAATTTTATTGCTTGATTTAGATGATTTCTGGTCCTCGAAACTCCTACTAACTTTCCCACCTATTTTATTGTCTAGCTTTTTTGGCGACTTGGCGATGAAAACATGATCCTCCGCTTTACTTGTTATTTTAGTTTCGATTATTATTTTGTCCCCTTCAGTCTTCACCATTATTTTGTCCTCGGGTTGAGGGAATGGTGGCATTGTGTCTTTGACGGGACTAATAAGCGTTTTGGTTTGTTTTAAAGCGGCTTCGAACAACATCTGCTGTTTTTCCTTGCGTTTAGCGATTTCTGTGTCACTTTCTTCTTGAGATTTGGTTCGTTCCTTGCTGTTTCCGCGTTTAATATCCATTTTTTCCAGAGACTTAGATTTTTCTTTCATCATCTTTTTATCTTTCTGTTCCAGTTCTTGGCTCTTAGCTCGAGCCAGTTCAAGTGGTGGAACAGTTAAAAAGTCCGGTCTATCTTTCAAAGACGACGGCAAAGATTTTTGAGTTTGCAACGATTTTATTTTCGGAGCATTCGTATCAAGTGATCCCATTTTGTTTAACTTATTAGCAAGCAACTTGTTTCTCTCATCTGGCTTTGGTTTCAAGGTCAGTTTCTTTTTGTCTTTGCGCTTGATTCTTTCGATATCAGGCACTATTTGGTCTTCACTCAGATCCGATAGCTTTCTTATGCTTCCTCTCGGTGAATTTAGTGAAGAAGTCGGAGATCTCGAGGGAGATTTAGAAATAGGTGATCGCGATAGCGGTGACCGGCTTAGTGGAGATCGAGAAGGCGATTTCCCCTGAGATATCAGTTTACTCAAGTCGTAGGTACGCTTGAAAGACCTAGGACGTCGGTGTTCAACCAAATCAGCCAACAGTGCTAACTCTTCATTATCAATGACCACAGACTTTGTTTCTGCAGGGGGTTCGTTTTCTTCTACTTCCTCAATCTTTTCGATGGTATCTTTCTTGGGTGGCGCTTTTATCTTTTCTTCAATAATAGCCTTTTCTTCCAGGACATCTCCCTCCTCATTATCTCCAAGTGTATCGTCTTTAGATGAAAATGCATTCATAGGTGGGAGTCGGTGTAGTTGAATGACTGGTGTGTCTAAGCTTTTAGCTCTACGACTGGATGTTGGCGAATCAGTGGCTTTCTGGCGTTGTAAGGAAAATACGGAGCCTTCTGAAAGGTTCAATCTTCCTTGAGCAAAAATGATAGGCGTCCCTCCTTGTTTGCGCAGCATAGGGGAGATGAGCTCATCACGCAAGCTCTTTTTAATGTTCAGTGTAACCATGTCTTTTTTATCTTCTTTAGTAACATCGCTTTTTTCTTCTGATGGAGCGCGTAAGCCAGTCACTTTAGCAATCT
This sequence comes from Eupithecia centaureata, assembly GCA_944547425.1. NCBI lineage: Eukaryota > Metazoa > Arthropoda > Insecta > Lepidoptera > Geometridae > Eupithecia > Eupithecia centaureata. The sequence goes on from OX155679.1 coordinate 3,099,189, forward strand.
CCATGTCAACAAAATGTTCGTCTTCCGATTTGAAGAATTCAACTGATTCTAGGATCGGCGAGGGCAAATTCTCATTGTATTCCCATGTTGAGCTTTCCTTGCTAGTTTGCTTGAATTGTTGCTGCTGTAGTTGCATATCTTTTTCAGCCATTTTGATAGCAATCTCATCTTCTGAGCTTGGGATGGAAATAGATCGTTCTGAAATACGTCGCAACTCAGTAGCATTGCCTGTTATGCCTTCGAGTACTTGAGGATTGTATTTAGCTTCGAGTTCAGCTAACTTGCGGCACTGCGGCGGAGATCCTTCGATCTCCGTGGAGCTCATAGTCTGACCACGGTGCCAAGCGCCAGAAGTTATCTTATCGTACTCAAGCTGCAATATCGGCTCCAGCTCTTTACGTGACTGAGGTGGCGAGAACTCCAATTTTGGAGCTGCTTCAGTTGTACCGAATACGTCGTCGGAATCTACACTTTCGTCATCAGAAGAGAACGATGTGATACGAATTTTGTTGTTACTCTTTGTTTTAATTTTGCCACCTGTACCTTTTTTGCCGGTGCCACGGATTTTATTACCTCTTTTGCCTGCTGGAAGCTTTTCCGATTTAGATTTGATGTCAGCTCGAAGTTTTTCGGCTGCTGTCATTGGTTTGGCAATTTCCTTTATGGGTGGTTGTTGCACGTTTCGGCCGTTTATTGCGAATTTTATATCATGAGGATACTGAGGTTCCTGCAACATGCTATCAGTTTTTGAGCTAGTAGCAGAATCGCTTTCAATTTGAGACAGTTTAGAATTCAAAGTTTCGAGCAAATGAGGGTCTAAGTTCTTAGTGATGTCACGTTTCGGGCTGGGCAGATGTTGCATTTGACCAGTCTTGTCGACTTCAAGCGTGACGGGGTTAACTTTAGACAAATCGATGTTTTGCGTGAACAAAAAGTCACGGTTTTCAACTTCGAGAAATTTGGTTGAGCTATGATCAAGTTGAACACTGTTTCGTGGTGATTTAGGAGACTTAGGGGATTTTGGTGACTTAGGAGACTTGGGTGATTTAGGTGACTTAGGAGATTTAGGAGACTTGGGCGATTTAGGCGAGCGAGGGGACTTCGGATGGTCATGATATTTACACCTAGGATGAGCGTTCACAATATGGCGGCCATTCTGGGGCGGAAGCATTATGATATCTGGGGGCTGCCTGTGTTCGTTCATAGGCGACGGGGCCGTTCCGTTCATGACGTGCCTCTTGTGTAGCACATACGGAATATCGTACCCGTCGTCGATCACCTTCTTGTTATCCTTGAAGCCGGCCTTGAAAGCGTCGAACTCTTTGAAATAGTTCTTCGGCAGATCAAAGGGGGAGCGAGCGTGTTCATTGTGCCTAGAGGGTAAATCAAAGTGGGAGCGCTTGGTGGCAATGGGGGGCGCGCTCGGGATCTGTCGGAATATGTAGTCCTCGTCGCTGGATTCGGCCGGAGTGAGATCTATAGATTTTTGGTGCATTAGCACGTGGCGGCGCGAGTTGACGCTGCTGAAGCGAGGCCTGTTCGCCAGGCTGTTGGGGTCGCTTTTAGTGCGCTCCACCGTCGGGTGGATGTACGGCACGGCCGGCGTGTCGGCGAGGCGGCTGCTCGAGCTCGTCTCCAGTATCAGTTTCGGGTTGTACTCGTCGAAGTGAGTCTTAGCCATGAGCTCCTCTTTGAGGCTGTCCTTCCTGACCATGTGCGTGTGTAGTTTTCCTCGCATGGACTTGTCGAAGTCCGACTGTAAGAGAGCGGCGCCGCCCGCCTGCAGCGCGATCTTGTTCTTGGCGTACTCGATGCTGTCCATAGCGGGTAGCACGCGCACGGCCACGTCCGACTCGTTGGACGACTCTTTTATGAGGTGCGAGGGCGCGGCCTCCCGGCTCGTGGAGCGAGTGAGAGACTCGATCTTCTCCTTGTCGAAACTGAAGACGGTGTCCGAGGAGCGGCGCCGCTGGAAGGTGTGCACCTTGGCGAGCCTCGTGTCGGGGTCGCGCGGCGGGGGCTCCTCGTCGTCCGGCGTGTCGGTGTCGAGGTGCGGCCCCACGTGCGGCAGGCTGGCAGCACCCGCGCCCGCGCCCGCGTGCAGCGCCCCCTCGCCGCGCCGCGACTCGCTCGGGAAGGTCGAGTAGGGCGTCGGCAGGCGGAAGTAGGTCGGGGAACAGGGCAGGCGCGCCAGCAGCTCCTCGTGCGAGCGGTCGATGGGGGTGCGCTCCTCGTAGTCGGGCGGCTCCAGGGAGAGGAAGGCGCCGTGAGGGTCGAAGTAGTCCTCGGGGCTCGAGGGCCCGGAGCCGGGGCCGAAGCCCGGCGCGTAAGGGTCGCCAGCCGGGTAGGGCTCGCCAGGGGAGTACTGCTCGGCACCCGCATACGGGTCGTCCGCGTACGTATCGCTCGCGTACGGCTCCGCTCCTGCGTACGGATCGTCCGCGTAGGGCTTCGCGGAGGCGTAGGGGTCGCGGCCCGCGTACGGGTCGTAGGGCGCCCGCCGGCACTCGTAGTACTCGGACTTGGAGTCCTCCTGGCTGGAGGTGCGCGACCCGCTGCGGTCGGAGCTCTTGCTCTTGAGCGTCTCGCGCGACTTCTTGCTGTCCGTGTGGTAGACGGAGTCGCGCGACTTCTTGCTCGACTCGCCGCTGCTCTTGGAGATCTTCTCGTCGTAGATCTCGGAGCGGCTCTCCTGGCTGGAGCGCGAGCCGAGCGCGCGCCGGATCTCGCGGTAGAAGGCGCCGTCCGAGCGCACGGAGAGCTTCTCGCGGGGCAGCACGCGCGGGTCGTCGGCCAGGAAGGGGTCGAGCGGCACGTCGTCGTCGGAGCGCGCCGGGCACGCCTCCTCGTCGCTCGGCTCGTTGCCCGAGTCCAGCGAGCAGGAGCGCGTGCGGGCGAGTCCCCAGGCCGGGGCGAGGGGCGGCTCCTCGTCGTCGGAGCGCTCGATCACCTCGTAGCTGTCGTGCGAGACGTCGTCCTGCGAGGCGGTGCGCGGGTAGGGCGGCGGGCGGAGCGCCGGCTCCCCGTCCGCGCCGGGGAAGCTGGCCGAGTAGGCGCGCCCGAGCAGCGCGCGCCGCACGTCCGCCGGCAGCCGGTCCGCCAGCGCGAGCCGCAGCGCGCGCGCCTCCGCGTACAGCGTCACGGGGGAGTCGAGCCGGCGCCGCGCGCCGCCGTCCGAGTCGAAGCTGTGGTGGGTGAGGTCGCGGGCGGAGGCGGCGCGGCGCACGGGGGCCGCGGGCGGGACCTCCTCGGGCGGGGGCGAGGCGGGCTCCACGAGGAGCGAGCCGCCGGAGCGCGAGGAGCGGGAGGAGGGACAGGCGGAGTACGTGTTGGACATGGATAGCTCGTAGTCCAGGCGCTCGCGGGAGGAGCGGAAGGAGCGGCTGCGCTTGGCGAGCACGAGGTCGGGGTAGGCGCTAGAGGGCGCGGCGCGCGCACACTGACCTGTGCGGGCACGCGGCGGCGGAGTGGGCGCGCCCGCGCCCGCAGCGCCGCGCGAGCTCGCCCGGCTCCATGTAGTCTCCGGAGAATCCTACGCAAACAAACAGACCTCTTCTATCAACGACCCACGACATGAGCACACACAAACTGATATACTGACGGTTATGCACACAGTAAACCGGTTACTACTAGATTACTTTGTTGGTGGATAGCAAGATCTGAAGCGGATGATTGACAGTTTTCAATACCAGCAGGGCTAACATGCGCGCCATTGAAGTCGTCGCGCCCGCGACGACTATTTTGACGTCGTTGGTAGATATAATACTCGTTGTCGAGTAATCCTTCTCGCGTAGAGAAAGCAACCCAGACGAACATACGTTTAGTTCATTCAATTGTCTATGGTTTTTGTGAACTGCATCCCAAGAAATAAACTAACCTTTTTAGTTTCACCTTCATTTTGGTAGTTTGAACATTTTTACTGGTAGTTTTTTTTTATATTAGTCCATCTATTGGACAAGCGAAAGCCCTAAAACCATACTGCCTAATTTTCACTGGTAGAATGGTGGTAAACAGTCGAAAAGGCAAGAAGAAGAAAAAAAAGAAGGAGAAGCTTTTCCAACATTTGCGCGCGATTTTCTTGTGTATGTTTGTTTGTGTATTAAAGACTTAAGAATGATATTATAAATAATATTTGCCTTAAGTTCTGTTTTGGTAGGCACGGAGTGCAAGATGACATCGCACAAAACGTAAGTACCTAAAACTAAAATATTTGTACAGTTTAGTCGCCACAATATAGGTATCTTTTCTATAATGCACTTGCTTGACCCATAAGCTCATGCATGATCTATCTTCTCTTACAACAACTTAGACCAAGGTTTACCCGTTCTGCCACTGAGGTTGTTAAATAATAATATCTGTATAATTTAGTATCAAACTAAAATGTACTAAAATGTTTCTTTGTTTCAGATGGTCACCAAGCTAACACTGAAATATAATTTTTTTAAAGTACACAAATATATCTCACCATAAATGTGTCTTATTTTTAACTCTTTAATTAACAGAATATAAACCGTAGCGTGCACTTGTTCTCGTAGTTACAGGCGAGCACACCTTTATTAGAATACTTACTTAAATTTTGTAATATTAGGTATAAGTACAAAGGTTTTTGTATATTCCATACTTACCCCAATAGGAAGAAGTTTCGAAATCTGTTGACGGAAACCTATTAGGCTGCCAACCGAGAAATTAAATAAAGCGAATAGCCGTTGAAATTATGAATCTGACAAATCCAGACAATCGCAAACACATCTTATTTTTGAGTTAATTTTCTTTCTATTTTTCGTATTTTTTGTTACTATACAACGCTAATGAATAATTAGTTCTTGATACGGGACCGCCATGAGCAACAAAACTCGAAGAAAAATATCAAGAAAATCTTCTCGTGAGTTCTCGTCCTCAAATTGAAAGACGAGAGTTTTCTCGCGTTATGCTGTCAAAAGTTGAGAAAATTTGGGCGCGCATCTTAGCGTTTGACGAGAAAGGTTACCACAGATAATATAACCTTAGTTTCCCTATATAGTTTGTGATATAAACATTCACCAAATCATTCACGTGACGTGACATGACGACTATTTGGTGTCGCATGCTAACATCATCGGTCGACAAATCGAGATAGCGCCATTTTTGTCGAGAAAAAAGACGAGAAAAGCTTCTCGTGGGCGCGCATGCTAGCCCTGCAGGTATTGAAAAGAGATTAAACTAGGGTTCCCGCTCCCGTTGTACTCCAAGACGACAGCCTCAGAGACTCACCAATGGTGTCGTCGTCCGATGAGGCGGAGGTGAATCCCGCGTAGGATGATGATTGACCTCGGCATGCGTCACCACCTCGTCCGGCTGGAACCATCGCATACATTCACATAGGGCAAGTTCACGTAGTGTTTGTTAATGTTATCCACAACATTTAGAGGGGTCGTGTTACGTGCTCGAATGGTGCTGTTAAACATTCTATATGAAAATATTCATGATTGAGATTAGATCTTCGATCATTTATAAATTCGAAAATCCTTGACATTATCTTTACTTTGAACCATCATTTGGATTGGTGTAATGATTTTCTTTAAGCGCTAGCTAAGAACACTTTCGATCAAGTACCATTTCAAACCAAAATTTATTCATATTTCTATATGCGTTTAGGAATATCAATTTAGGTCATAGGCAGATGTCTCAGATGTAAAACCGAAGATTTTTGCCACGCCCTTCTTTTTTTCGGGATACAAAAATCTACCCAAATAGGACAAGTAATTATTACAAGTACCAATGCTTTTAAATCGAAGATCTTCCTTGTAAATGAATTTAGCAGTTTGTAAACAAATATAAACACCGGTAGCTAAGCACGTGAAGCAAAATTAAACATGACTCTATTAAGATGGCATAGAAATATGTTAGGTGTTATGAAAGACAATGATAAACCTTGGACCATGCTTTCATTAGAGGAAGATACCTAATTTGGTTTTCAGTTAAAAAATTATAATAAAGTCTGTAGTTAGGTCTTAATCTTAGATCTTAGTCTATTAGTTGCAGAATAGCCAATAGGTAACCAAATTAGGCAATGATGAAAACTTTGTTAAAGAGATGAAAATGTTAGAAAGAACAGGACAATTTTGTAACGGCCCTTACTAGTATTTGATCGCAGTATAGTTTTGAGAGCTGAAAGAAACAGAAATTGTTGAATGTTTGTTGATTTTACATCAAATATGCAAAGCTAAAACTAAGAACTGATTTGTGATTCGTCGTGTGAATCTATTCTAATTCAGTTAGAATGGGCAAAGTCTGTTTGCCTTCATTATTTTGAACACAAAAGATGCAATGGCATCATTATGAGTAAACTTGTAACTGTAGGTACATAAATGCATTGTGCTTTTTTTTGATGCCAGACTAACCACATTATTGTTAAGCTGGGTTTAGACCAAACAAACAGAGTTAAAGCTACACGAACAAGAATGTTGTTTTAATCTTCTATGTTATTTAAATATCTACAAACAGAGGTACAGCAACCAAATAATACTATGAATGTTTATAAATATTCATAGAAATATTCATTCTGTATAATATGCATTTTACAGAGTGGGAATAGGATGAATATTTGCTCGTTTGGTCTAAATCCACCTTTAGACGTTCCTCAAACTCGACACAACCCATTCGAGGCAGACGGTATTTTTAGGGTTCCATAGTTCAAAAAGAAAAAAGGGGTTCTTTTTCCTATTATTGGATCACTTTGTTGTCTCTTTATCAGTCTATCTGTCTCACCTCTTTTCTCTGGAACGGGTATCGAATAGATTTAAATTTATAAATACTCAAATTCTTTACCTCTTGAAAAAGCAATCAAAAGATACATCTGTGTGGCCCTGCTTATTTTTAATTTTGAAAGGAAATTGTTCCCGTTCCGACATAGCAACATTAAATTTGGTACAAAGCAAGGTATCATAGCACAAGTAAAGGTAAAATCCGAACTGTAAATTTGCTGACACTCATAAAAAAAATTTTTTTCTTTAAAATTTCGTCCGTCTAGGATTTAATCGTGTGCTTATATTTCATTGAGTGAACAAATAAGTTTTAACATTATACAAATGTAGCACTTAATCTATGGGGCAATGGGGCGTTTAGAGAGCTTTTAAAAATAAGTCAATGGATTGGTAGTCTATTAAACAATCAAAGAATTTGCGGCCCGCAGTGATGAATGTGAGGTACATTGTCGTATGTGGTTCTTGACCAGAAAAGTGCGACGACCACTGCTATTGAGGGTTTCCTGTTGACCTAGAAGTACTTGGCAAGAAACAAGGACTAATTCTAAAACCTCATTGGTTCGCGAGTCGACTCGCATTTGACGTTTAATTTTATCCAATAAGTCTAGTAAGCAAGTGTTAACTCGTTACTCGAGGGAGTTTTGAGGAACGTTGAGAGTGACTCAAGCCAATTGTGTCGATAAATGTGTTGAACCCCTAAGCAAAAATCGTAAAGCCAAAACTGTACAAAATACAAGCATTATGATGCCTCATTTACACTTTGTCGAGTGCAAGTGACAATGATTCTCGATAATAATTCAAGGAACATTTTGAACTAAGACGCATGCATCTTTCACACAGCTGCGTCTTGAGTTTTGCGTATTGAGGCGCGACCTCTAGAAATCGCGTTTACAAGACGCAGCTGTCACTTGTACTTGATACTTCATCATCATCATCAGCCTATATTAGTCCACGGCTGGACATAGGCCTCCCCAAACGAGCGCCATAGCGCCCTGTCTTCAGCTTGATTCATCCAGCATCTGCCAGGAGTCTTACGCAGATCGTCATCCCACCTGGCCAGAGGGCGTCCTACACACTTGATCTTCATCATCATATCAGCCGTAGGACGTCCACTGCTGGACAAAGGCCTCCCTCATTGATTTCCAGGAACTGCGGTTGGTAATATACTAATTCTAATTGCAGGAACTTGATACTTAACAATGTGTAAATCAGGCATTACATAGAAGAACCCTTTGATAGTCGCTGACTGACCTTGTCCCTCGTGGTGACATAGGCGGTAGCTGCGAGAGGCGGGCGAGTCCCCCCCCGGGCGGGCTGGTGGCCCCCCCGCTGCGCAACCGTGCGCGCCTCGGCTGCCGAGTATCCCTTCATCATCAGAGAAGCCTCCAGGTAGTGAGGTTGCTTGTCCCACTCCAGGGAAATCGCTGCAACGACAAATTATTTAAGAATAGAGAACCGGGTAATTTGCATCACAAGGGATATTTTTTTATATTTTTAAACCACCAAGGTGGCGAACAAGCATGCGGCCCGTCTGATGGAAAACGGTTACCGCAGCCTATGGACGCCTGCAACATCAGAGACATTACACGCGCGTTGCGGACCTTTTAAATTTCTTAAAAGACCCTTTTTGAAGATATTTCGAAGATCAGGAATCAATTCTGTTTTGTTAGCTGGGCCGCCTTGTTTGGTGCTAATGAGTATGGAGATAGTAGGTATAAGTAGCAATACTAATTTATGAGACAAAGAACTCGTCAGGTGTTTTAAACAACCGAGTACTCGGACTAAGGCACTATCCGCTGAGCTCTTTACTTTTAGTTTAATTGAGCTTTAATTAGGCTCTACATTCGTAACGCCAACACTAAAGGTTTTTCAAGTATCAAGCATCATGATCACCACGGAAGACCAGCGTTTTGGCATGATTTACTCTGTCATACGACAAGTTGATTGGTTACCAATTTTGTCATATCTCCTTTTATTGTATACTAGCGACCCGCCCCGGCTTCGCACGGTTTTATTATAAGTATATAAACCTTCCTCTTGAATCACTCTATCTATTAAAAAAACCGCATAAAAATCCGTTGCGTAGTTTTAAAGATTTAAGCAGTCAAAGGGACATAAGGACATAGGGACAGGGAAAGCGACTTTGTTTTATACTATGTAGTGATTTCCAAAACTGTATTTTTCGAGTATTTTATGTGACAAAACTAATAATTTTTTTAGCTGAAAAACAGCCGATCGACCAATACTGAGCCAACACCTATTTCAACACATAGATCACAGGTTCAAAACTAGATTAACATAGTGGTATATAAAGAAACAGCGACCCTCCCCGTCTTCGCACGGTATTATTATACTTATAAACCTTCCTCTTGAATCACTCTATTAAAAAAAACAAGATCAAAATCCGTTGCGTAGTTTTATAGATTTAAGCATCCAAAGGGACATAGGGACAGAGAAAGCGACTTTGTTCTATACTAGGTAGTGATTTCCAAAACTGTATTTTTCGAGTATTTTATGTGACAAAACTAATAAATTTTTTAGCTGAAAAACAGCCGATCGACCAATGCTGAGCCAACACCTATTTCAACACATAGATCACAGGTTCAAAACTAGATAAACATAATAAGTACATAATAGATAATGATTGCGTGTAGTGTTTGATGTGTACGTACCGTCCGAGCCCGGCGGCAGCGGCAGCAGCGGGTGAGCGGACAGGCTCTGGTTGAGCGGCGCCGGCGCCACGCTGGCGGCCGAGCGCGACGCGCGGAACGACCCCGACCTGCGACATCGGACAGAGGATGGTAACGGACTACACACACACCTAGCCAACACACGTTGTACACACGCCTATGTGCACGCACACCCTCTACACACGCCTATGTGCACGCACACCCTGTTCCTAACCAACCTACTTAACACACGCCTATGTGCACGCACGCCCTGTTGCTAACCAACCTATTCAACACACCCTCTACACACGACTATGTGCACGCACACCCTGTTCCTAACCAACCTACTTAACACACGCCTATGTGCACGCACACCCTGTTCCTAACCAACCTACTTAAAACACGCCTATGTGCACGCACACCCTGTTCCTAACCAACCTATTAAAAACCCTCTACACACGCCTATGTGCACGCACACCCTGTTCCTAACCAACCTATTCAACACACTCTCTACACAGGCCTTTGTGCACGCACACCCTGTTTCTAACCAACCTAATAAAGTCATTTAACACGGGATATTTACCATAATTTGATTTGTTTTGAGTTTGAAAGAAACAACCTAACAACTATGCACAGAGTTAAGGTTCTACCAAACCTGCGCGTCTATAACGCGGAAAGCGGGACGCGATGCGGGAGCGTCTGCAACGCGAAACTTAACGTGAACACCTCGCGACTCCGATGGTCGCGTAGGTGTGCAAAGCGCCATACATGAAGTATGGGTAGCGTCCGCCGCGCGGCAGACGCTCCCGCTTCGCAGTCGTTTTGGTCGCGCAGGTTTGGCCGAACCTTTACTTGTTACCTTTTATGCTCTTTATTATTCTATTAGTATTCATTTATGGAAATAAAGAAAGTTTTGTTGTGGATTATTTTTGATTTGGTACTTCGTTTTCACTTCTTCCACTAGTTTAGAAAAAGAGAAAACCTTATCTGGTAAGCTTTGAAAGTAATTTGATTTTGATTTCTTTATTTTGACACCCTGTTTTCACACCTATGCTCATAAGGCTCATAAGGTAATTTCTTATTCCGGGTTCGACTAGTCTAAAACTATTGGTTTTGCCTTGGTTTTTTGTGTATAACAATTTTATTCTAAGATGTTTTAAATTTCAACTACTATTTTGTACAATTGTAGGGGGAGCACAGCTGCCTATATTACAGTCTTTTTTAGTCTAGTTTAGGCAACTGGGGCTAACACATAATTATTTTGAATGCTCTTCATAATGTCAGATAAATTTGTTATGTATTGTATGTTAGGTATTGTATTCTTTTTGCAATAAACTATTATTATTATTATTTAATTTCTAGAAAATATTGCTTTTTTGTCCCACTTCTTTCCAAGTTATCCTTCAAGCTATTGCAACGCTTGTTAATTAAGTCAATCGACTCGGAATGGGTTAACTATCCATAATAGTTACGCTGTTGTCTCCACACTAGCATTCATTTAGAATTCGTACTTGGTAGCAAAATGATGTAATCTTCTTATTTTTGATCGCTTGTACTTAAAATACTGACGTAATATTTGGTGTCATTTATCGCTATCGGTACAACTCAATATACCTTGAAAAAACTGTTTATTTCCTACGTATTACAATATCAATTGTAAACTGCTTTTAGATATTGTTATTCTTTATTTTTTCTTCCCTGAAAATGTCCCTTTTGAAATTTTAATTCAGCTTGTTTATTCACCGATTCCTTATCGGAATGTTCTATATTCCAAGTGTTTCTACATTCACAAAATTGATTAGAAACTATAGTTCAGACCTCGTTTATACACGATTCGCTCATGTTATAGAAACTCGCATTTATTACAAAGCCGCCAGCTTTTGGTTTCGCAATAGTGCACATTCTATTGTGTGGGCCTGCGATCCGAACTAAACTAACAACAATCTAGAAACGTCTACAATGGGTGGAGTGCAGACGTGCCCTTAGTGCAGGGTGAAAGGCACGCGACCTATGATCTAACCCTGTGGGAACCCCGCAGATATCAAGGAATGCTTACTTTATTCTATCTTTGATGTACATAATGCACCCAACTTGTAATTGCTTGTGCCTTAGACGGAACATTTTTGATTCCCTCAAATTTAGGATCTTCTGTACAACATTAACCATGTTGTAAATAAATACGTTGAAACTTTAAAATCAACAGTCTAATTTTATTCATGGAAGTTAGGAAATAAACAGTTTTTATTGTGCTCGAGAAAATAATGCAGTAAGTATGAAATTTCTATGAAATTTAATAATTGTCATAATCTTGCAATACCTATTGCGGTACAAGGTCAAGTGACCGATGAGTCAAAAATCTTTGGGAAATCCTACACTCTAGTGTAGTAAGTAACATCTACAACACATTGAAGTTCATCCAATTCAATTCATAGACTTAAGTTCGGTTTAGTTCATTATTATAAAATTTTATTGTTAATACATGTATAGTGCATATACCTCGTTCTGGGGAAAATGTCTCACCAATTATTTTATTTTGAGATATTTATGTAACTTCTTAGAAATTTTACAAAGTCAAGGTACTTAACAAAATACCTAGTGAAGTGATAATTTCAATAAATATCGGAACGCAGACCCACTGCTTGCAGAGAAATGCCTATAATTCGTCCGAAAACACCATCCTCCGACCGATAGCCACGATACGATTGCAACGTACTATTTATATCTTGGAAGAAGCGAAAGATCAACTCTTACAGCGCATGCTCGATTGCTAATCACCATCGATACAAAAACTATCCAAGCCTTTCTCGTTCTAACGAAATTCATCTTTATATTAGTCGTTTTTAGGGACTGTTTTACCATGCAAAACCTCGTTATATCGCACATTTGTATGATTTGTTCTCACACAAACGCCCACAAGACAAAACCAAAAGCTAGTTCTTCCCAGCCCATGCCATCGACTCACCTTCGCTATCAGAGTCGTATATTTATTTCCCTTGTTAGATACGAGTACCTATTGACCCTATAGTTTGAATAAACAATAACTAGATTTACATCTATAAGCAGTTTCTACGCCTAAGGTTTATTACAGTTAAAGCATTTCTCTATTGCGGCTGAAGCTCCATTTAAACGATTTATTTTCATGCAATCAGACAGAAAATGAAGGGGATGATCCTTCGTTTAATGCCGAACTAAACTTTCATCTAGTTATAAGTAGGCTAAGCTTAGCGAGACAGAACGTTACCTTTGGAATGTTTGTCGTCTCACGTAGTTGTCTCGGACGAACTCGACGATTTGCTTCTGCGTTTTGCCGCTATACCTGGAGAAACACAATAATAATCTATTAAACTTGATACCATAAATACGTTCACCTAGAATGACATGGCGAAGGAAAAATAATAAGTTTTTCAAACAGAAACAAAGATCGCGTGGGTTCACTTTGCGAACCTTGTTTGTTTGCGTTTGAAGACATGATAAATATACGAAGATAATGTAATTAATAAAAAAAAAATAACAGTAATGTTTTGTCCGTAACCTTAATAAATTATCATTTATTCAGAACAAAGGCACATAAATTCAAATAAAACAATGACACTACAGAATACCGAAGCTTTAAAACTGTGAGATAGTGTCAACGCCCAACTCCTAGACATAGGTTATTTTCTAAATATGCTACAAATTAATCACAACCTAATATAAACTACTTTAGCTATAGCACTATTCTCTGAACACTTTTGAAACTGGCTAAATTTTAAACGTCTAAGGCGTTTTTTCTTCTATCCTACTTAATATTATAAACTCGAAAGTTTGTAAGTATGGATGGATGGATTCTTTTTCACGTAAAAACTACTGAACGGATATGGATGAAATTTGGCATAGAGATAGATTATGGTCTGGAATAACACATAGGCCTAGGCTTATTTTATCCTGGAATTTTCGCGGGAATGAGAATTACCGCGGGTGAAACCGCGAGGCGCTTCCAATATATTATAAATGCGAAAGTTTGCATAAATGTATGGATGTTTGTTCATCTTTCACGCAAAAACTACTGAACATATCGGGCTGAAATTTGGAATAAACGTAGTTCTAGCTTTGGATTAAAAAAAGGGCTACTTTATCCCATAAATTAGTTCCCATGAGATAGAAATAGCCTTAAAACGTTTCCATAGAAACACGCCAGCAGATGCTAGTTTAAGAATATTGGTTAGCTAACCACTACTACAAAAAAGGTCGTATATTCTCCGGGCACACGACCAGTATAACTAGCCCTCACCTAAAGGACGATCCCCGGGATATGACCCTGGACTTGTGCCTCGCCGGGCGCGGCACGCTGGTGCAGCGGAAGAAGCCGTGGTTCTCCACACACTTCTTCCAGAAGTTCTTGCATTCGTTGCGCCCTTCGAAGAAGAATTCCACCACGTCGCGGTAGTAACCCTGGACGTGAACAAATAGAGATCATTATAGGATACAGGTTAAACTTCAACGTCATTATTAACGGGAAGTGTATCATAGTCATAATCACGGAAAAACTGTTATTGCGTTATAACTGTTATCTCTAAAGTGTTGTGTAACTGTTATCACTGATCATGCATGGCGCATGTCACTGTGCTTAAATGCTGGACCATTCTTACATTAGCTAGCTTCAAGCTAAGTAGATTGTTTTACGGGGATTAAATAACATAATACAATATACTAGTTGTAATTTTTTCTATTCTTTGATTGTAATTTTCGTTGATAATAAAGTTTATACTACCTTCATAGATATATTTGTATTTTATTTTTACACGACCTAACTGCGGTCACTCAGACCGCTTATTAAAGTTTGACAAGTAAATGAGATAATTTCAAGCTTTTTGTAAACTTTTTCGATATCAAATAGTGTACTGATACTAAGCGTACCGGAGTGCATTGAGCCTTGAGAATGTTTTAAAAATAAGAGGGTAGATCTACAAAAGTTCTCAATCTAGCTTACATAGCCTTCCGGATGAAGCTTGATGAGGAATTTCTTCCGCTTGAAAGAGATCTTCCTGATCTTGGCCCAGCTGAAGGTGTTTATCTTGGTGTAGTTCTGGAACACCACTATGCCCATGTGAGCGACCGCCAGGTTCAGGGAAACGCCTTCGTGGTCCTTCGCGGGGTGCATTTTCACTCCTGGTGGAAAAGTTTTGAGTCGTTAAAATAAAGAATTTGTGAGAAAGCGAGAGGAGAAAAAACTAAATCTTATCAAGAAGGCTACTTACTGCTTTCTGTCTGTCCCTTTTAGAATTAGATTTTGATGCGGTTTTTAATAGGTAGAATGATTCAAGAGGCCGGTTTATAATACACTCGTGCGAAGCCGGAGCGGGTCGCTAGTATATTATAAATGCGAGAGTACGTTTAGTAATTTTGGTGTGAAGAGGTAAAAAACATCTATCCATTCTTCCACCCGGAATTAAACTAAATATAGGCTACTGTTTTGTTCCAAAAACAAGATGACAGTTCTTTAATAAGTATCATTTTAATCGTTTTCATGAAAATCAACCTATAAGACCACTGCTGGACATAGGCCTCCCCATATGCGTCGTATTATTTTAGTATGACCATGGACGAATTATTACTATTAACTAGTAATAATTCGTCCATGGTATGACATAGAAATCATTTATTCTTACAGCAACCAAAAACATTTGAAAATAACATTCAAGCGTAGGGGAAGGGCGGGTAGCCCCGGACGGCGGGTACCCCCGGACACTTCAAATACAAGGTGATTAGGCTCACTTAGAAACAATTAAATACAGTTTAAGATGATTTTTCATATTCCACGCGTCATCTTAAACTGTATTTAATTGTATTCTAAGTGAGCCTAATCACCTTGTATTTGAAGTGTCCGGGGGTACCCGCCGTCCGGGGCTACCCGCCCTTCCCCTATGTGGAGAACACCTGTATTCGTAATCAACACCTCTCAAACATAAAGTCCATCCAACTAATCTAAACCCTACAAGCATTACACACGCTAAACTAAACGAGCTACAAACACTTACCATACAACTCGCATCTCCGCGCAGTCTCCAATAAATTCAGATCTGCTTCGGCGGGGCTTTGACCTCTGCAACACAACGATAACTTGGCTCGTCATTGCGATTCCACGAGTTATTGCCAGAGTATCACGTGAAAACGGTTTTACTATACCTATTCGAAATGTTGTTGGTAAAGTGTTAGGGTACTTAGAAGGTATCTAATGTAATTGTGCCTTTTTCTATAGTAAATATTTTTTACATCACTTACTCAGGGTTTCAGTGCAATCTGCACTAAAATCCTACTTTGGATCAATGACTATTTTTTTTACATCATAGTTCTAAATCTTAGATAATACGATTGTTATATTCAAGCATACACCATAAATATACCCCTCGGATATTTTAGTGTTATTCTGGATATTTTAATTGTACTATAAATTTAAATATAACTTTTTAAAAATAAATACCTTTAGGTAGTAAGTAATGAAATACCTAAAAAAATGCTACAATGATCCTCTCCCGCAACTTCATATCGTATTCCAGACACCGGATATTGTACTCTACATGTAACACACCAAGGCACGTGATCAAAATACTCACATATGTTTTTTGTGGTTCTCCATAATCCTTCGTTCAGATTCCATGTCCTGTCCGGGAAAGAACTTATACCCGCTGAGGTACGAGTGATCGGGGTAGTCCTCCGGGACGAAATCTCCGCATTCCGCTGTAAAATAAAACGGGAAACGATGAATAAATAATTCTGGACAATCCACACAGCATCATCTAGTTCCAAGCTAAGCAGAGCTTGTATTACGGCTACTATGGAAACATTCAAAGTTATTTCTAAACCCTAATGTGAACTAATTTATGGGATGAAAATTAAGTCCAAAATTTCAGCTGTATCCGTTCAGTAGATTTGACGTGAAGTAGTACTTAACAATCATCATCCATCATATGGTGAGAAGTGACACGCGAAATTTAAAAATACAAATTTATTTCTGATTCCCCTATACTTGTGCTAGGAAATCTCTCACTTCCAAAACAAATTAAATTTTTAGAGGAGGTCGAGTTATTTTATTTTTATTTGAATAAAATAAACGTGCAATTGCTAAGCATTGTTTTCTCTTGATCTATAGACTAAACATTGCTTTGTTGCTTTGTAATGCCACGCTGGAGGACGAAGTAAAGTATGGATTGGAAGAATAAACAAAGTACCTATCTCGTAAACCAAAGCAAGGGGTTGTGGAAACTCATACAAAAGCATCGAGAGAGTAAATCAGATAATACACATTCAATATCCGAGGCGAAATCAATGTTTGCACACTCTGATATAATCTTCCTGGGTTTTGTACCTACTTAATACACAGGTTACAGGTCTCGTATGAAGGCAGGATTATGTATGTAACGTATGATCGATAAACGGTATTACGTCAAAGTTAAGGTACATAAACAACATATCTCTTTGCTCTGCTTTTAATAAGTTAGACGAGTACCGACTTTAATAGGTCTAAACTTTGAGACCCAGACGGGTTTCGAAATGTTCGTAAAGAACGGACGCTCGTTTGGGACCTGTCTTTAAGTTAGATTAATGGATGTAAATGAGTATTTATATGTCACGGTTCAAAAAGTTACTAGAATCTTAGCTTCAGCTATCAAAGCTTATCACGATCACCCTTACTAGACAGCAGCTATTCTGTCTGGGGTTAAACAGACAAGAATGACATCGAAACGACATTGAAAGCGTTTATTGTTTGAAATCATTTTACTTCTATACAATTGTTTTTGTTCAAACGTTTTAATTCCAGGTCTAGAACGTCTTTTCAAAATTTCAGCCCGATTATTTCTTCTCAGTTCAGTTTTTTTTGCGTGAAAGACGACCAAACATTTTGTATGTTTGAAATCGCGATATAATATTAGTAAAGATAGTGTGATGTGAAAAACCAATATAATCCTACCTTGTACTATGTAGCTGGCCATAAGCGCAGCAGTATTCTCGTTGCACTGTATGCACCCGTGCATAAGGTCTCTCTTCACTTGCAAACAGAACAGGTAGCGGGTGAACTCTTCTTCGAGCCGAGCTGGATCGGGTGTGTAGAACTTGACGCAGAAACGAAGGGTCGGCTCCAGCATGGATAGGCCGAGTTGACGGCACATCGGCTTTTCTACGTCGAGCCAGTACTGCGAAGAAATACGAATAGTTACGCCGAGAATCTCAACACCTCAAACAATGGTCCCCGTTATAGTTCAAGTGAACTTCACTGATAAAAAGGTTCTTCATATTAGTGAATACAGATGACTTAAAAGTAAATTTAATACACCCATGACCCAGGTGTTAAAGTGCATTTAATGCACCTAGGTGAATAAGCTCAGATGAATTAAGTTAAAGCCAGCAATGAATCGCAGGTGTGAGATATAACCACCGTTTATGTTAATGCCCTTTCCAGTCCAGCGTCTTAAACATATCTTCCATACCTCTCGTAAACGTTAGTCTACTTGATAGTCTACTTGGCATCGCTGTAAGGATTGCAGAACAGCCCAAGTTTTGAGTCAAAAGCCTTCTCATAATACACAAGTAAGACACGGGAGCTGATTATACTCCTTGCGTGGATGTGATTAATGGTGATATATCCCCCGGAGCTCTGCCTGTTCCGGTAGCTGGAACTCGTCGAGTCGCCTGGCGAGACGATTCCACGCACCACCACTGTGGCCACTGACCACTTTTTTGAGTAATATTCTAAGTCTAGACTAAACCGCCGTCTAAGGTGATTATGCTAACCTACAGAACGTATCGCGTTAAATCCCGTTGAAATGCTAAGCTAGAACAATTGCATTAGCAGACAGACAGACAAAGCGGGTGCATTTGCATCATCCAATTATGAGTGTACGTCCCCGTATGGTTTCCCGAGAGGCACTTGTAGTTCGTAATAACCCTTTGCTTCGGGTAAACTATGGGTATTATGAAACGCTGGATAATTAAGTACAGTCACCGCCTAAAAGAGATAATTAGGTGAAGAATCCACAATCCCTTGTTCGTAATCCACAAAACCGCTTAATCACTCCTACAACCACTAAAACCGCAAGACAATCGAAAGCGTTCAAAGCAGATGTAAATAAAAAAGCAAAAAGTGCAGTTTCAAAACAAGAGAAGAACCCAGGAATGTCTAATGAAATCGAGCGTACTCTTGGCTCAATCGACCATTCAATCATTACGCATTGAAGTGAAATTATAATTCCTACTCATCACAAGTTCAGCGCTTTCTGTGGTCATGCCGGTTTAACAGTTTTAGGAAGGTGTGGTTTTGCAGTTTTGTGCACACCGTGGTTTGAAGTAGCCTTAAATAGCTATTTAAGGCGGTAACTGTACCCACGTTGAAGTCTAACATACAAGGTTCATAATACGAATTCAAGACAAAGTACTTGGAATTCCGAAGTTGTCTCAAAGCTTTTACTCGAGAGGGTGGCATGAGACAGAGTGTGTCGTGCGTGTGACACTTAGATTGTCTGTGTATTCATTTGGCAGCGGAAGGGATAGACTAAAATTTTAACCCGCTTGGCTACCATAAAAGTGTACAACGTCATAACTCATCTGCGGCCTAAATCCCTCCACATTTCATGTTTCATCGCTATCTCTGACACGCTGGCATGTTCCGTCAGCATACGTTTATTTATCTCACAAATATTTTCCGGCTACGCAAAGAGGCGAATTATCTCATGTATACGTACAAAATCGGGAAAAGTTAATAGGATATTCTTAGAAATTGCTGGAAAGCGTGGGGGCTATTCATCAGTCATGATGAAGTATTACGGACACATCCATCAGAAAGCTCCAAAGTTTTACAATACATTAAGGCTGAGGAAAGTTACCGCATGTTTCAATGATGTGGAGTTGAAAAACGAGGTCGTAGCTTACCTTCAAATGACTTTGAAGATTTAAATCGTCGTCGTGGGTCATACCTTCGTCCCGTTGTTGTCAAGGTATTCGAGGCCAAAGTAGTCCGCTTCCAACAGATGCAGTTGCCGACACACCTGGTCAAACAGCACGCGACCCAAGGCTTTAGACTGCAACAATACAAACATTTACTTTAAATAAACGGCTTTAGAAACATACAGGAACAAATATGAAGACAGGAAACACGCCAGCAGCGCCAAGTGCAAGAATATGATTGAGTATTAGGTATGTAATTATATTGAGTAAGACCTCGCATCTCACTCTGGGTATTATTTAAAACTAGCGACCCACCCCGGGTTCGCACGGTTTTATTATACGTATAAACCTTCCTCTTGAATCACTCTATCTATTAAAAAAACCGCATCAAAATCCGTTGCGTAGTTTTAAAGATTTAAGCATTCAAAGGGACAAAGAGATATAGGGACAGAAAACGCGACTTTATTTGATACTATGTAGTGATATCGCATAAATATTCGGATGTTCCGCGGAAGTCGAAATTTTTTAGTAATATCATATCTGAATATCAACAACAGTACAAGAAACTTAGAAACTCAAGACAAGTATCATATTACAAGTGAAGCAAACTAGTAACTCCTATATTGAATTTCCTATTGCTGCAAACTTGCACACTTTGCCAACAAACGCTTTCGAATTTGCAACTGGAATCGGGAGCATATTTCCCGGAACATATTTCTGAAAGTTTATATTGCAACCGGGGAGAAAAGTTAAGAGTTTTCGGCGGAGCCGTGAGATATCTAAGCGCGTGGGTTTCCCTAAGGGATCAGAAGTACTGAGGCTGAATTTAAATGGAAGGCGCTGTATATTGTAATAAGGGTTGGACAGGAACACCTTTTAACAAGCATTCAATAACTTTCTAAGAATCGTCGACCTTTTTTGGTAGTATAAGTACATCATAAATCATGTGGCACCGGCTGGCTTGCGCAAATATTTGCATGTAAAATAATGTACATAGAATACATTATTATTATTTTACATTAGAATACATTACAACATTAATATAGCAACAGTTCTATCACACTAATAATATTTTAAATTCTAAAGTTTGGATGGATGGGTGTTTTTTACCTCTTCACGCCAAAGCTAATGAAAGGATTGGGCTAAAATTTTGAATAGACGTAGTTTTAAAACTGACATTAAAAATACGCTACTTTTCGTCCCAAAAATTTTTTATCAAAAACTTCCAAAGTTTTGATGGGACAGAAATTACCTTGTATAGTAGTCATAGAAACAAAGCGGATGAAGCCGCTGGCAAATACTCGTTTAGTATAATAACTTTTGTGGTTTTACGAATGGCACGCATTTTGAAGAAGTCCTGATGAAAAATTGGTAATCTCCCAAGTCTCAACACAAACTCGGTTCGTAGTTAACCCGCTTACATTAATAATGAATCGCTAGTTTTCTTGAACCACGGAATGTGAATGTGACCCTTTGGTATAAAATTTTCAGACAAATATACCCACTCTGACCGTAGAGTAGGTTAGCCGTCTGTAAAGAGATTTTATCGTCCACTAAACGTGAACTCTCCAAGGCTTTACGTGATAGCTCCTTACTTTACCCTTTCTTTTAATTAAAAACATTTTCCTTTGAGGAATTTTATGAATCTACCTTCAGTATAATTCCGTAAAGAAGATTGGAGAAGAAAAATTATGCTTATACTCCAATTTGTACAGAGAACGAGCTCGTGTGAGAACACTCACAAAGTGGAGTGAGTATGAGAGGTTTGTAGCTCTACCTTTTCCTGAGGGTCAGAGAGTTTACTCAGGGCGGTTGTTTCACAGAGTCTATCGTCTAACCAACGCACGGATAGGTACATAGAGGCTGACTCGTACCAATCATCCGTCACATCTAGCTTCAGTACTACCCTTATAATAGAGTTTAAAGCTGTGTGAAGTATTACAGTGAAATGAAGTAAACGCGAGTGTGCTTTACTTAATCAATAACATTAATAAGCACACAACAACACACGCTTTGCTGTGTTTGTGGCTAGATGATCAGCCGTGTGAAATGTCTAGCATTATTTATTTATTTAAATCACCCAGCTATCTACACAACCTTGCGTGACCACCTGCCCTAGTGATCCTGACCATTAGATATCGATTATTCATTAACCGAGAACTAAATATAAACGCAAAATGCGTACAGCTCATTTAACATGATAGGTGAACCCTAGGTATGGGCAGACAATGCGTCGGCATGGACCCATGTATACCCTGACGCGCATGAATGAACGCTTGATTGAAGTTGATTGATATACATGTCGTATCGCTTGTAGCTAGCCGTAGATCCGGCAGTAAACAACTATGCCGGACTTATCAGAGAGACATACGTTTCAAAATCGCTTGCAAGCTTGAAAGTTCTGGACTTTGATACGTGATTAAACAAAGCTGCAAAAAGTGATAGGCCACAAAGAATATTCTCAGATCAGACAGCGTCAAGCAGTCCATCAAGGCAGTTTATCTGGTCTCAGGCTAAGCACCCATCCCAGCGGTAAGATGCCTCGACCCCTCATAAACAATGCGCTAATCTGTGCCTGACCTCGCTTGTCCTACCGACGAGATGCCGAGTGATGCTCATAATCGATACTTACGACGAATGCATTGTTTATTTATTCTGCAAAGTAGCGTAAGTGATTCGTTTGCAATGAGGCAGTTTTGAATCAGTAAAACTGCAGGTTTAATAGGTTTATGTTACTTTGACATTGGTTTTGTTACGACAACAGGTACAAGCAAATCGTAGGACAAAGACGTTTTGAAAATATCTATTAACATCATGTTTTATGTATCGATGGGTACAGTTCTGAATGAGTATGTTTTACGCACATGGAGCTAAGGGCATAGTACAAGGAAAGAAACATCTGAATATACTATTCACACAACATATTATTTGAAATCGTTATGAACGTGTGATGACTGATGACGGTTCTACTCCTAAACATGACAAATCGATCTTAGACGCCCTCGCAGTAAAGGACACAAATTTTAAGAAACATCGACAATGTCTTTCACAACACGAATCCCTCCGTCTAAGGTAGAGCCTTAGACAGAGGGATTCTTAATATATTCCAAAGATAGTATAACTGTTGTAGTCATACTGGCAACCCGTATTGTATTTAGAGTTCGTACGAAAGCAACGCATAAAACTTTCAGTCATAAACATCGAGCTCTGCTTGAAATTCCCCACATCCCTACTTCGAGGGGACCTTTGATTATATACTTGTCTAGATGGAGTGTTGCGCTGCAATCGCAACAAAAACAATAGGCCAGATTTGAAGCGCTTGTGTGCGAATTACGCACACAAGTATGTGTAACTACAAGCGTGCTACGTCACATGTGGCTGTAGTGATTGATACCAGCTCTTGAATATTTCCCATAATATAGGGAAAAAATGTTTAGATTTTGAATCATCTATAATTATTTGATTTTAAATTTTAATTTACTTTTTAGAATGTTGTACATATGGATTCATCATCATCATCATCATCATCAGCCTATATTAGTCCACTGCTGGACATAGGCCTCCCCTAATGAGCGCCATAGCATACATACATACATACATATGGATTACTAAGTAAAATATATGTGTAAGGAAAAGTAAAAATATTACTGAAAATTAAAGTATATTTATAATATTGTAAGTTCTTAATTATATTTATACAAGTCATAAAATCATGCTTACAATTGGATTATTTACATATACAATGTGATTCTTCGAACCTTGATCAAAAGAAATGTGCGGATACAAGACACCTGTTTATCGGTAAAAATAAAGATAAAAAAAATTATATGTTATTTATCTCAAAAACAAAGCAGTTTTAATAATTTTTAAAATGAAGACTACTTCATCTGGTTTTTTCTTCGTTTCTTTTTGATTAAATGGTGTATTTTATTCGAAGTAGTCTCATTTGAAAGCTAGATAGTTTATCTAGCTAATAAAATAATAAAAATAATAAATACAAATACGATACATAAGCGTAGTAAAAACAGTATTTTTTTAGAAATAAGACAAAAAAAACGATTTTTATTTTATTTTTTCTCTGTTTTTCTCACTTTAAATCTGGATAATTAAGGTGTACTTTTTTGCATGTTGTATTAAACTTCATAATTTATTCTACAAATCCTTCAAAAACTGGGGGTCTATCTCTTTCCGTTGTCATGTTATTCACCATTTAAATTAGGTACTTTCTGCCATTTAGATTAAATCAGATGAGATTCCTGTTGATATCTGTACTTGACTTGTGTTTAAAAAAAATAACATTAAATTTTTTTTATCTCGGTTTTTATCGATAAATATGTGTCGTGTATCCGCACATTTCGTTTGATTAAGGTTCGAAAAATCACATTGTAGATACATTTGACGACCGTTGTGGCGCGGGGCGTTGGGGTAAACATGTTCTTGAGTGGAGACCGCCACTCGGCAAACGTAGTGTAGTAGGACGCCCTCCGGCCAGGTGGGATGACGATCTGCGAAGGACTGCTGGCAGATGCTGGATGCGGCAAGCTGAAGACAGGGCGCTATGGCGCTCATTAGAGGAGGCCTATGTCCAGCAGTGGACTAATATAGGCTGATCATGATTATGATGACCATGAATAAGAAACGAAAACGGGTTCGTATAAAAGCGATCCCGCAATCAGAAACGCCCTATCTCTATGGTATGTACCTAGTAGCAACCTCAATAGGGGCAGTCTTATGGGGGGCAGGGGGTATTTAGCAGTTTCGACTCAATCTACGGCGCCGGCAAAATCTCGAAAAACATTTGTTGGGTCGTGATTAAATACTTTTTTCATATTAGCTATTATTCACTATGGAAATGTTGTATTCATAGAGCAGGCAACCCAGTTAACATGGCGTCAAATGGCATCGTATTTAAGGACAACATTAAAACTTTATTATTAAATTGTTTCGTTAACTTACAGTGATTCAAAGTGTACTTACCGATGATAAGTAATTTCTTTAGTTGTTTTCAATCGTCCTTTGTAATTCCTGCACACTTTTATAGCGCAAATCGTCATCTTTATTTGTCACGAAACGCGTGTGCGCCGCACAAAGTCAGAGTCGCCACTGACGAGGCGGGATCAGCTTATGAGCCAACAGTTGGCTGATATATTTTTTGGCGTTTTGACGCTCGAACTATCTATCTAGACAAGTATATAATCAAAGGAGGGGACTTATAAATATAATTCAAGGCAAATTGGATTGCCACCGTGCAGAAAAGGATTGTTGTACGTGTTATGGGTTTCAAAGCTAGTCGCCTGTATAAGATCTAAACAGTACGGTACCACAATCACAACAAAGACGGTAAAAGTCTATCTAATATAGATCTTTCATGATAAGGATACGAAATCTTACTCATAACAAGGCGTAAACTTTGTGAAGATGTGTCTTTGTGCGAATAGCGTCTAACGAACGAATCAGGCCAAAAATTATCTCTAGATCTAGAATATCTACTACATATTTTTCTATATTATTGATATGAGCGCCAATCACGAACAGAACCTAGTTACACATAAAAGGCAAAGTTTGTATGTATGTGATGAACTCCCCATACAAACGGAATACCAAAATGATAGTAAGTCGAACATATTTCCACAAAATTTTGGTGTTTTTTGTATTAGAATAGTATTTATCTATGCACCTAAGTATTTTGTTTGTCAAAAAAACTAAATTAAATAAAAAAAAAAAAAATCACTATAAAATTACTTTTCGACAAATCTTATATTGTCTAGTTACAAATTAACAACACTTTGTCGGAAATTATAAAAGATTTCAGTCATAATTTTTGGTATTACGGAACATCGGAACGCCTCGAATTATTTTAGTGCAGCCATTGCCGGCCCCTAAGTCTTTAAGTTCAAACGGGGGAACGTCTTTGAAATATTTTTTACCAAGATAGAATAAGTATATCCTTGATTAAAACCTAGGATACGAGCTTAAACTGTAAAAGAGGGATGATCAAACAATTAAAATACTTGTGGTACTTAATCGCGCGGGTAATACCGCGGGGCGCAGCTAGTTATTCATGTGCATGCGACTGTCCTCGCAAGGTGAAAGTGCAGTTTCATTAGCCAGCTTGCTAGCTCAAGGTGACTTCGCATTGTTTATAACAGAGTTCAAATAAGGACGAGGTATTTTTTGTGTTTTACCTCAGAACTTCTTTTTAGGCGAACTGTTTTAGAAAATTATTTTTAAATTTGATGGCTGATGCTTCTCTTAACGGTCCCATATAAATTTGTTCAATATCTGACCAGTAGTTTTTGAGTAATCATAAAATAAACAAAGTAATAAAATACGCATTAGGTATTTTATTCCCATTTTATAATACAAATATTATTTTAGAAATTTGAAATAGGTACAATCACGCGTAATTTTATGGATAGTCCTAAACAGTTACCTACGTTTATTGCAAGTATATACAGACCATTTTCTAAGCCCTGTTGATCCATTACAAAGGATAAAAACAGATTAACATAAACCTAATTTTTTTAATTCTGAAAGAATTGCGTCATTTTATATGAAACAACAATAGCGTACCGTCAGCCACACGTCTTACGGCCTATATGTATAAGAGCTTTATTGAAAGAGCCGATAGCTTTGCCCCTTATTGGAAAGCTAAGCCCAAAAAATATAAGACGTATTTTTCTGAGATTGGGGACTTCTTGGAAGAGGGAGGATCCCTTCAAATTGTTACTGACATGACGTGCATTAATTAAATCTGTATAATCTCATAAAATCGATCGTGGTTATATAAATATTTTATTTAAAGCGGGATATTTACTATGTTTTGAGTGTTCCGATATTTCGGCACAGTTTCATGCACCGTGATCACGGAAGAACTAAAGTCACTTGAGTGAGTTTTTATCGATCTACCCTTATTTTTAGTTTTTTGCTACGAACGTCAACACTCAAAACAACTTTAATAAATTTAATCAAGTTTTACTTCCTATACAAATGTCAAAACACTGTCAAAATCTAATAATACGATTTATAAGGTTTAGACTTATGTACGAATCTGATTTAAGAGGTCTGGGCTGAGTTAACCAAAAATTGAAAAAAACATTTCAAATGAGTAGATACTGCCCGCAGGCAGGGTTGACTTTAAAGAAAATATAAACTTGTCGTAGTTTTTAGGCCACCGGCTAAGTGAGGTGTGGGCTGGATTGACCAAAGAATCAAATCAACATTTATGTTTGCGTTGAATCCCGAATTAAATATCAAAACAAGTTTTAATAGAAAACTTTAAAAAACCCGCTCGGTCCCGGCTTAGGTAACTTAGGCTTAGAACCATAGAATACTCCGCACCTTGATACCTCATTAATATCACATACACAGCCATTTGGATGCTTCCAGGTTTTAAAAGGTAGGTATCAAACGATTTAAAAACCATGCCATGCATGGTTATCAACATTAAAGTTATTCCTAGAAATCATGAATATGTGAAATAAATACAGTACCTACACTTCAATACATTTTAAGTAAAATTAGTTACATAACAGTGCTTAGACAAACCTAACAAGGCGATGCAATAAACATGAGTCGCAAATAAATATCGTGTGGAAATTTTGTTTCGCAATTTAAATCTCTCTGAAATTCCCAGACATAATTGATGTCAATTGCAGGTGAAAAGCACTTGCTGAGGTGCAAGTGCTTTTCACCTGCAATTGACATTGACATACAGGGTGCGCATAAATTTCACAGTTCAGAAGATTTTTCCAACCGTAATTTAATTTGCACCACATTATACAGAGAGCTTTTGAACAAAGCACTCTACGAAATTGTGTTGGAAAAGTTATCTAAATGCAAGTTACAATAACTTTACTTTTTCGTAATTAAAAAGTAATCGGCTAATAACACCAGTATCTACAACTATAGTTGCGCCCCGCAGCTTCACCTCCGTGAAATTAATGAAAAGTAATTTATGTTTTATTTCAGGCCTGAAACCACGTCTAATCAAAATTCCAGTCAGATACGTTCAGAAATCATTCAAATCATTCAAACATCCAACAACATCAAGTAACAAACATCCATCCATCAATTCAAACTTTCGTTAATATTAGGATAGTAATGATTAGTTGTATAAAATGCAAATGTTTATGACTTTTACGAATAGTTTTTAATAATTAATACTGTAATTTTTAGTGGTTTATTTTTAGTTTTATACATCACTGAGCTCATCAACCTTAACGAGCCCGACTAGGATTAATATGTGGGTTCAAGATTTGGACCGGTTCATCAACTAGGTTATTTTTGTCGAACAACTCTAGAAGTTGATATTGCTTTAAACAAATTCATGCCTTAATCTGGATCAAAGCCAAAGAAAAATCGTGCTATAGCTGAATAGAGTTATAAAACAAGGTTTATTTTTTGTTAGACTACTTAAACTTTACAGACCCTAAAAGCTACGCGTTTTTATGCTTTAACGAAGTGAGCAGAAAACATATTATCATAGTGTTAAGTATGGCGTCCCTTTAAATTACGTTTCACTATCATGCAGCAGAACACTATTTATATAAATAATGCTGGACAATTCACAAAGTATCATTTAATCCCAAACTAAGCAGAGCTTAACTCAATAAAATCTTAAGGATTGATAAGAAATAGCTGACCATTAAACAGAATCATTTTAACCCAGCAGATGCCCTACTCTTAAGTAAACAATTAGGGCAGCCGTTTTATTTTTGCTTCTGTTTATTTATGGTACGGCACGGGAGGTTCTACCTTTGACGTCACAACTTTAGCAGTTCAGGTGTGCCTTTGAAAACTGGACTTTAAAGCTCAGTGCTTAAAGATTAATGATATGAAAAGGAAAATATAGGTTGAATCAGGGCTGTTAAGTAGGACAGTCTTAACCTTATTCTTGGTAGGTCTGTACTCGGTAGCCATGGCGAATTGATAAATTTCAACAATTAGTTACACAGTAATTTATTCTACCGATACGGAATTTTGAGGATTGAACGTTTTAATAAACTCAAGCTGGCGTTGGTTGTTATCATCAAAGAAATTCTGTGAAACGTAATAATTATCACACAATCTTAAAACCTAAGGTTGTTAACTTTAGACAAGATTTAAGCTGCTATTTATTTAGTTTAAAAACATTCTAAAGATAAACTGATACGCTGACAAAGAGTTCAACAAACTCAGTATGCGATGTGAACTCTTAGGAGTCCTTACATTGAAGAGACTGGCAGTTTACGTTCGAGTAGATTGGCTGAGACATAGCCATGACAATTTGTTTTAATTCAGACTGCTTTCAGGCAAACGATACACAAGCATACGATACAAGCAGCGTTTTTTTACCTTACTTGTATACATAGGCATGTAAGAAGAATATTGAGCCTGCCTAGGCAGACATTGACCGTTTAACTTTGACCTTTAAGTTCACCGATTATATATCGTATACATATATGTCTAAACTCAGATTAAATTCACGGTTCGGAATTTTCACTAACAAGAATTAACCTTCATCTAAACCAAGCTAATCAGCGAACTGAGAAAATTACATTAACGTGTTTAAAAAAGTATTTTAACCTTTAACTATGGACGTGCGGTCTCACAGGCCGCTTGCAGTTTGTGATTCTCAGGCCCTCCTCTTCCTACGTATCCCACACGTATGCCGGCCTCAGTAGCTTCGGTTTTGGTGGCAAAACGACCGTTGAGAGTAAAGGTTATATGGCCGGGTGAATGTTGCGTGAGTAATTTCACTTTATATTTTGATTGCGGTCTGTGAGACCGCGCGTCCACGTTTGTGTTATAAATAGATGCTGACGGAGATTTAATTTGTTCCGAATTTGTAAACTTAAATGTCAAAAAACGAACTACTAACAACCGCAGACAAACAAATATCGAAAACAAAGGAAGACCCACACTTATGTTGGCTATAAACAACCAAAATGCCTACAATACTCTAAGCTGCTATACAAAAACTGCCTATAAATATGACCAAGTTGAGCCCTTGTCGAAATTTTTATGTTCAGTTTTGAGAAGTTGATGCTAAGTTTTTTATGGTCTTTGGTCTTTATATTTTATTGTAAAATAAATAAACTAAACTGGAAAAGTCATTTTCCATTGAAAATAGACCTATAAAGTGATCTTGAGCTAAAAAACCTGAAAAGTTCCTTTGATTGTTATATCGTTAGATTGTATTAAAAATATATGTATTTTTCATTAAAATTACATCTTCACGTTAAATTTAGTAACTCTTCTAAGGGATAAAAACAAAAAATGATACAATATTTACTCATCAAGATAGAAACCAGCCCGTAAAGATAGCGGTCTGTGAGGCCGCACGTCCATAGCAGTGTAACAAAAATGGAACGTCCATAGTTAAAGGTTAAGAAAGGTGCTGAAGTCAATGCACTGAAATTTTAATAACTTGTGCATTAGTTTTTCAATACCTCAGTCACTTACGTAGCATTACAAAATGAATAAACCATTTGTAGCTAAACAGACAAAACCTTTTCCCCAAATGAAATTATGGAATTATTCGCATAAAAACGGAACAGGAATAGCACAAGTTTATGCTCCTATTGTCAGAATCACCGAGCGAGTGTGCACATGGTCATTGCACAATATGCACATGGCCATCTCAGTTTGCATCAAAGTTCGTTTATAGGCAAACTAATTAAACTAACTGGCGCATAATTAAGTCGGTTGAACACCTAGAGCGCACTGCGCGCCTCGGGAACGCAGTCAAGCACTAATTGGCGTAAACTCGCTAGAACTTAGTACTAGGGCTTCATTTCGTTGCAATATTTGCAATTACTGTACTTTAGAATTAGGAACAAATTGAATTAATTGAAACTGAAAAAAAATCGTGAAGTTGTAAAATAATTACGTTTATGTAAAGAAAGATAATTCTTTCTACATTAACTATAATTAATATGTATACCGTAGGAAAAAAAACCTGTTTAAATTAGGAATAACATCGGCTTGTTGCCCGGTTGTTTCAAAACTAGATGTAACTGTAACATAGACTGAATCAAAAGAACTGTAACTTTTAACTAACTAACTGTAAATATAAAACACGCGATGAGGACAAGATTATATGTATAGAAAAGTTATAGCGACAATCTTCCAAAGTCATATTGAAATGAGGTAATAATAATAAAGAGATATTTTATCGCCCTCAAGAAGCTATAAGGTTTCTGTAAATTTGTGATATAATAGCAGCTTCCTTGTTAGGACCAGAGAATTACGTCATCGATCGCCTTGCGACAAAGTGTGGAGCGGCGCCGGCCAGAGTATGCGATCACAGTTTCTGGTTTCATTATTACATTCTGAACTACGCAAGACACGAAAGCCAAACCTTAGTTTGAGACATGTTATACTATGACAGGACATACCCAAACAAATTCACACTTATTATTACCTACATTTAGTTTATCAAAAGATCCCATCCCTCTAGAAAAGAGGCGGGATACCCCTCACAATAAAAAATCCCAATAACGGTGTGTCAAAAGCCCGCGCCGCGTTATTTACCTCTTAGAAAGTAGAGCAGAACTCGACAAAAGATGTAAGTAATAAATCATTCGTATTACCATGGAATACGCCAGCTCTCGAGTCGCGTCAAATTGACCAAAAGTTCTGAAGAACAATGGAATCACTGGGACGAGGAAAACGCTGCGCTCAGGCTTTTGATGCGGGCTACAGCCACAGGCCTCTGGCTGGGCGCCAATCTAGAGCATGGCATAGCAAGAAACACTATTTTTATAAAGGTTCAATTCAGCCTAGGACAAATGCTTTCACATCAAAATGTAAAGCAAGGTCTGTTGATTGCAAACAATGGCTAGTAATTATCGTTGTTGTCGGTGGATCAGTAAACAGATCTTTGCCGAGCAAGCGTAGGCCGTGCCGTGGTTATAACAGTCTCTAATTGTTAAAGCACTTTGATTATATACTTGTTATATAATCAAAGTTAAAGCATTTATCTGATACATAAACTGTCAACTAAAAAAATTGATACAAAGAATGGACTAACATGAGGAAAAATTTACTTCTCGCCGAAAATTCTACCTTATCAGTCCCACACAAAATGCTGTCACATAGCGAAATAACTTTTTGTATACATGGCTATAAATAGGCTGAAACGAAATTGTTTTCTGCGAAACCTTTTTATAGGAAGCTTAGATCCAATATACAAGATATGATATTGTACGTATGTAGATCAACGCACCCATTAGTCTCTACGAAATTACTCTCAGTCCCTTTACGTAATTACGATTTTAAGCATTGTAAGTACATACCAATGAATTCCGAGCTTCGGGACCTTAAGTAACTAGTCCTTAATCTGTGGTTCGTGACCCCATCAAGATCCAAGGAATTGCTTTTAATTTGAGTCCTGAATATTCAGAGCCAGCGCGAGCAACCTGGCCGGTAATAAAGTCGGAACCTGAATGGCTTTTTAGAGCGAGCGTCGCGCTAAATAACTGATGAATGACCTAAGTCTAAGCTATAAATTTTCCGAAAATCCATGCTCACAATGATGAACAATAATATATTCAATAGATTCATTTCAAAGTAAGCAATTAGACTGTTTCCATATCGTGTTATTTAATCGACCGGAACAAATCCTTAACTCCAGCCTCTTTACCGCAAATAACACCGCTTTTACAAACCGGCGCATATCGCCACAAACGAAACCAATATCGTCGATCAAAACCGTCGTCGCCAACAGATATTGAATAGATACGAAGCTTCGCTCTTTAAGCGGTTCCAAATAGTCTCGTTGTAAACGGTGGTATTGGGATATCTCTTATATTTTTTTGTAAGAGAACTAACCCACGATCTTAAAGTTTTTCTAAATTAGGATCTGCATGAAAAGTTCCGATTTTCTTGTAAACTCAGACCGAGGTCTCATACTTTGGTTCAACCTAGTTCTATTCCTTTTAATATTGCAGACACTGATGTATTATTAAACGATGATTTTCTAATTCTGTCTGAGTGATAGTACTCGCATAGATTAAGATAAAGCAGCAAATTAAACCATATATACCTACCAGATTTTGTAAGGCTTACTTGACAATAGATAAAATTTCAGACCGATATTGGTTGAACTTAATCAAACATTTTCAAGCGAGGCATGAACTTTTTAGCACTTATCGTCTTGTAAACCCTCCCTCTACCTGAGGGCTCTCTACACCAAGTTTGCCTAGCTAGACGCTGCGCTTGTGAGCATTCAAGATCACTTAGCTCCTACCCCACTAGAAGATATAGCCTACAATGCCACTTGAGTCTGCAACTTGAAGATACTGAAGAGGATGAAACGAGACGATTTTTCTTATTCTACTGCTACGATCTAGTAGATAGATTTTACGGGTTCTACAGGGCAAAATTAATCTTACCAGAACCGTCCTTACCAATAGTTATATTTCATGAATGTATTCGACTTCTAGCAGGGTAAACCCATTACGTTATATTGAACAAATTGCCCGTTGATTGATCGAAACATTTTCCGTTCGTTCCTCTCCTATCGATTAAATTCGCGAGGTGAAACACCAAGCCTCGATAGTTAAGCTGCAACCGAATCAACCGATAGAATGAGTTCTAATCGACTACATGTGAACGTAAACACTCGCACAGCCACCTACGATGGTCTCATGTGCGTAATTTCACAGTTCAGTGCGTGTTGCGGGCGATCGGGCCAATCAGACCCAGAGACAAAAGTGAATGCTTCCTAACGGGAATAGCAAATGGTAATGGCCCCTAACATAAATGACTTTACGCTAGAATAACTTCGTTTGTTACTAGTTAATGTTGCATGAAAGAATAGCCATAATATAGGAAACGGTACGTAAGTGAACGAAAACGTTTAATAGAATTTAAGGAATAAAGCCTGGTAACTTTGTCCGCAAGAATTTTAGAAGGCTTACAAAACTTTAGTCTAGGTTTTCATAGTTAGGGTAGCTTTTGTTGAAGTTTTAACAGTAAAAAAGCATCATCATTTTAAGTGCTGTGATATTAGTTTAGTTTTTGCAACTTCTAAATTAACACCACGTCAGTTCGTACAATTAAGCTAGTTAAAGCAGTCGTATTGAGATATGTTTTTGAGTGGGACTGAGCTAAGCTAGCTAAGAAACTGACTAGTATCACAGCTAGTACGGAATCTTGTGAAAAATACGATATTTATTTACGGCAATTTAAACACTGACTGAAATGCTCATTAATTATTCATCCAAGCATTTCGTTACCTCTTTCCCGCCGTTGCAGTCTCCAGAACTTCCAGCATTAATTTTGGCATCGTCAGGTCAAGGCAAAAAAGAAAGTTTTAACAAATGTTAGATGCAGGTTTTCAAATATCAAACTCAAGGTCTGTTTTGTTTTCACTGTATGCTTGAGTGATTCCACGTGCTATGCTTTATTCGGTAATCAATCAGAGAGCGAAAACAGTTATACATTATTATGTTTACAACTTAGATTAGCAATTTCATATGAAACGCTGAGGTCCCTGCTGTGTTGTCAACTTGGTCTTAAATTGAAATGATCACATGTTAAATTTAAAAGCATAGGTACCTTTACTACAAGTCCAAAGTTCAACAAATCAGATATTAGCAGTTAGATCACTAACTGGAATAACCTAAACATCAAATATAGTGGTTAGAGAAAACCAATTTGACTAATTCCATTTATTATATAAAGTTTAATCTAGCTAGATCTCGAATGAATTGAGCCATTCGTTCATTCATAGAGTAAACGAAGCAGATAACGAGGTAGAATCGTTTTATAACCTAACTAGCTTTTTGACCGCGGGTTCGTTTGTGTTTTTGCCGAATTAAATAAATGTATTGCTGTGTAGGTAACGTATAGATTGGTCTTAAGTCAATCTATAGTATCTCCGGTCTACCACAGTCATGCTTACAGCATGAACATGCCAAAATGAAAAGTAATAAATATTAAAATAAGCGAATGTTTTACAAAACGAAATAAATAAAAGAAAATATAAACACTCATTGACAATTACAAGAGCTAAAGCAGAGTTGTAATTTTGAAGCGCAAATAATCATTTTCTTTAATACTATTTTCGTTATATATTCGTTTTTATAATATCGCTAAGCTGTGATGATCGTATGGCAAAACCGCGCCGTTGGTTTGGGAGGTGAAGGTGCTAATTGAATTACAATACCTACTCCGCTTCACTAGACCAAAATAAAAACCTTGTAAACTAAAAACAACTTGATTAAGTACACAGTAGAGATTAAAGTCTTTTAGCAAAAGTGGAACACGATTGAATTTACGATAGAGCGAGCAAAAAATAGAAATAGAGCAACATTCAATATTCGCTTGAATTCTGATAATAAATATACGATTCGTGGTTCCACATACGATATTTCAAGCGGAAAGGAACGCCAAAATGTTACATTATTCAACACAGATCTTCAGATACCGTACTTCATAATAATATTTAACCAGTTCGGAAACAAGAAAATCACCGAAACTAAGCTCTTTCTTTATTCTAGCCAAGGTGTTCTTGTTCTTTCCGAATTGCTATAGAAATACGTGTATGAACATTCTGATGTGTCCAAGAGTCCTGTAAGGTCTAAAAAGGAAATAAAGCACTTTGAATTTGAATTAAAGGCGAATGTTTAGGAAGCTATGGGTTTGTTTAGTGCGAAATATCCCAAACTACTAAACCGGGCAGACTTACATAGATTTGGTTTTAAACCTGAATTCACTTAAATCTTTATTAAAATCGTGTGCGAAGCTAGAAGACTTAGTTACTTTAAATAATAGCACAATCCTGCTTGTTCGAGCAAGCTACGACCTCCTTTAAATTAACACGGGTTTTTTTTTATTTGATCGCTATCTCACGTTCAAGTAGGTGTAGATGTCGCCTAAGGATTATGTTAAAATAATTATAGTGCGAAAGGTCACTAATTAATTTTGCCTTTATATTATTTAATGTGGCCTTAGATCAAGCACGCTGATTAACTCTGGATTTGAGAACTGCAAGATGAAAAACAGACCCAGGAAGCTACTATTATAGCTGCTTCTCACTTACTACACCCCTATTACAGCAATGTACATAATGTGCAATTTCACACAACGTTAGTAAGAATAGTAATAAGACTAATAACATTCCTCGCTTAAGTCAATAAGGTTTCAGACTCATGCATATTAATAGCCGCCTTGTTCAGTGTTTCGGGAGCCCATAAATGGCGCTGAGTGGGGTCCTAAGCCATGGCATTGGTATAAATTATGCATAACGAGAATTAGTTTAATGTTACCGAAACAGTTGGCTCTATTTATACGGGAAGTCGTCGTGAGTTGGAGTAGAGGAAGTCGAGTGGTTTCCAAATCTGAATATGGAAAGTCTAGAATCTTAACTATAGATGTTAGCTTGCGTTGTGTTACCGTCGTACGTGTCATTTACTAGGCGGCATCAAAATTTTGTAGCTTACACGACTCCATGAAAAAAGTCATAGACTGATATTAAAATATGACTGAATTAATTTTAATATAATATTATTTACTGAAGACACATTTGTTTTTTAGAAAGGCTTAAAAAATTTGAAGTTCATAGTGTTGTCAGTCCAACTGTTTGATTTTTTACAGAGTTTTCTGGGAGTTTTCAATGTTGAATAGAAAAATATCTATTTATGTAGTATGTATTAGGTATAACAGTATTACAGTATCTAGTACCCATAACACAAACGCTGCTTAGCTTGAGGCTAGATGATGCTGTGTGAATTGGCCAGCATTATTTATTAATTTCATGCAGAGCTTGATTTTGATGAATGACTCATTCATTAAATATGCAGGAAATGATGTAGACATGGTGCAGTCAGTGTTCGGTTATGCATGTTCGATTAAACACCGTATTCACGGAGAGAAATGATCATTCCTCCGACGAGTTGATATTTCCAATTGAACGGAAGTACGACGGAAATGCACGAGCGGCGCTATTATACCTAACTCGAAACTGAATTCCGTTTCGTGCAAATAAATCATAATATTTCAAGGCGATGAATTGTCTGATCCACGTATTGATCCAGTGACCAAGACTCAAGAAGAGGCAGGCTAGAAATGAAGTGTACAGACGCAATGAACAAAGATCTTTGTTAGGCAACAGTGATGCACATAAACTTTAAGTTAGATATTGTGAAGTGGAGAGAAGCGTATGCTTGTAGAAGGTATCCTCCAGGTGGGGGTGGGGGTGATAAGTAGACAGCAAACACATTGAAGAGAGCAGGATGGTTTGTTAGCAGCAACTAGGCAGTTCTAAAGAAAGTTCGAAACACCCATCCAAAGTTCGCTCTCAAGGACTATTCAAAATCACACAAAGTTGCGGCATTGCGGGAACTGAAAGTTAACTCTACTAGGAACAAACAAAGACCAATTTATACGAGTTTACGAAACTGTGATCCGTCATTCAGTCTACAATCCAGTTACAAATTGTGGGTAAAAGGCTTCTACCAATCTCGTTGAAAGGATAAAACATTGTTAGGTTGGGTTTAAGGAGAGGAAATTATTTAGGGGATCGTTTGATACAAATGAGTTTAAACTCAAAGCCTGTAGTGTCTTTGTCATGCTTGCCCAGCCCAGGACAGATTGCAGATTTTTGGGAAAGCGTTATGGTATTCCATCGTCCAGATTCCAAATTTACGTGTACCCAGGTAAATGACAGCTCAATTCTTGTACGGAATCTCCAGAGAATTGGTAACAATAAAGGAAACACGAGTAATTTGTCGTATTTCAAAAAACTACAAACTGACTTCGAATTCTTTAATGCAAAAATGAAAATATCATCAGTGCAGGTCAATAAATATTATATAATATATAACTCAACTCACACGTACCTATATTATATAACTCAACTCACACGTACCTATTTTCTTTCTTTCTTTCTTATCGTATTATTTAATTCATAAGATTTTTACCAAAAGTATGGCACCGCTTTGGAATATAGTGTCATAGAATTAAGAACAATTAAAGTTTTTTAAATGAATAAAGAAATACAAAATAAACATAATTATACAAAGAAACATCAAACCTACAAAAAACTTATGAGGTCACACAAAAAAATAGCCGAATTGAGAACCTCTTTTTTTGAAATAGGTTGAAACCAAAAAACATTCATAATCAGAATCCCTTTATCCTCCTATAGATCGTAGTAGGCAATTTAATAACATTAAAGGTACTTTGGATTATTAGATTTAGCTTATCTGATCGGTCTTTTATTAGTCAAACAATCGTTAGCAATCAAACCAAGAAGCAATTGTGAGATTGCGGATTCAATTTGTTAAATCAAACGGCGCCCCAAGGTTGCTTTAAATTCAGCTCAGATCATACTTCAATTGGCCTTTGGTAATGATTAGTCTTTGCATTTTCGTAGTGGGTTCAATGTTTCGAGATAGGTATGTTTAGTTAAGAGTTTCGTAGGTTCATTGGCTTCGAAGGTGGTTTATTTGCCCGAGCACGTTCGATATCGTGTTTATGATAATAAACATTGAACTTCATTTGAATTTTTATTTACTTTGTATACGTATTTTGTGAAAATGATGGTCATATTACTGTTACCTACAAGTTTATGACGTAGCGTTACTAATGTAATGATAAACGACAATGAATCTACAGACCATACTCTAGGTACCTACAGCTTCTGTTTTTTTATGACACACTTAGGTATATTTTACTGTTTGCTGTTGGTAGATACCTAGTGTACAAGGTTAGGATTACTATCAAACAGGGCTTGATACCGGTTCCAATAATACCGGTACTTTTACGGTAGTAACGGTACTTTCATTTCGTTAAATTCGAGTATCGATACTTTTGAAGTACCGGTACTTTGCCTAAAAGTACCGGTATTCTAAGCGGTTCTCGCGTCGTCTCGTTCTTCTGTTCTAATTAGTTTTCTCTCTCGCTTGCACAAAATAAAATTTTTGAAAAGTACCGGTACTTTTCGAGCATAATATCGGTAATTTTACCGATACTTTAGTACCGGTACCAATGAAAGTACCGGTATAATTTGTATCGATACCAAAGAAGCACCGGTACCATGTCAAGGTCAGTCGAACCGGTATTTATAAATACCGGTATTCCAAGCCCTGCTATCAAATGCCAATAAAACATATTATTCCGTCCGGAGCTTGAATGGCATGCCGCAGGCACTTCGTGCTCGTCTCTGCTCTGCAGGTTAGCGTAGCCAATGCACGCACGCGATACATTTTAGTTCTTAGAATACGTGTTTCATTTTAAGTATTAAAATGTTCTAGGTTCTACTCAAGTAGAACAAATCCAGGCTACGCCAGCTCTGAATTACGAGTTTCAAATCCCGCCCATTCAATTTCCTTAAAGAGGGAACAACCGCCGGCTTCAGGCAAATCCGCTTCAAAATCAACATACAAAATATTGAAAGTTTCGTCGTTGGAATCGGAGTGGATTCGGATTATCGAGTCTCGGAAACTTAGGATGCGGAGGCGAGATCTTATAGGGTAATTGGAAAATACGATCGTTGTCTCCAACAAATCGCGAGTTTATGAGAATAATACTAGGATAGCAAATATTTATTTGGTGTTATGATAAGTAAAATAACATGGTTTTCTCATTTCAAGTCTTTTATCGACACGACATGATAAAGAAAGAAAGCCGAAATAGAATGCTGACTAAATTAATATGGTAGCACGTCGTACAGTGCCGAAGACCATATTGTCATTTCATTATTTGTACGCAAAGTAGGATCAATCGGAGTCTTTGGGACCTTCTGACTGAAAATTACCTTGGGAAGTTCAAGCGTGGTTGTTGCAACACCACCCTAAAGATCAAAATTCTATTACATTCAGCTGAGTTCGCAATTGGCTAATTTAGATGATTACTAGCTCGTACCCGCGACTTCGTCTGCGCAGTTTATGTATTCCGAGTTTACTCGCGCTTTCACCATCGTAATTCCCGTTCCCATGGGAATTCCAAATATAGCCTACAGACTATATCTCTATCTATACATATAATGTCTATCTCTGTGCCAAATTTCATCTAGATCCGTTCAGTAGTTTTTGCGTGAAAGAGTAACAAACATCCATCCATCCATAGAAACTTTCGCGTTTATAATATAAGTAGGATGTTCTAAGAATCTACAAACCTGTATCTGGAACATGGATATGCTGTCGTCTAGCATCTGGACCCTGACTGCGAGCATCTTGCCCCCTTTCTTGGGCGTGGCGGGCGGCGTGCGGGATCCACCACCGGCGCCGTCCACGCCCGCGGGGGTGCTGGCGGAGTGGTGCATTCGGCCTGCAGGGGAATGTACACTTTAGAGCTGCTTCATGAAGGTGTAATTCGAAACGGGGGAACTGCGAACTGCATGGGCAGTATATTGTAATATGCAGTACTCCCTTATACAGGCCTAAACAGCGCAACTGTATGAAGTAGCAGAGATGAACTTTTTTTTTGCATTATGAATGTATGCAGTATGCTTCGTCCCTTATATAATAATAAAGCTAGAAGCAGACTGATATCACGTATCATGCAACATGCGACGCACTTGAAATTGTATGAAAAGAGATGGCCACTACTCCAGACACTTATCATATGCCAAGCCATAGAACATTTGTTTTATTGCATCATGTACCTACGTTACGTGGCGTCGACTCAGACTGTTTTTATATTAAGTAGGTGTGTCTGATTTGTTAAGAGTTACATAATTTTCTAGGTTTTTGGTATGTACCTATGATACACAGAAATTTCTGATTTCTATCAAAATCTTTATTTCTTTATGCTTATAAAATAAGCACTTACTAAGAACTATGAACAAGACAAAATAACAATATTTTATAGATCTTGTTTTCCTATTCATAAGGTAAATCATAGGTAATGATCATTTGGAGTTAATAATAATATCATATCTGTGAGATCTTTACAAGCCCCAATTCTGGCACGAATCCACACCAAAATCCATAAACTTTATGATCAGTCAACAGCATAAAATGACCAATGGACCTTATTCTCAAGGCATAGAAACCAAACTTTAGAAGTGATATCAGCCGACTAACTATTGTGGACTCAATTTGTGGTGAAGTTATTGTTCATAAATTCTCTATGAGTAAGTTGAAGGGGAATGATGTCATGTGTTATTCATCAACACTGAAAGTTTGGCTTTGTTGTGTATTATTTAAACAGGCCAAGGCAAGGCCTAGCAGACTTATCTAGGTATACTTTAGTAGATTAAGCCGTGAGAATTTAATGAACAGCTTGAATTCTAGCTATTTTTTCATGCATTTAACGACTTATAATTGCTTGTTATTTAAGAGACCAACCATTACCTATAAAATAAATATTAGCATTATCATTCTTATCAACTAAATAAGTAATTCAAAATTACTTACTAATTAGTTTCTTATCAGACTATTAGTCTAAATCACAGATAAAATATTTGACCATTCAGGAATGTTTTAAATAAGACCAGCTTTTACAGATTGACTCTGTACAAAAAAAATGTTTTAGCTTTTATATAAAAAATTTAGTTAAAACACAACAATATGAATTAAATTGTAGACTATTTACTGTAATACACTCTGCTACTGATAACACTTATATATGTTAAAATAAATCTGTAACTAAGCATTTATGTAATACTGAGGTATTTCAGAATATCTATTATTGTCCAATAATATTGATAAGAACTAAGGCAGTGATTATTTATGTATTTAAATGATTGTGTGTTATAATTTTATTGACCTGATTATTTAATATTGACTCTATTAGAGTAATTTATTTGTAGGTATTTTCTGTTTGTGAAAAGGAATCAATAAATATAATATTTAATTTTGTATTCTGTATCTAATTATATTAGTTATCTAGTATAAGTTCGCGTCATGTAAGAAGAGCGCTGGCGGTAAAGCTGCGCAGAAGGCGATTTATGGGTCTATTTGGAGGTAGGCGGTGGGGCGCGGGGTGGAAGGGTCATGCGCCGCATGCTTGCCGGTGCGCTATTGGTTCGTCAGTTGACATTTGCTGTCACACGTCACGTTTCTTGTCAAAATACCATCGCGCACAAAAGTTTACGAAATGGTTTTACATTTTAATGGTTTTTGGAAATTATGCACAAAGGTAAAGGAAATAGAGGTAGAGACCGATTACTGTAAAAGCGATCATTTGGTAGATATGATTACAGAAACATTTATTATTCGTGTAAGGGATGATGATTCTGACTCAAATAATGATGAAAGCTCAAGTCTTGGGTGACGTGAAAACCAGATGAGGACGCGGGATTGATACTGGAGGTGGCTATTTCATCATCGTCGCTGTCGTCACTTGAGCTTTCATCATTATTTGAGTCAGAATCATCATCTGACTCAAATAATGATGAAAGCTCAAGTGACGACAGCGACGATGATGAAATAGCCACCTCCAGTATCAATCCCGCGTCCTCATCTGGTTTTCACGTCACCCAAGACGACTTAACGGATGGAGTTGCTACATTACATTATTTTTTTGTAATTAGATTAAACATTCTAAACTGAATCGAACTTGTTTTTAATTTTATCTAATATTATTTTCTAATAACCAACACCAAGCCGCGAGTGAAATATTAGTTAAAAATAGGCACAGCAAATTGGCATAGTACTATCGTACGCGAGTGTACCCATGCGCGAACATACCCCTTCCACTTTCTTCCAGCGCTCTTTTTACGTGACGCGACCTATATCAATAACACAAGCTCTGGTTAATTCAGGGATAGATAATGATGTGTGCAGCTACATAAAGTTTTCTCACCTGGTAAACTATGGTATCCTATTGTGGACAGATGTCCTGTGGAGTTACAGCTTCCTGGGGGTAGGTCTATGTCCATCATAGTGATATCTTCGCACTTTGCCTCAAACTAACAGCTGCGTGCACTTTGGATGCCATTGTCAACTACATCACAACTACAACTTCTATCCTCACCGTCTGTCCTATCTGAGGGAAATTTATTTCATTACTGACAATGTTTTTACCTAAATGACCTAATCTACCCCAATGTTTGGTAGTAGGGAGCTTGAAATACCGCTAAACTCTTCTTATTTGAACTCTATAGCGCAAAAAGCGGTGAGAGAGCGGCCAAATTGGATTTAATGCACGGTGGATGCAAACCGGCGGCGCCCCAGTTTCCCACCCCT
Source organism: Eupithecia centaureata (assembly GCA_944547425.1). NCBI lineage: Eukaryota > Metazoa > Arthropoda > Insecta > Lepidoptera > Geometridae > Eupithecia > Eupithecia centaureata. The sequence continues at coordinate 3,141,645 of OX155679.1, forward strand.
CAATAAATTGTTAGGTTGGATGCAATAACCAGAAAATAGGTCACCAGGAGGTGTGCCCGGTCGCAGCGACATGGCAAGCAACCTCCTCCCGCTGCGATCTCGAACTACGAACAAACCCGATACAATTCCATCGTCTACAAATTACGTATTTATAATGGAATAAACCGAGGGCTCCACAAACACTTTGCGCATACAAGGGAAAAAAAACTGCCTTGTTAAAACTTAAAAACAACCGCAAATGAAGGAGAAAAACGACCGACACGGGCTGCGCAAGAAAGTACTAACTCTAACTCCCGAGTTGACCAGCGTTCGCTTCGCTACCCCTGGCCAACAATCATTGATCTCAGTTTTACAAAAAATTCTATGATTTCTCACACAAACTCACAGGATAGTAACATTAATGAAAAAAATCAAAACATTACAGAATTCACTGAACGCGTCATGTGTCGAATTTCCGAGAAAAAATAAATTTACTTCGGACCCGAAATGCACTTCAGCCGCAACCGTGGCAGCCATATTTATTTACATTACAGTAGTTCGAGTTGCCAGATCTTGACAAAAATTCTACCATTTCTACCAAAGCCACAGATTTTTATCAAAATTCTAACATGCCTTTTAACTGCAGGCCAGGCGGCAGGGTTGTCGTCGTACTCAGAGGTTGTCTCTCATTCGAGTTCACATTAATACTTCAATTTTAGATTAGAATTTTGTAACAAGAACTTTGTAGCAATAATTATATCCATACTAACTTCTAATTTATGAGGGAACCGGCAAATAGGTAATTAATTTAATCGTTAGTTTTATTATAATATAGGTAACTTATAATAAAACAAAAGCTCTGCTTAGCTTGGGAGTAGATGATGCTGTATGGACTATCCGGAATCATTTAGGTATTTATTTTTTACTGTATTGCATGGTCTATGATAATTATATCTAACCTAATACCTACTTTGTCCTAAATGAAATTTAATTTATAATAGGACAGTGCAGTCTGGCCTTCTAGATTCTAACACTTAATTTTGCATTGTTCGTTCAAAGGCAAGCAAGCTTTCGCTCGTCTGTACCAAAATAGCTCAATTCAGACGCAGAGCCATAATCAAGAAGTCGAAGTCGAAAAAGCGAGGAAAGAGCTGAATTTTGACATTACACATGTTCGTTGGCCTTCATGTGTCAATTCAGTCAGTTATCTTTTTCTATTGTCAAACACAACACAATAATATCAAACTGTCGTGTAAACACCACCTTGTTTGTGCGAAATAATTATCCATTATTTCTATTTATTGTTGTAGTTTTTAATGCTTAATATGAATGAACAATTCGTGCCCTAATTTTAGAAGCATTAATCAAAATGGAAACCACGCCACTGCTACCTAGGCCAAAAAAGAAGCCACTATGGTCAAGGTATCTACTATTTTTATTGTTCTTTGATTATTAGGTATCGAACACAATGAATTTTTAAAAACGGATTTTTATTTATATTTTCGTTTTAGGTTACCGTTCCTTACGTTTCGCAAAAAAGAGTTGAGTTCTAGAGAGATTTTTATAGGCCATCTCCCTGAGGAAGACTATCCGCCCAACTATGTCTGCAATCAAGTAAGTAGATCGAACTTATCTCATTAGCACTAACACGAATCAGAACAAAATTTCATAAGTGCAAGCAATGTATTGTTTGTATAATTTTTGATGTTTACATTTATGTACCAATTCTATTTCCATCAATTGAACCTTGTTTATAATTCCAAGAAAGTGTGGGCTTGTAAGTGCTCATATAAATAATAATTTGTGCCTGCTTTAGTACATTGAGCGGTGTTTTGTTCAAAATCTGACATAAATACAATGTGTGTTGTGTGTGTGATAATAATAATATATAATTCTGGGCAGTTAACACAGTATCATCTAGCCCCAAGCTAAGCAGAGCTTGTGTTACAATGTAACAAAAGTTTTCAAAAAGAGCAAGTGATCTACTACACCCTTCATTCCTTCATCATCATCATCATCAGCCTACATTAGTCCACTGCTGGACATAGGCCTCCCCTAATGAGCGCCATAGCGCCCTGTCTTCCCTTCATTCCTTATCTCTTGTTATTTAAAACTTGAGACCAGTAAGAGAAGTTAAAACTACTTAGGTACCTGGTCCAAATGAGTGCCTATCACAGACATCTTTTTATGTATAAATTATTATAAATACATAGATGATATATTGTGTCAATATTTTAAAGACCAAGGTTAGAGCATGAAAGGCTAATAGAAAAGCATTGCATTGAATTCCTTTATTCTAAGATGGAATCATGCAGTCATAAAAGCCACCTACAACAAGTTTTCCACTAAAGAAATGTGTTATAACAACCACTAGTCATAACAATGCCGTATAGTAGAGTCCCATGTGCACTTATAAAATATATTGGAGATGGTTTTCCTTGTTTTACACTCCTACCGGTCATATCCAAATGTCCTTCTATTAATAGGACTGAATATTTGAAACCAAATTTAGACAATTCCTTTGCATAAATGCTATTATGATTTAAGTAATTGAATATTTTTGCCCAATGGTAACAATAATTGTTTTAGGATTTTGCATATTTGAATAAACGGTTAGCTACCCACATAATACATATACATATTATAAAAACCTACATACTTTAAAATTTAAAACTAAGTAAGGCATTGCCATCAACATGGCAATGCTGCCAGCATTCTGGGTACTCTGCCTTCTGGTGATGGCTTAGATTTTTAAGAGTTTGTTATAATTGTATATAATATTCACTCGGTTTTTCTGTTTTTTTTTATGAATTAAAGTCTACTTTGGAAACCAAGTATGATATTAAATTAAATTTTCTGCCAAAAGGATTCTCTAAAGTTCTCTAGGTAGGTTTGCGAACTTTTAAGAATCCTGGTGACTTTCACTCCAAGTGGTCCAATCAGTTCAATTTCGGTCCAATGGCTACACCCTGTTTGGGTACCATTGGGTCTCTTAAACATTGAATACATTATTAAGACCTACAAATGTCTGCAACAATTGCAGTAACTAAATATGAAATCTGGCATTTTTTGACAGAAGTAGGGTATCATATTGTCAATCCTCTTTTCAGAAATACAATATCTTCACATTCCTACCACTGGTTCTCTTTGAGCAGTTCCGTTTCTTCCTAAACATGTACTTCCTCGTGATGGCCCTCAGTCAGTTCTTCCCGAGCATTCGTATTGGCTACCTGTACACATACTGGGGACCGCTGGGATTTGTGCTCACTGTTACTATATTCAGGGAGGCTGTGGATGATTTTCGAAGATTCAGGTAAGATTTTTTTATCTAAATAGTATTATTTAGTTATTTTAAAGCGAGTTGTATTTCCTTACAGCCCTCATTAGTTTTGTCGTAAAGTAGTAACAAACAACATACATGATCTATTCAAACTTTTGTATTTATTTATGACTAGCAGCGCCTCGCGGTTTCAACCACGTAATTTCCGTTCCCGTGGGAATTCTGGGATAAAATATAGCCTGTGTGTTAGTCCAAACTATAATCTATCTCTGTGCCAAATTTCATCCATATCCGTTCAGTAGTTTTTGCGTGAAAGAGTAACAAACATCCATCCATACTTACAAACTTTCGCGTTTATAATATTAGTAGGATCATTCAGTTACATTTGTTATAGCTACGTGTTTTCTCGTCATAACATCATTCGCCGCCAGTTTCGCACGTGTTAAATTAAACAATCACCTATTGTTTAATTTCAGTTATCCCTTCTGAATGACATACATACTTCGCACATGTTAATAGAACATAGATTCATACGATTATTACGTATAGCAGATTTACCGAACGTTAGATTATCTAACGTTTTGTCGGCCTTTAAACTTCACCTTGGGTATTACAAATGTTCCAGCTGGCTGGCTAACAGTACTTTACAAATTAACAGTTACTCATCATATTTCATTTGCTCTTGCCCGTGGTTTTGTTCACGTAGTTCCTGAACAAAATCAAGCCCCTTACTAACTAAGAAACAATTATTCGGTTTGTTTAAAAAAATATAAACAGACTTCAAATTCTTTAAGCTATTAGGGCAGATCTTTCTTATTTTTGTAGGGCAAAATATGAAGGACCAGCTTTTAATTTTCTTTTATCAAATCGGTTCACCTATAAAAAATTCTCAATCATAAAAATACCATAAAAAAATACAATCGAACTGAGAAACTCATTTTTATGCAGTCAAATAAGACTTAAGCCATAAATGCTTACCTTTTATTTTACAGTTAGTTTTTTAGTCAGTTCAGTGCCCAATTTCCTCCATCTGAAAACTTCCATGTAGGTAAATTATACATTTTACATTTTATAATTGTACATTTTAATGTAAAGTTTTAGTTACTATTCTTTATTTATGTCTGTGTGACGTATAGTCTAATAAATAATTTTCTTTCTTTTCTTTCTTTCTAAATTTCCAAATGTTCAATTCCAGGCGAGACAGAGAAGTGAACAGACAACGCTACGAGCGCATAGCCCTTGAGAACACAATAGACGACTACCGGCCGTACCGGACCGAGCGAGTGCCCGCCTCGGAGCTACGCGTCGGGGACATCGTGATGCTGCACAAAGGGCAGAGGGTGCCTGCGGATATGATCCTGTTGAGGACCAATGAGACGATGGGCACGGTGTTCATAAGGACCGATCAGCTGGATGGGGAGATTGATTGGAAGCTGAGGTGAGTTAGATACACAGAAATCAGAATAATACCATATTCACATTTCTGTGGTTAGATAAGTCACAGATTTGATTTGTAACAAGTTTTGACCGAATTGAACTAATGATTTTTTTTATCAAAGTGACAATTTATGTGGCGCGGCGGGAAAAGATCTGCCGCATATCGCAGGAGGTCTCGGGTTCGATTCCCGCCTTGGGACACATTTTTGTCCCAATTTATGTCATTTTTTTTAGATAAACCAATATTCCAAGTTTAAGTAAAATCAGTTTAGTAGTAACGGAGATACGTGGTAATGCTCGCTGAACATACATACAAATACAAGCTGGTAGGTATTTTTAGCGTGATTCATTACGGGAGCTATGTTTTAATCAGTCGATGGCTTTATCGGCATAACAGTACCTACACTATTACAAAAGTTCATAAAACTTCGAAAACACTCATAACATTGTCAAGTTACATTTATAGATATTATTACATCTCACCTTATTCACGTTAGCCCTTATTTTAATTATTGTCTACTTAATGCGCCGGGAACGCCTATGTCCAGCTGTGGACTAATATGGGCTGATGATGATGAAATGCGGCCTGCGGCTTCGCCCACATGGAAATTTATTTGTCAAATTTCAAAAATTTATTGCACGCCTCTTTACGGGTACGGGTAATTGTGTAAAAAAAAAAATACGTGTTTAACTATTCACTTAAAAGTTTATTTATACCAAGTATTGAGTGAATCAAACCAAGAAATAATAATTTACCGTATAAACTTTACCACCCCATTTAAAAATTATATTTTTAAGTAGTTACGGAGATTACTTATAACAAACATTCACACAGACTTTCCCATTTATTATAATAGTAAAACTAATGGGATCTGTATGATTTGAATTCCTTATTGTCCGATTTTTATCTTCTCTCAAAGTCTCAAACTTAATGATGCTGGATAATCCTCTAAGTATCCTCAAATGTAACTGTTTAAACGATACCTAAAAATAATTTAAATATAAAAAGTACAATGTAGTACAGCCTATACATATAAGCTATCTCTACTAGAATAAGTGCGTAAGCAATATGAAAATCAGGTGCGGGGCGACATCATTTCACCTCTCTTTTTCCTGAAATGTGTCCTTACACTTGACACATTTTTCCATCATTTCGGAAGTCGTTGGGTTAATGCCAAGCTGATAAACTATCATAGCTAGCAGTTCCTAAAAAACCTTATTCAGTAAGCTCAAACTAGGCTTAGAAACATCGTAACAATTTTAATTTTGGTTTACATTGTTTACATTCTTTCCTATTTTGAAGCTAGATTATGGTGGGTGGATTGTCCAGCATTTACTATAACCACCCGACTCATATAAGTCGTCGTGCCCCTAGCGTCCAGCATAATTAAATTAACCTGAACCTGGCGGGTTAAAGGGTTAATCATTAATACATTTCTATATTTTCAGAATACCCCTCCCTTCAACACAAAAACTACCCACCGACGCGCACCTACTAGACATAAACGCTCAGATCTTCGTTGAAAAGCCTGTTAAAGACATCCATGCGTTCGTGGGCACTTGTAATAGACGCGACGAAGAAGAAAGCGACTCGCTGGACATCGAGAACACGCTGTGGAGTGGATGCGTCGTCGCGTCGGGACAGGCCACTGGCCTGGTCATCTACACAGGTAATACTTACTAATATTGTAAAGGCGAAAGTTTGTATAAAATAAATAATTCCGGACAGTCCACACAACATCATCTAGACCCAAGCTAAGCAGAGCTTGGGTTATGGGATGGATTGTTACTCTTTTAAACAAAAAGTTCGGAAGGGATCGTTCTGAATTTTTAAAAGACGTATTTCTATTTCTGGTGTTACAAACACATAGTTATTGTAAACGGGTTAAAAACGAGCCTGCTTTGTGTTGGGGAAAATATTATAATTTTATAGTAATGTATCTACTCGTCTTTGAGCTTAGACCTCTCCTCGCAAGCCTAGTAATCCCAAATGAATCATTAGTCTCTGACTAAGCACTCAGTAAAATCTGTAAACTGATATCATCCAAACCATATTTCTTATATTGTAAAGCCTGTAGCAAAGTATATATACGCCATCTCGGTGTCAATGTATTGCCAAGCAAGCTGTCACTGTCATACGTCACTCTAGATGTCATGCGATGCGAGCCACCAAGGCGGGAATGCGGGTAGACAAAGGAACAGAGGCCGACTGGCTGGTACACTGATGCTTGAAGCCTGTTTGGAGAATGTATTGCCCGTGTATCCCTACAGTGCATGTTGGAGATCAATAGAAGCCAAAAACATACCATTCATAAATTTTTCAGGTAGCGAAACGCGAAGCGTGATGAACAACGCCATAGCCCGCTCTAAAGTGGGCCGGCTGGATCTACAGATCAACAGCCTGACCAAACTTCTGTTTTGCACAACGATATTCGTGTCTCTTCTACTGATCACCCTGAAAGGGTTCAATGGGCCTTGGTACTCGTTCCTGTTTAGATTCGTGCTACTTTTCTCGTATATTATACCTATTAGGTGAGTTTAAACTTCGAACTTTACGCATTTCATAAGAACGCTTGCGCTCGCTGCAGAACATTCCTATTTATTCCTTGGCTAGCAGCCGTCTGCCAAAAGTAAAAAAATGAAGTTATTTTTTTCCCAAAACATTTCAAAAAATCTTAAACTTTAAAGTTGAACCTCTCAGGGTTCAGAATCACCCCCTTTCTGCCACAAACTGATATAAATAAATAAATAATAATAATACTGGACAATCCACACAGCGTCATCTAGCCCTAAACTAAGCAGACCTTGTGTTATGGGTTAGTACCCAACTCATCTACTGATGAGTGATATAAAGTGGCACACTGTCTTAGTAAACTACTTTATGTTGAGTTTAGGCCTAACGAAGTTATGTGCTATGTGCCACCCAACCTACGGTCTAGCTTTAGGCGCATCCATTGAGTACCCCCCCCCCCCCTCATAATCAACAAAATCACCGTCCTCGCAACGGATGTCGTATACTTTTCAAAAGCCGTTGCTTTTCTCCACCTATCATCCCTATAACTACACAACGTAACAAAATCTTTGTGGCCCGCCCGCCTAATACGCCAATCTCCGTCTGTCCCTTACTCCTAGTTTTCTCTCCTTGACGTTATAGAATAGTTTGAAAATCACAACGATTTACAATTCCTTAATTATCACCATTTTCTTTAACATTATACTCTTACAGCTTACGAGTAAACCTTGACATGGGCAAAGCCTTCTACTCCTGGGCGATCCAACGCGACAAGGAGATGGAAGGCACCGTGATGCGTTCCACCACCATCCCCGAGGAACTGGGCCGGATCCAGTACCTCCTAGCTGATAAGACTGGAACCCTAACCAAGAATGAGATGGTGTTCCAAAAACTGCATCTTGGGAATGCTTTGTTTCATAAGAACAACTTTCATGAGGTGAGTTTATTCAAAAAGTTTTAGTTATTATAGAATTTATGCCCGGAAACTAAGACTGGTTCACTATGTCCAAAACAAGGTGTCAGTAGGTATTTTAGGACCTTCAAATACAAATACGAAAATCTTTATTAATCTCTACAGGTAGAAGCTCTCCTAACCCAATACATAACAAACGACGCGCCGTCCCTTCCCACGTCCCCTACGACGTCCACGTACGACCTCTCTGCCGCGACGCCGCGACAAGTTTGGCGCGCGGTGCTCGCCGTCGCGCTGTGCCACAACGTCACTCCGGTCTACGAGGTCACTGATACCACTGATGAGGCGCAATCAGGTAAAATACACTAGCATATTGAGCTATTGTCGACATCAAGCATGCTGCATATGCCTCTCATAATGGTAAAGACTTGATAGATGCCTCAGGAGGGATTCGTTTCGTACCCCACTGCCAAAAATCAATTTCCGAAAATCGCAATCAACTTTTGATAGGTTTTTTATGTAGCCTATAAAATAAGCTAAATTTTGAATCAATAAATACTCTGTTACTATTTTCAGTAGATAGTAGTTTTTGGTAGTCGGGCACGAATATCTCCTGGGGCATCAATGCTGATTTTTCCATTAACAAAACGGAGATCGAGTAAAAACTAATGCCATCTACACCGATTTTTCAAAGGCATTCGATGTGGTTGATTACGGTGTTTTCTGTCTGAAACCTAATAAAGGCTCTCAACTCTTCAAGTAATGCGAATCATCTATTCGCTACTATAACAGATTGTTATATATCGCTATAGTCCAGTCATTATATACATTTGGAAAAGAAAGTGAACCGAGAAAGCCAAATTTTTGATATTACGTGGGGGGTGGCTAGAAAAGCTTAAGTTCAAATTGTCGACCAAAATAACCTTGTGCAATTTCCGCCATCTTGAAAAAACCCTTAAATTCAGTTTTTTTATCATAACTCGGTTCCCCGTTGAGATACGAAATTTTTTACAGAATACTTTTTTGTAGCTTTTTTCACGATCTACAATTAAGGTCCTTTACATTTTTCACGTATCGATCGTCGTTTTCGAGATATCGATCAAAATTATCGTAAATTTTTGGAGAATTTTTTTTATTTCGCTATTAACTTTTTAAGAAGATATCAAAAAATGTTTGAAATAAGACTTGTAGAGCGTGTCCAGACCTACAAATTCGTTTTTTTATTTTTCATTTCCGACAAAAATTACGACCTCCAGCGCGATTTTTCGACCCTCACAACATCATTTCCTGCGATTGAAGAGGCTTCACGACTCGAAGAATCTACCGAGGAGGAACTTGAACAGCCAGGACCATCCAAACGACGAAAAACGTGTGAAAATGTGTGAAAGTGAAACGTGTGAACGTGAAAATGAAAAAAAATGAAAAAAATTACCACCTGTAATCATTATTTTTGCTGCATAAAAAATATTTTATCAATAAATTTCATGTAAAATTATTCTTAATCATATTCAACGACATGTTGTGTGTTATATTATGACTTGTACGAACGATTGTATTGTTCCAGATATGGGATCCTCAGTGATGTCAGAGAGCTGTGGAGGCGCAGTCCCACAGCAGCAGCTGTGCGACTACCAGGCCTCCAGCCCGGACGAGGTGGCTCTGGTCAAGTGGACCGATATGGTACGCATCTTCACATTGAAACCAGACTTATTAAATAAATAAATAATGCTGGCCAATCCACATAGCACCATCTATCCCCAAAGTAAGCTAGTCAAAGCTTGTGTTAAGATATCTATTCATTATCATCAACCTATATCAGTCCACTGCTGGACCTAGGCCCTCTCTAATCTTGGTATAATTCTTGCATTCTTGGTATAATATAATATACAGGGTGTCTGTGTTAGCTAAAAACGTTTAGTGGGTTTCGCCACTCAATAAATAACATTAGAATGTCTACCAATTCTACTAAAAACTGCATGTTTCAATGGAAGCGTAAATGCTGGAAATTCTACGATACAATTATCATAGTGAAGTGATTGGGTTAGTAGAATCCCTTACAATGAAAGCGCCGCGAGCTATCATTGACATGTATACCTTTTAGTTGCAGTAAATAAGTTTTTTTCTTGCTTTCTCAAAAATACGGTTTTATCGTTTACTCAGGATATATGTAGGTCGTTTATAGTTCCTCATAACTTCATCTACCTCGACAAACTCATTTCTTTCTGTATTTTTTACTAAGGATAAAATATTTATAATCAATGACCTTCGCTACGCTACTATTGGTGTATCCTCAATTCTCTACAATATCACAGAACTGTATGACTGCAAAATAATGTCCCTTATTTCGCAGATGGGTGTATCGCTATACCGAAGAGACCTTCACAACATATCTCTGAAACTGCGCGCCGCTAACGAGATAGTAAACTACTCAATACTACAGATATTCCCTTTTACAAGCGAGAGTAAGATGATGGGGATTATTGTCCAGGTTTGTTACATTTTAAATTTAAGAATTTCCACGCCGGTGAAGCCGCGGGCCGCATCTAGTATATAAATAATTTAAAGTTACAGAATCTTTATTAACAACGAAAATTACAATCAAGGAATAAAATAAATTAAACTATAATTGAAACCATTAAGCTAACATTTGATAATAGTTGATAATTTTTTTAACTTATATCTTTTTTGAGTCAGTTGATAAATACATTTTTCCTTAGGAAGAGAAATCGGGCAAGATAACGTACTACGTGAAAGGCGCGGACGTAGCACTAGCGAGCCTCCTCGACTCCACCTGGCTCAACACGGAGTGCAGACAGCTCGCGGCCGACGGCTTGAGGACCCTGGTCGTCGCGCGGAAGCCGCTCTCCAAGAACGAATATCTAGAGTTTGAAGTGAGTTATTGTTTATATACATACATAAGAGAAATCCGGCAAGATATCGTACTACGTGAAAGGCGCGGACGTAGCACTAGCGAGCCTCCTCGACTCCACCTGGCTCAACACGGAGTGCAGACAGCTCGCGGCTGACGGCTTGAGGACCCTGGTCGTCGCGCGGAAGCCGCTCTCCAAGAACGAATATCTAGAGTTTGAAGTGAGTTATTGTTTATATACATACATAAGAGAAATCCGGCAAGATATCGTACTACGTGAAAGGCGCGGACGTAGCACTAGCGAGCCTCCTCGACTCCACCTGGCTCAACACGGAGTGCAGACAGCTCGCGGCCGACGGCTTGAGGACCCTGGTTGTCGCGCGGAAGCCGCTCTCCAAGAACGAATATCTAGAGTTTGAAGTGAGTTATTGTTTATTCCATACATAAGAGAATTTTTTTGCTTGTTTTCTTAGTAAAGCCAGAGTTTTGGCCTGAAATAATTACAAAAATATTGTGTAATAAAGTAAGAATACGCATAAAAGAACACGTGACGATTTGACGTTTAATGAATCAAAACATGTAGCAAAAACATCCAAACTAACGTTTAAAATTTAACCAATGTTGGGGAACTTTGGTCTAAGAGGCTTACGGACAAACTGAATCACAGTTTTAGTCAAGCTTTAGAATAAAATAAGTACTTACTGAGCCTTAATTTTAAATCTCTCACTCTCTCACTAATACAAGTATCTTGAACAGTCGGAGTACAAAGAAGCCCGGTTGAGTATCGCCAACCGCAACGAACGCACCGCGGCCGCCCTGTCCAGACTGCACTTCGGCTTGGAACTGCTCTGCCTCACCGGCGTCGAGGACAGGCTGGCTGAGGACGTGCCGAGGACACTGGCTATGTTGAGAACCGCTGGCATAAAGGTACACTCTATACTTATAGAAATAGAGCTTTATTTGTAACTCAAACACAAAATTTGTATTTGTATTTGTATTTATTTATTCCATGTCAACAAAATACATTGTGTTCGGAAACTTAAAATTAATTAATTAAATAAAACATAAGAAAAATCATATTACATAACTAGTCGCATTATGCTCATATAAATTTTAAATTGAATTTAGATAATAGTTAAAATGTCTAATTAATTACAAATAATAAAAACTACATGAAAAAATAACGAAAACAAAAAATATAACAAGAGAATAGTAAATTAAGAGGTCATACAACAACATAGAAATGGATATTATTTTTTTGTAGGTACATGTCAAAGTTCTTCAATTGAATAGATACACTTCTCCAGAAGATACATTTTTAATTTATTTTTTAGAATTGTTCTCTTATTTATAACTTCTTTTATTTCGATCGGCAATTTATTGAAAATTCTAGTAGCTTGGTATCTTGTTGTGTGTTTCATGATATTTAGCGTAGGGGATATTTTATTTTTTATGTTTTTGTTTCTACTACGAACCCGCTCCTTATTTTCGTCAGGCGTTTCGTACTCGTGCAAATATTTAGAAAGAAACATGATAAGTACGTGAACATAAATGCTAGGCACCGTTAGAATACCCAGAGACTTAAAATGTTCTTTGCATGATTCTTCCTGTGAAATTTTTACTATAGTTCTTATGCTCCTTTTCTGCATAACAAAGGCCTTTTCCATATTATATTTATAGCTATTCCCCCAAAATTGTATGCTATACCTTATTTTTGACTCTACTAATGCGTAGTATACTATTTTCAATTTGTCAACACTGATCTCATCGCGTAACGTTCTTAATGCGTAACATGCCGAGGCGATTGAGCTTTCAATGTTGTCTAATTCATTTTGCCAATTTAGTAGGGAGTCTATATGCACCCCTAGGAATTTCGTTGAAGGGACACTTTCGATTTTCTCCTTATTAAAAACAGTCACTATTTTATCTCTGTTTCGGGCCGTTGATTGAAATAGTATTAAGTTAGTTTTTTTCACATTTATTTTTAAATTATTTGCATTGAACCATTTTTGGAAATTAAATAAGGTATTGTCAATATTAATTTTTAGGGATGTCATATCTTCAGAACTTACTATAGCATTTGTATCGTCAGCGTATAAAACTAATTCAATGTCAGGTATAGTATTATAAATAAAATTAATCAAATCATTTGTAAAAATTATAAATAGAATTGGTCCAAGTATTGATCCCTGAGGAACCCCTGTCAAAATGTTTACTAAATTAGAACGGTAAGTTAATTCTTCCCCATGCTCAGACCTGTTTTTGATTTCAACGAACATGTGTCTATTTGAAAGATATGACTTAAGTAGATCTAAAGCAGGACCCCGCACACCATAATGGTCAAGTTTATTAATTAAAATGTCATGGTCTACCGTGTCAAAAGCGGAACTTAAATCTAAGAAAACTCCTGCTACTTTATTCTTATTATTAAGTCTATGTACCACATCATCTATCAGGGCATTTATAGCATCAGCAGTCCCGACTGATATCTGATAGCCATACTGTCTATGGTTTAGAATTTTATTTGAATAAAAATGAGACAATAAGCGGCTTTTAATTAATTTCTCAAGTATTTTAGAAATTGTTGGTAGTAGTGATATCGGGCGATAATTATTTGGATCACTTTTTGACCCTTTCTTATGCACGGGGACTATTTTGGCTAATTTAAGTTGATCAGGGAAAATACCTTCGTCAAAGCACAAGTTAAAGAAATATGAGAGAGGTCCGCTAAGCATTTTGATTTGACTTTTAATAAAAGTTATAGGTACATCATCATAGCCACAAGATTTTTTGTTTAACATACCGCTTACAATTTTTTCGATTTCTTTTTTGGTAGTTTTTGAGAGAGTTATAATGTTTGCAATTCTGGGAATTTGTTCTCGTATGATTGTCATGGCATCTACAACTCCTGTGTCCGAAATACTGTTAAGGTCAAAGCGTTCTAAAAATATGTTTGCTATAGTCAAATCATCATTTATTATTTTGTTATTTTGTTTTAAAGTCAATGGTTTAAATTCATTAGGTTTTGTTTTGTTCGTATGCCTGTTAACTATCTTCCATATTTCCTTGATAGAATTATTTGCATGTTTAATTTGTCGATCCACAGCCATACTCTTCGCTTTCCTAATGACTTTCCTATATAGCCGAATATAGTCAGTTCTATATGTCAAAATACTGGGATGAATGTTAGCAGTACCATTACATGAATTAAGAAAGCGTTTCATTTTGCTAGCTGTCTTAATTCCTCTAGAAGCCCAGCGTATTCCATGATCGCGACATAGAGCTACCTTCTTTTTTACTTTTTTGTAGCACTTTTTAAAAGTCGTGTAAAAGTTTTTCAAGAAAGAGTTAATTCCCATAGAATACCAATTCAGGTTTAGAAATTCCCGCACAAAATTATCATTATTTTTTTTGCTATAAATTCTTTGTGAAATTGTGGTTTGCGTGACTTTCCTAAATTTACGAACTATGTCCAGCGAAAAAGAACTTATGAGAGCTGCATGACCATCTGAAAGTCCGTTGTGATCAATTTTGCATGGTTCTATAATGGAGGACTCGTCAATGTTTGTGAGGATATTATCTAGACTGGAAGATATGTCATTGCGTATGAAAGTAACGTCACAAACTAAGCATCTAAAATTGTAACATTGCAATAGAGTAAGAAAATCAGAACGTTGTTTATCGTCTCCTTGTAAATTGACATTAAAATCACCGCATATAATAGATTTCTTTCCAAATAAGTGATCGAGCACCTTTTCGAGCCTTTCCAAGAATCTCTCAAAATTTTTATGGTCAGGTGTTCTATAGCAGCAACAAATAAATAGGTTTGTTTCGATATCCCTTACACAACATATTTCAAAACAGTCAACTCTATACATTTTATTTATAACTTCATAGTTTTCTATTTCCCTATCCTCTGTGCTTAGAATTAACGATCCCCCCCTTTTCTTATTAGTTCTAACATTTTGAGATGCTGTCTTAAAGCCACTAAGTTTAAATAATTGTATGTTTATATTGTTCAAAAAATGTTCTGTTAGACATACATAATCGATATTCTTATCTGTTAAGTATAAATCATACTCGTCTCTTTTACTTGTGATACCACACACATTCTGACTCAAGACATTTAAAATTGTTTTATCTGTTATGCTTGTAAGTACTTTCTGCTCTTTATTACTTGTTTTGCTAACGAAAAAACTCTAGACTCAAATCACTAGTTACATTGCTCAGTAAAGAGTCCCTTTCAATTTCTCTTTCATGTTTAGCCTGTCCCAAGTCTTCACTAAAAACATTCAAGTACTCGTTGAGACTTTCGAACATTACTCGTATACCATGATTATTTATGTGTCCTGATTTTCTCCTGAACATTGTATGGTCATAGCTGAGATCTTTATTTGAGTCAAATATATAAGCATAGTCATGTGTGGAAATATCCATATAAAGGAGATTATTAAAATTCTCCACCCTCCAATTAAAGTCATCTAAATGTATTCCATACTTATAGGTGGGTAAGCAGATGATTATATTTGTGTACTTTATCGATTGTAGCAATTCTCTAATGCTTCTTATTATTTCAAAATAGTCCACCGCTGTTTGAAAATATTCATTCCCTATCATAATTATGCAGAAGTCATTTAGTGTGAAATCGTGTAGTTTCTTGTCAATGTCTGTAAGCAACTCCGTGATGTTACAGTTCGGTTTGAGGTAATGGCAAAGTCCTGAGGTGTATAAATTATCTTGCGCAATGGTAAGTAATTTATTTTGTGTGTTTGTGCTCAAAATACATAGTTTTGGTTTCTTCCGTTGTAGCTGTTTTGATGTATGCGACTTCATTTCGGTGGATCCCCTCGTGTGTGTTACTTCAGTAAACATATCTAAATTTGTTATGGTCTGTGTTTCCTTGTGATGTGTCTTATAGATGATTATATCCTTACTTGTTTGTGTTGCCATGTGTTTTCTCTGTGCAGTTGCCTTGGAATCCACGACATTATTAGTCGTTTGTGTTGTTTGGTGTTGTTTCTGTATAGTCGTCTCATAGTCATTTATATTCTTATCCGTTTGTGTTTCAATATGTGTTAACTTCTTAACTACTACGTTTGTATTGTTTGTTTGTGTGTATTTATGTTCTTTAATTAAGTTTTCAGTTTTTTCTGTTGTCTGTGTACCTTTTTGTTGTTTATGTATTGATTTAGTAATAGACTGAGTTTTTATTCCCTTTCTGAGTCCAGTTGGGGACTTCAAAGGGCTTTTATTTATCTTTCTGTAAAGTTCATTTTTGCGTAACAAATCTTGGTTGGTCCGTTTTAAGGCAATATTTTCAAGCGATAGTTGTTCAACCTCAGTGTGAGCAGTGTTTAACTGTATTTGTAGTTGTTCCAGTTTTGATGTCAAATTTTTGACTTGGTCATGTAAGTCAGATGATAATTCAGGTAAGCTATTTGTGGTGTCGTTTAAGTTGTCGATACTCATATCCGATTCATTTTGAACGTTCATGTTCAATTGTGTAAGAGCACGACGCATAGTTATATTTTCGTCACCCATGTTTTTCAACCATAGACGTTTCAAATGTCAAAATAGTAAGGGTATTATCTATATCTACTTGATGATGATGATGATGGTGGTAGTGAAAGGATGACCTGACTAAACTTCTCGGGTTCAGAAATTATGGGATCGTTTCCGAACGCAACCTGCGTTGTCTTTGCTGTCAGTGAGACATCAGAAACGTCAAAGTCATGTCCAGACTGTCAGATTCTTCAAATTATTAGAAAACAGCTGTTAGACAATTGTCGGCTTTATTTACGGCAATTTAGTACTCAACAACGAAAATATTGTGCTTTGTGATTTTTGAAGAGTATAGTTTCAAAAAGATGACTCACTGTAGTGTTCGTTTTCGGTTAAGTTCCCAAGTTTTTGTAATCAATTTTCGACGATTTCTCTGGATACACAGCCGAAAAAATGATGATTCTGGATGTCTTTGTAGGTTGGTATACTATTTCACTATACTGTACTATTGTAGGGACACAAATTCTCTAGATTTTATTTATTTTTACTTAGAGTTACATAGACTCAGTGTTTACAATTCGAACTTCGTTCGGAAACCCATACTTCGTTCGGAAACCCGAGGTTCAGCATCATGAGTAGAATCCAAAACCGATGAGAAATTTTAGTTTCGCAAGATTTTGATATTTCATGTCTTCGCTATCGTACACGATGCCAGGTCACTCTACATACTTTAAGTACCTACCTACGTAAGTACTTATACCCGCGCCTTACTTGAATCGTAACTTCATTACTTGTGCCCTTCAAAAGACGGGATATTCGCACAGAAGGTGATCCGACACTGAGGTGGGTGCGAGTGGGGGGCGCGCGCGGGGCGGTCGGCGCGGGCGCGGCGGGGGCGGCAGTCGGCTCACATGTCACGTGTGACACATCATGCGGTCACGTGTCGCCTGGTCGAAGTACTTGTGTCACGTGTTTGTGAGCAAACGTTTAGTCTTTATAAAAATTTTCTTTAAAAAATGTGTAAAAATAGAATAATTTTTTTTCATCCGTTTTGGATTCTACTCATGATGCTGAACCTCTGGTTTCAAGGACAACGGTGTTCACACTAACACCCTGTATAAATATAACAGTTTGCTTGAGTCACAAAACGGTCCTTGTCTCGTCTAACACTCTTGACTTGTCCTTGTATGTATTAAATTAGCTTTCATGACGTCACCTAACGACTACGAGCGAGGCCCCATTAGTGCGTTGCGTCGCGTCGTAGCAACGGAACAACGCATTGTATGACACAGGCATTGTATGCCACACCTGTGTTGCATTGACGCTGCGACAACGCAAATTAACGCATCACCCTCACTCCCGCTTCGTTTCTTGTCCATCCGTTGAAATCTCGTAACATAAGTACGACATATACTGAGACAGGGACGCTTTTGAGACTAAATTAAATTTGTTTTATCTGAGCTCTTAGCATGAAGTCAGTTTATTATTATTTAAACTTTTTTTTATATCTCTGTTGTAATAAAACTCTTATCAAAACTATATGTTATTAGATCTGGATGCTAACGGGCGACAAGCTGGAGACGGCGCTGTGCATAGCGCGGTCGCTACACCTGGGCGGAGGCGCCGCGTGGCTCACCGCGCGAGACTGCGCCAGCCGCCGCGACGCCTTCCAGCTGCTGGAGACGCTGCACAGGGCAGACACCAACGTAGACCTCATCATCGAGGGAGAGACTCTGGAAGTGAGCCCTAACATATAGCAATAAGACTCACTTCAAGTTCATCTCTACACCTGGGCGGAGGCGCCGCGTGGTTCGCATCACACCAGAACGACTGGAACAATTTATACATTTAATTTCTTTTTTCTTTGCTTTTTTTTAAATCGTAGAAATATGTTCAAAAGCAAGTACTTGAAGCCAGGGCGGGCAGCAAGTAATATAAATAATAATAATACCGGAGAATGCCGGACTTATATTTTTTTTAATTAATAGGAATGATTTTATTCCCAGGTCTGCCTCCAATCATACGAAGCAGAATTCGTAGAGGTGCTAGAAAACTGCAGCGGCGTCGTGGTCGCGCGTTGTTCGCCGACGCAGAAGGCTCGAGTCGCGCGACTTCTGCGCAATCGCGGGCACGTGGTCGCGGCCGTGGGCGACGGAGGAAACGACGTCGCGATGATACAGGACGCTGATATTGGTAAAGTAGACTTTCATGTTTCCCTGTTAGGTTTCTTAATCAGACAGACTGTCTGTTTCTTGCCTGTCTGTGATTATGAAAGTACACATGTGTGTGACTGTGACGTCTGGCTAAAGTCACTGCATGAATGTATTATTCGACAGTTGAGAAATCAGTAAATCAATATCTTTATTTCTTAAGGCTTACAAAATAAGCACTTAGACAACTAAAATTTTAAATGCCCTCAATATAACATCATCTAGCCCCAAGCTAAGCAGAGCTTGTGTTATTGATAGTGATAGATATTTTATATAAAGAAATCACCCAGAAACCATAAAGCATAGAATCTACCAGGACGATTATCGCAAGGTTACAGGCGGCGGTCTCTCGTAGAACTCTGAACTCGCACGAGTTACATAATATTGTTCAGATAAACGGCACATCTATAGCTCCCGTGTATTGTCCTCAGGCGTAGGGATAGAAGGCGCAGAAGGGCGATCAGCGTCCCTGGCGGGTGACGTCAGCGTGCGTCAGTTCGCGAGCCTCGCACGGCTGCTGCTGGTGCACGGCCGCCGAGCGTGTATGAGATCCGCCGCGCTCTGTCTCTTCATAGTGCATCGGGGGCTCATCGTCTCTACTATGCAGGTGTGTGTCACTGTACAGTGTACACATCTGTGTATTGTACACTATACACACTGTACTCAGGGTCGCTGACGTCATACGTTTCGTTGATGTCATACAGAACCTATAGAATAAGCCATATTCTTGCTTTTCTTTTAAAATATGTAGAAATGGAAGCTACATTCCGAATCCAGTCCTGCAGCCATACTGCATCACACCCTGGGCAATGCAATAAAAATTTCCTGGATTCGGAGGGAAGGATACTGAGGGAACTCGTATATCCATAACCCTCTTTTAATTTATTATTTAGGGGTTAAAGTTCAAATGGTTACAGAAGATCTCTATCTATCTATACAGAATCGGCCCAACTGGCCCTCATACCCACGTCTTTCGATCAATAATTGATGTCGGATAGTTCTTTAATATGGTCAGATGTTGAGACCAGCGGTTGCGCGATCTAGGAATATGTGTCACGTGGTCTATTTGTGCGCACAAAATTTTGACTAACGCCATCTAGCAGATGATTTAGGAAGCAATTAGGTAGGGATAGCTGGTCACTTTTTATTGTGCGCCTTCTACTGATGTGTAAGCCTTGTGCTTCAGCTCACGTCAGCTAGAGGTTGCTACAATTAATTATTTATTAATTTGACTGTACCTTGGTAAACGTTTATATAACTGAGATAGGCCTAACATTTCCCGCCATATAAATAAGTATTGGCTTTGACTTTCTGTTAAAAAGTACTAGCCAATCAGTAACCTCGTCCAAAGAGGAGTTGGCCAATCCGGTGTCTTCCCGCCACCGGCCGCTACGTCAGATGTACGCTTGTGGCGCCGACATCTTTTTTCTTCATTGGCGTTTAGTTTCCCGCCGAGTACAGACGTGCTACCAAATACGCAGCACGCTTTAAAGAAATATTCCAGAAAATATTTCAAAGTGCATACAAGGATTATTGCAAAGTGCACATAGTATTCTAAAGGTTTGGTGTAAAATTGCATTACTGCGTAAGTACAATTTTCTTTGTCTACACCACTACATACCCACATTTTTTCAATAAAATGGTAATTTGCGAAATAAGTTTCGTAATTAGTTTTTGGACTAATGCATCCATTCTATTTATATTTTGTTGGAAACTCACGAGTCGCACATATGTGGCATGGTTAGTACGAAAGCATACGCCTTTTTTACTACCTTGCACTAAGACCGTGACATTTTTCTTATTATTTGTGCTCGAAAGCACGTGGTTATGTTTGTTTTAATGACAAAAGCCGAAGCTTTTGACAACTACCTGGCATCCCATGTGCCAGTGACATAATTTTTCTTCTCCTCCTAAGTAAGATACTAACGGTTTTTCCGTTCGATTCGTTCGAATTTATTTTGAGGTTATATGTTGCTATGTGCTAAAATACTTATTTTTCTAGCAAGGATGTAAACACGATATAATATGTAAAATTCTGACCGATGTCGTGAAAACGAGACTTGGAAGACAACTGGAGAAGGAGGTCAATATTGGATGGTAATGGAAATAACATCGTGAGTACTTTAAAATATCGTTGTTTTGGTTATTCTGGGCCACGCAGCCACGTGGGCAACGCGTACGATGAACGATACGTTTGGTTGTCACCTGCCCGTAATTTATACGCGAATATACAAAATATGAAATGTTGAGTGTATCTGCACACTTCTGCAAATAACACGTGGCCTACACGCAATGTGGCCTACACGCAACGCAACGCGGGTGGATTAATCTACTAGGTTGTCTAACCTATTCACTGCCTAACCATTGCATAGAGCAGGTGGTTTTGCAAGGGCACTGAGTGTTAATCTAGGTTGGCAAGAACTGGTTGACTTTTTTTTTCAGGAGCGGGTAGATACATATTTCATTGCCTATTGTTTTTGTATCAAACAGAAGTGTAGAAAATGCAAATATAAACATGTGTCTTAAGTCCACGATTGACAAGATACATTTCAAGGATAAATACTGATATGTTCTATGTTCCTATTCTTCAATATGAGCTAAGTACCTTGATTTTTAAGCAAAACACCTCGTGCATTCTTGCAAGAATAAAAACCCCCGCAGGGTTGTTTTAACGCCCTCGCAGGGCTACAATGGCTGGCGCATTGTCATCTCCTTGTAAGTATATAATAAAACCCTCGCAGGGTTCATAACGCACCCTCGCAGGGCTGCGATGACATAAATAAAATTCGAGCGCACCGAATATTTTTCAGTTTTAGATTATCTTGGACAAGGAATAAAACCCTCGCAGGGCTGTTTTAACGCCCTCGCAGGGCTACAAGGGCTGGCGCATTGTCATCTTGCAAATATATAATAAAACCCTCGCAGGGTTCATAACGCACCCTCGCAGGGCTGCGATGACATAAATAAAATTCGGGCGCACCGAATATTTTTCAGCTTTAAATTATCTTGGACAAGGAATAAAAACCCTCGCAGGGTTGTTTAAACGCCCTCGCAGGGCTACAATGGCTGGCGCATCGTCATCTCCTTGCAAGTAAATATATAATAAAACCCTCGCAGGGTTCATAACGCACCCTCGCAGGGCTGCGATGACATAAATAAAATTCGGGCGCACCGAATATTTTTCAGCTTTAGATTATCTTGGACAAGGAATAAAAACCCTCGCAGTGTTGTTTTAACGCCCTCGCAGGGCTACAATGGCTGGCGCATTGTCATCTTCTTGCAAGTATATAATAAAACCCTCGCAGGGTTTATTACGCTCCCTCGCACGGCTGCGATGACATATAAAATTCGGGCGAACCGAATATTTTTCAGCTTTAAATTGTCTTGGACGTGATGAGCATTATTCTCGAATGAAGAGTTTTATTCAACATAAATATGTGTTTACATAAGCTTCAGAAAGGGTTGCTTGTTTGGATAAAGGAATTCATCGTGGTGGTGTACCTCCACCAGCGATGAATTCCAGGGTATCGCGTACCTACTCACAACTACTTCCAGGAAGGCTAACTATAAAAGCATCGTGGTGCACCTCCAACAGTGATGAAAATAAAAAGTCCAGGCTATCGCGTACCTATTGACTAGAAATTCCAGGAAGGTTAACTATTATTAAATAGAAGCATCAAAATAAAAAGTGCAGGGTATCGCGTACCTATTGACAAATGTCTTACCAATATCTATGTATGTATATGATTCGTGTATTGCATACCTATCAACAAAAGATTTGGGAGGTTCGATACCTATATAGACGGAGTTTCTGTTCTTGTTAGACATTAACATTCAGAAGGAGCTGTTTAGCTGAAGGAATAATAAAATCTTCTGATAAACCGTACTTGTGACAAAAGTCATATAAGAATATCGTAAGAAACTCGGGCTGATAAGCGTGATGGGTTGATAGATTTATCGATTGGCTTATATTTTTATAGGCAAATTATAAATTGCGTATAGCAGCTAGTTGAGGTGTCATTGTGAATTAAGGGCAAGCCGAAGCCCTCGAGCTGAATTACATTCTACATAGTCTAACCCTTTGAGTTACTATTTTTCACACTGTATGATATGTGAACGGTAGCAGATATAAGAACCCTTTGGATTCATGAGATCGCAGGAAAGACTCTAAGGTTAACACACATATAAGTTATTCAGTCTACCTACATAACTTCTCATTGACGAGACAAGTTCTTTAAAATGATTAACATTGTATTGTGGGTACCACGAATAAT
Organism: Eupithecia centaureata; assembly: GCA_944547425.1. Taxonomy (NCBI): domain Eukaryota; kingdom Metazoa; phylum Arthropoda; class Insecta; order Lepidoptera; family Geometridae; genus Eupithecia; species Eupithecia centaureata. The sequence continues at coordinate 3,164,621 of OX155679.1, forward strand.
TATGGAAATGAATTATAAGATAAATGCTGCCCACCCGCATTAAAAATTTAGTGCCTATTATTAGAACAGGGATACGAAATCCCTCATTCCATCACGAATTTGAATGTTGCGTGCGTGAGATAGTTGTTAGTATAAATAAGGTAGCGTCTACCAAAAACACAATATCTTGCACAAAGTTGCCTTCAGTATCAAGATATTGTCTATCAGTGGATATGTCCACGCAAATGTATGGGTCTAGCTCACTCACTGGCCTGACCGTTTTAAGAGTACATTGTCTAAAAGATTTTACTTGTCAGACAAAAAGAAGGAGATTTGGTGAAAGTACTGGCGTTGCGGCACTATGTCATATAGCTACCTGTATAGGCTCTGAATTGTACTCAACCCATGTCCGGATTTATGATTGTGGGAACGATAAGGGTGTGAACGATAAGAAACATTCCCGTGTTTATTTACAACTACCCTCTTCATACTTTTTATAACCGGTGGCATTTCTTGGTTATCTGTATAAAGGTGTGTACGGTAATGAACGTTCACGCGTTTATTTACAACTACCCTCATCATACTTTTTATCATAAGTGGCATTTCTGTTATCTGCTTTGTATGATAAATTGTTGAATGTATTCTCAACTGTATTAGACATCGCAAATACTAGTACATTTTTAGAATTAATATTTGAAACTGTCATCATCATCATCATCATTCTTAGAAATGACCGTGAGCAATTGAGGGTTTGCGCACTATAGTAATAAAAACCTTGGAAAGTCGTCAATGTCTTCTTTTTGAACGTCAGTACAGGACAGCCACTGTCCTTGACGTAAAGAACTGTTTATATTTTATATAGTGTTACACTATTCTTTACAAGCAAGCGATCATTGTCAGCTTCTAAACTCTAGCACTCTGTGATCCTTAATTAGAATAAAAGTGCATCTATATTATCGCTTCTTAAGCGATGACGTCAGATTTTCAGTAATTGGTCGTGAGATGTTTCAAGATAACTACTAGTTAAGCGGAAAATGGTTCTTGTTTATTGTTTTATAAACATTGTAGTACAACAGACACTACTGCATCTCAAATGAAGAGCTTGTTTTCGAGGTACATTGACAATGGGTGAGGTATTCATGCACAAGTATAATACCTACAGTGTTACAAATAACGTTGATTCTCGAAGTAAACTTGGTTTCACTGTCACAAGCTGCTTAGTAATCTAGGGTTTGCTAGTTACCATTATTGGTCTTAATTTTATTGATGTCTCAATAGACCTCTCTATATAAAGTACCTATATGCTCTCGGGTGAGAATTTGTAAATCTATTCGGTATGATATTCGAATAACATTAGAAGGATACCCAGTGCGTATTTAAGAGCAAAACAAGTACCTATAAGGGAAAAAGAAATAGATATACCTGTATTTTTAGCTATGTGTATCGGATCTAAGATTTCTTACGCTTCTACAGTGGAAATGTACACAAGTATTATTGCAAAACTTGTAATCTAGTCCAAACATTGTGGGGAGGAAAAACCAGTTATTCAAATGTTTTATAAGAACTTCCCATAACTGGACATTTTAGATGAACATACAAAGCTTCACTATAGTTATAACGGTTCATAAAGTACCTACTCAGGTATTACAGCGCACTGCAATAAATTGAAATGTTAATGTAATAACTGTTTTCCCACATGCTTTCAATTGGTTAAAACGAGTACTATGTCCAGAAAATTAATGAGTTAAATACCTAGTAACTTCCTACTCGCATTTTGGAGCAGATATTTTAGTTTTCAGTTGTGCAATGATTTATTGTCACCGAAGGTCGTACACATTGCAAAAGTTGCAAAAACTGTTTTTATAAGAAGTTAAGCTGCTGAAGTATTATTATACAGTTAGGTATACTGATACAATACGAACATATTTAGCAATTTATTGTTATAAGTTTATCAGTCATCAGTACCCAATCACTCAGAACATATTCATGCTGAGCTGGGCGGCCCTATTGTATGATACTGTGTGGGGTTTTGTTCAGAATTATTTATTTATTATACTAGGATCGATGGCACATTCTATCATCATCATGATAGAGTGCGATAAATTTGTTTAAAAATGGTATCTCTATGATATTGACGTATGGTCCAATACGTATTGCAGTTTTGAATGTCACAATGACTAATTTGCATTCAAAGCGAGGTGGCTTACGATTATAACATATTTAAAAAATAGTAAGTTCACATTGGCGTTGAGTGTCTTCACCACCACCAGGCGATAACAAACACGTCTCAGTTATATAAACGTTTACCAAGGTACAGTCAAATTAATAGAAGCGTTTTACATAAAATAAAACGCATATTAATTTACTTACCTTGGTAAACGTTTACATTTTAAATTCTGCCTGGTGATATTCGACGCAATGAAGAAAAAAGATGTCGGCGCCACAAGCGTACATCTGACGTAGCGGCCGGTGGCGGGAAGACACCGGATTGGCCAACTCCTCTTTGGACGAGGTTACTGATTGGCTAGTACTTTTTAACAGAAAGTCAAAGCCAATACTTATTTATATGGCGGGAAATGTTAGGCCTATCTCAGTTATATAAACGTTTACCAAGGTAAGTAAATTAATATGCGTTTTATTTTATGTAAAACGCTTCTATTATATACACTTATTATATTTAGGTAGAATATAAATAGTTATCAAGTTGATGATGACATAATTTTCCGCTTGCAGGCTGTATTCTCGGTGGTGTTCTACTTCTCGTCCGTGTCGCTGTACCCTGGTTTCTTGATGGTTGGCTATGGAACGGTTTTCACGGTTCTACCGGTCTTTTCATTGGTAAAGCACTGTACAACGATTTACATAATATGTATTTTAATAAATTAAAAAAATATTTTGGGTGTTTTCGTGTGATTCTCATGGCATTTGATTGTTTGGATTTCACACTGCTTATGAGTAGATTTCATAGTAGATGGAATGTCATTTAAATGCATTAGGGCCATGGAAAAATTTACGTTTTTTTCGATAAGTCTAGGAAACTTTCATTTAAACTTGCCACGCAGAAGGTTCTGGGTTCGATTCCCGCCTGTTGACAAATATTTTTACATTCTGCAGATATTTATACCGGGGTTCTGGGTGTTTTCTGTATAGTCCAAATAAAAATGTATTGTGTTAATTATATTAGTCATCTAGTACTTACCCATAACATAAGTTGTGCTTAACGTGCGGCTAGATGATGCTGTGTGGATTGTCCAGTATTATTTATATTACTAACCCCATGCTTATAATTCCCAGGTGCTTGACAAAGACATTCCGAGTACAACAGCACTGAAGTACCCTCAGTTATACAAACAACTAACTAAAGGACGCCAGCTCTCTTACAAGACCTTCTATATTTGGACAGGGATTTCTATTTACCAAGGTTCGTATGGTTATAACAGCGGTATGTTTGGTTTGCTTAGACTTCAAAAAAGGATGATATTATACTAATAAATAAAAATAATTCCAGTACCAAAGACTCTATTATCTACTCTTCTTGCAGGAGGCGTGATAATGTACGGCGCGTTAGTCCTATTTGAGGACCAATTGATCCACATATTAGAGATCAGTTACACGGCGCTTATTCTAACGGAGCTTATCATGGTGGCTCTATGTGTGGTCACGTGGCACTACCTAATGGCGGCGGCTGAGCTAGTCAGCTTGGCTCTTTACATTGCGACACTGCTTGTGTTTACTACGTACTTCGGTAAGTAACATACAATACGCTATTGTATGATCTGATCATGTTGGCTTTTGGCCTGATCATAGTGGCTCTATTCGTAGCCACTTGATACTCCAGTTAGATTTGGCTCGCATGATGCTGCATTTACCACGTAGATCGGTAAGTGAGTAAGTATAGTACTTTATTCTTTATATATAGTATAGAACTTTATATAAAGATTATATATAGTATACATATAAATAAATAAAATAAATAAATAATTCCGGACAGGAATTACATATACAATTACATATCGACGATGAAGTATCAATATTTCCTATCTCAAAATCAGCAACTTTACAGGAAGCGAAAAAAACATAATAATTTTTATTTTGTTTACAATTTTCAGATTTTTTTAATGCAAAAAGAAGCTTATTTTGGAGGCAATTATATAACTATTAGTGAATTATGCGTTGGATATCTATTTAAGAAGATAATCAGACATAGGAGGTATTGATTCTATTTAGGATGAATTAATGATTTTGATAGGAGGAATTACAAGAGTTTTTTTTTTATAAAAAAAGGAGTTTTATTTCAAAATAACAAGTTAATCATCTTTTAGTTATTATAATCATTTATACAGCGACTCATAAACAGCAAACATACAAAATATTTGCCTCGGTAGGCAGGTGTCAATAGGAAAGTAATAAAAAAGTCACATGATAAAACTATCAAAAATAAGAAATTAACAACTGGCGGTACCGCCTTCCTAAAAACATTTAACATATTCGCATGAAAAATAAATACTTTGCAAGTTAACAACAATAGATAAACTATACCAAAAACAAAGTAATATCTGCTCGAAAAGACAAGCATAATAATATAAATATTTTGACGCTTTCCCATAAAACTACTTCTTGTAAATATGGCAAAGTGTCGTAAAAGTGGTGGCAGTTTCTTGGCAGAACAGTTTTTAGCTATTGTAGATAGTTACATTTTGTGTCTTTGATCGGGAGAGGACTAGCATTAAGCTGCGAATAACCTACTTGTCTAAATGGTCTGGGTCTTTGTGGAAGCTCAGATGCTCTGTGACCTTCCGTCATTTCGAATTTCCGCGTATACTTGTTTATTTGATCACGAGCATTAATAATACCTACTAATTATAGTGAAAAAGTGCTTTATTTTTCTAGATTATTCCTGGATATCACTGTAAATGGTAAATACTATGGAACTAGTGTACTAAAATATGAAATTAGTATGTTTTCAAACAGAAAATATAATGATTAGATAGGTTTGAATTAGATAGGAGATATTGCTTTTGATTAAAATTTATTTAGTGGGAAGTGAGATAGAAGTTTTTAGTGCTCGCTAATAGATAAGTAATTCTGTTCATTTTTAGCTAAAATGCCGCGTCCGGGAAGCTCGAGATGGAAAAAAATTGTAAATGGTGTGCGCGGGGCCAACCCCCTCCCTGATATCTAGTACAGAAACATCGAACAGGTCCGCACGCGCCTCTAGGAGATAGGAGGTATTCACAGCATAAGTCACGCATTATGAGATAGGAGGTATTTCTTCCATACAGATAGTAGGTATTTCCAGCATGATTTGAAACTAACGGAGTTAGTATTATTTTCATTTGATCCGTATTTACGTTGTTTTTAAGTCGAAATTCGTGTGCTTTTATCAGGAGATAGAGAATGAAAAAATGCATAGATTGGTGAAATAAAAAAAAAATCGTAAAAAATGAGATAGGAGATATTGATACTTCATCGTCGATATAGTATTGTATAGTACTTAAGTCTACAGAGGCTGATCATTATGGCTCTTGAGCTAATCGTAGTGGCTTTTCTGGTTGTAATGTGACATTTGCTAGCAATCACTCCGATTGGTGGTTGGAATTTGTGCCATAGGGCTCATTATACAATGTACATAGTGACTCTTTGGCGCTTTCGGTATGCCTTAAAGTCTCCACACACAGAAGCCGGAGGCGGAGCGGAGGCGAAGGCGTGCGAGTTATATTCTATTGAATCATGAAAGCCTACACACACCGCAGGCCTTCGCCTGCGGCTCGGCCACGTCTTCAGTGTGTGGGGCTTTTAAGGTCAGCGTAGATAGAGAGGAAAAATCCTAGCGCGATCTCGGGCATTTTCTTTTTGTCAGGTTCAAGCATGTATGTACTTTATTTTAATAATGTTAGAGTTGATTTTCGAGTGCGTTATAAAAATCATCTCCGCTGCGCTACTCTTTGACTGCGCTGAGCCTTTCTGCTCTTTTGACGGTCGTTTAGTTAATGATTTAGAGAAATTCCTATTTTAAAATATGTCCCTTGTTTAAATTTGGGAAGAGGAATAGACCAACAATACATGATCTCCCCCTTTCTCCAGATGCTGACTTCATACGACACTGGGACTTCTGGTGGAAGGTAATAACGATCACTCTTGTATCCTGCCTACCTCTTTACATAGTCAAACATATGCATAGGAAGTGGAGCGCGCGCCAGTACAAAAACATTAGAACATGATCTTTATTCCAATTAGCTTTAAGTCTAATTTACAATGTGATTCACTCGTATATTTTCTAAAGGTATGAAAAGTATTATAAGTTATATTTACGGTTAGATGAATTAGGATAATAATAAGAATAATTTACTCACATTGTGGATAGGTATTTAATCATTGAGCAGTGAACAGCATATACAAACAAATAATTTGGTTTATTTCTTTATATTACTTTTATACATTTGTTTTTTGTTTTAATAATAATAGACTATTTGATTGATTTTGGTTGAACTATTAGATTAAAACGATTTCGTTTATAATTATCCTTTATTACCATTGATATTCCAGGGAGATCTAGGTATATCTGTATTCATCAATAAAAATCAAAGTTGAAGTTTTAATTTCAAAAACGCTGATTATGTAAAGGCGCTGGTCATATTATTTACCCAGTTATCTTTTACCCAACTTTTTACTAACACAAACTCTGCTTAGCTTGAGTCTACTAGATGATTTATTTATTACTAGCTGCGCCCCGCAGCGTCGCCCGCGGGGAAATCTATTTATTTGTCAAATATCATATTTTTATACATAATATGTTATTCCCGACGAAGACAAATCCAAAAACACAAAAATCATATCATAAAATAATCATAATAATCATAAAAATCGGTCCAGCCGTTCTCGAGTTATAAGTGTTGTAACAAACACGACTTTCTTTTATATAGATATAAGATATAACACGTGTGACGTCACACGCAGTTAAACAAATCAAAAACCGTATTAAAACGCGAACTACAATCAGTCGAGGCCGTCCTCGCTTGTGACGTTACCAAAGTTGCAATAAATCACACGGCTTCCCGTCACAAGCAAAATTTCAAAATTAATCGTATTATTTTTCGATTAATTTGCAAAATACTTACATATTTTAGTTAAATAAAGTGATTGTTTTTTACTCTATTATCTTATAAGATAACCACAATTTTTACAATATTTTAATTGTTCTCAAGTAACCTTTTGCGATGTACCTAAATGATTTTGTCTCTTAGTTTTTCCGTCTATGTTTAATTAGAAGTTTATTTATAGTAAGTTGGATTCCGTTAAGTTAGATGCTACTCACAGAAATAAAACGTAAAATTGTTTTAATTTACATATTTTATAAATATATGGAGGGTAAATCTGTGTTTAAATCGTTTTTTATGGAAGAACTTATGTATCTTTGACATATTTCACTGAGATATAAATACTGTGATTTTAAGTACTACGTAATCTAATATTTATGAATAATATGTTCTATTTAAAGTCATTATTATGTACGACGATTATACGTCCCATTTATATACATACTTATATCAACTTATTATTATAAATATTATACAGGGTTGTTGGTGATTCAGTGATTTACCTTAAGACACCAAATCTTAATTCTTAAAATTTTATATAGTCCTACGAGTATTAATAAGTTTTATTGATTGCACTTTTTTTTATAACAGTCTGACATTTGTCTTTTCCTCTGCCTGTCAATACCCAGAAGGTTGTGGCCTTTTCAGAAATTTCGTAAGAGGAACGTACAACCGCATCAAAATCCGTTGCGTAGTTTTAAAGATCTAAGCACAAACACACAGACTTTGTTTTATACTATGTAGCAGGGATGTTAGGGAGCTCCGTAACCGTAACCGAAACTAACGGATATAAAAGAAAGATTTTTATTTACCTTGCGAACTACTACAAATTAAATCTAATCTATTTAATGCTAAGCTCTACCTGATTACGATTTGTGCGTAGCAGAGCGCAAGGCAAACGTCATATATATATCCGTACCGATATAAAAATTATCCGTAACCGTAACCGAATCCGAAATAAAAGTTACGGATAATATCAGATAGGGTCGGCGCCACGTTATGACAAGTTTTTTTGATCGGCCGGCCGCTACCGACACACAAGCCGTGCTCATTTTTTGTTTTCCTCTGTTGTCGTCATAAAATTCTCGTAAATAACGGACTTGAACCAATTTTGCTTTTAAATTCCTTAAAAATTTTATATCCTTAACCGAAACTAACGGATAATCCGAAATAATTTCATACCCGTAACCGAAATTAACTAAACTAACAGATAATCCGAAATAATTTCAGATCCGGTATAATAATCATTCCTATATCCGTATCCTAAATTTCATATTCATAACGTCCCTGCTATGTAGTGAATGTAACGAAACCCAAAAAATTACTAAAGACCGATCTCCACATCATCATAATATTATTGGTCTATATTACATCTAAAAAAGAAGATGATCAGTCTGGCTGGGTGTCAGCCGAGAACACACCCGCTGATAATTCCGAGCAGAGCCGTTTTTAAGTTTGGATTCAAAAATAACGCGTCTAAAGAACAATTAACGGATCATCCATTTAATAATTGATTTTATCTGGTAAACCTAAAAATATTGATTTATTTATATCAATTTTAAGAATTAAGACTTAGTTTCTTCATGAACGTTTTAGTGATGAGATAGGCAGAACCAGCCGTTCACGCACTGTCGGTGAACCAGTAATAATAAATAACCTACAATATTAATAATTAGTTTGCTTTTAGTAGGAAATTTAAAGAGGAATTTTAAGAAATATTGACTTTACAGTAGATCAAGCACACGGTTTTGTTTAGGGTAGGGGTATATTTGATCGAAGATGGTAGAATAAAAATAACGTCGCATCGTCATAAATGCGTAAAACATTTGTTTATTCATTCCTTCTAATAAGCTCCTGATCTTTACACCATTCATTTTAGAACTCTTTTCTTCTTTTACTTCCTTCATCTTCCCTTATTTTCTTTGATTTCTATCAGTTAATTCTATTTTTATTTCAATTTTTAGGCTACTTTGATACTTGTTCTCGATTTTTCCATTTTGATGGGGCAATAATTTTATAATATTATCGATCTAACTATAGTTATACTTTACGCAATATATGCGATGATGCGATATCTTATTGTCTTAACCTACCCACGCTACCCTCGACAACAAATCGTGTGCTTGGTCCACAGGAACACGATAGTAGTTAAGTTTAACCATAGAATGAAATGTGAGTTTTTAGATCACTGTGGACCAGAATTAGTCCTGAAATATAAAGGGAACATGTGCATTAGTAGTACAGGTACAAATTTACTTTTGTGATAAATTTAATTATGTTTATTTATAAATTACTTATATCATGTTTTAGATCAGATTGTGTTATTTTGGTGCAGTGTTATTTCATGGATATTTAAGTTATTAAATATGTACGTTAATCAATTGCTGTGTATTGTTTTTAAAACTGGCGTTTTGCCCGCTGAGCCACGGAGGTCTTCAATTACCTACTTCTTTAAGGGATTGTATTCTTCACTGCTACAATATTCCAAACAGTTCATTGATAAAACTTATTTATTAAAGATATGTAAAAAATTATGACAAAAAATTAAATACGAACCTAAATTAAATTATTTAATATCCGAGTGAGCTCTAAACGAATTCAAATTAATCTGCGTGTTCGAAGTCAATTTAACCGATGGTATAGAGCCTAAGGTTTGATCCAATCGCGATGGTTTTCTCTTCTCACTACAGTACTTTGAAGTGGTGGAGCTCTCGGAGCGGGAGGACTCGCTCTCCGAAACTGTCCACAAAGAATCACTGGGGTTCTCCTCTAACTCCTCCGTATAGTCGCGAACCGTAGAACACATCGCGGGCTTCAGGTTAATAACATACGTTTCTTCAGTATGCTCCGAGTTCGAACATACGGTGCCTATAGCGGACTTTCTCTGCTGATCTATCTTCACTTCAGAGATGGATGTCTCCAGCTTGGGCGGGCTGTCTGAGCGCTTCCTCGCATCACCTTCGCTATCGGATGTAGAGCTTCTCATTTCGTTCCCGCTCAGTATAGCCATTAGCTTCTCAGTGTTCTCGTTGAGATCGTAAACCTTCTGAGTCCGAATAGACCCCAGCGAAATTGCCTTAGGCTCATCGCTGAATTGATCGCCTAAGTTAACAACATTCGAAACGTCCTTTGGTGCCAGCACTGTCCGCAAGCTCGTAGGTAAACGCTGGCGCAGGAACGATACAAACGAACCTACTCTCATATTCATGGTGGTATAAGAATTATGGTGGTGCACTTCATTAGAGCTACTTGTGCACAAGAAGTGAATGATTATTTGACAGATAAAAAATGCAACCGCGATCGCAACCACTACTAGTATGTATACAATAGGGCCCCAGTCAACGTCCATTTGCATGTTTTGCATTTGTGTAAACGGATGCCATATGATGGCGCCCGAGGCGACGTTACTTTCTTCATAAAGATTGCGTCTGGTTTTGGAGTTTCGATGGGCTTGCACTGCAGCTGCTACCTTGAGAACTCCACCGAAAGCAGTATAGAGTTTCTCATCCTGAATATGTCCCGTGACGTCTCGCTTCATCCAATCCCAAAGGTCTCTATTTAAACCGGCAATATCTAACTCCCTGCAGGCAAGAGGGGAACTTGCAATAATGCATTTAGCGGCAGTAGTATAGTACTTCAGCAGTATATTCTTAGAAGATGGTGCAGTCAAACTCACTAGTCCTCCATTTTTAAAGGGTAAAGCAATAGCACTTGGATTTTCTTTGTCATCAAGCTTTGGTATCGGGAAGTGTATGCACGAGTTGAGGTCTCGCTTAAATACCAAATTGGAGCATGGATCAAAGATTAGTGAAGTTGTCCTCGAGATGAGTATTTTCGGAACGGTTATGTTTGACCATCGTTGAACACGCCGTGGCTCTTGCCAACCCAAACCTTGGGTGTTCAGAACTTCTTTCATCTCTTCGAACAATTCATGTATAAGTATAGCATATTTTTGTGAAATGTTACCAGAGTAAAAAGCGAGCCTAACTGCGGGTAAGATTTCGTTTCTTAGATGAGCTCCTAGCGTATCAGCCATGGCGTCTTTTAGCAATTCTGCTCTTTGGTCACTTTCCATCTCCACTGAACGCAATGTTTTACGAAAGTAACGCACTAAATCTTTGATGAATTTGTCATTGATCTTTTCAGGAGGAATGGGCGTGGGTAAAACATCTTCGAAAAGTTTCCGCGCTCGTAGTTTTACGATCTCATTTTCATCCCAGCACCTCAATGGTGTGTTAAATATTGCACTACCCGCACTAGCACCAGTTGCGACAGCTAATGATCTGAGAATAAATACAAAAGTAAGAATTCTCATTGAAAATAACTCGGTCCAGTTATGTATTTATATTCTTTTGGGCAGCTCTTGGGTGCAGTTTTTAAAGATCACCACAAGATTACGTGAAGATTACCGATCAACCATCGATCAAAGAGAATAAAACCACTCCGCCACCGATCACCGAAATGATCAAAGACAATGAGTAAAGTGCCTAAAATAATAAAGAAAAAAAAACTAATCTTTATTCACGTTCCGTATTGAAAAAGGCGCAAGAAAAAAATCAAAGATGTATCATAAGTTGTATCTTAGAACGAATTCATAGGATATATTGAATAAAACCACAATAAAACAGAATTAAAATGATGATTTATTAGTCACAGACATTGGATGTAAAATGATATAAAATAAATAAATAATAATATGTCACGCGGAGGACTGTTAAAGGTTGATGTTGATGATTTTTATTGATAATAGGGAAGCTGCAGCTATTATTTCTGTGGTTCGAAATGTTTCAGTTTTCGGAGGTTCGAAGAAAAAGGAAAACACCCTAGCATGGTCAAAGATGCGGAATGTAGTCATAGGATCTTTGAGAATAGATATATTTATCTAAACTAGGGCACAGCTAATATGCTATTATGTCTGTCATTTGTTTATTTTTCTCTCGGTGTCGTTCGCTTGGTAAAAACACCCGGTAGTCAGCCTTGTTCCAGTAAGTAACTCAGCCTTTTACAGACATTGGCGTAGGTACCTAATATACCTACCTAAATGCGAGTGGTCTAAAATCCCTCCAGATTTATGTTTTGGGGAAGCCAAGGTCTCCAAAAACTACATTTATTCACCCTGGGATGGATACCTACTAGAGTCTACCCAAGAATGGTCTAGTACGGACTACACACCACCCCAATTAGGTAACTTGTGCTGAAGTGTGTGAATTGTCTGTGACTGTGTACCTACAAGTGACCTACCAAAACATACATAAATCCCTTCGTAAGAAACCATCTAGACAGCTGACAAGCGAGAAAATATGAGGTTTGTAACTTGTACCTATACTTACAACTTTCCTAACTCAGCATTTTAAGATTTTCTCAACACTACCTAGGAACTTACATACTAGCATCTTATTATTATCACGAATTTATTAGCTCGTCTAGTAATCTCCCGCCATAGCTGAAATCTACGAAGATAAATACCTACCTACATACCTGTAAAGTTAGTAGGTAAGTACAGGTTGCGCGAATAGGGTTGTCACTTTATTTTGGCACTGGGAAATTAAAACTTTTGTATGGGAAACTGAAAATAGGAATTTTTAATTATCTCCCCCCCACAACTGATCACCATTGGGGTCTGAAATCCCCCCTTCGGCTTAGTAAGTGTAATATGATATACCTTGTATAAATTATGTAGGTAGGTACGCCAATGCTCTTTACCCAACCTCCTGCACCCACATTAAATAAATAAATAAATAATGCTGGACAATCCACACAGCACCATCTAGCCCCAAAGTAAGCTTACTCAAAGCTTGTGTTATGGGTACTAGATAACTGATATATTTAATACATGTCATTATATACATAGATAGATATTTTTTACTATACATATTAAACACCCAGACCAACGAAACGAATTTCTGCAGATCGTGCACAAATTTGTTCCGAGGCGGGAATCGAACCCGCAACCTCCTGCGTCACAGGCGGACCTTCGCCCACCGCGCCACATCGGTCGTCAACATTAAATTAATCGTGCCGTTGATGACGTTTGTGGGCTAATAATGACGATGATGATAATATTATTTTTCCCTCCCCAAAGGACAAACTGTTTATAAAATTTTGTAGTTCCTATCTAGGTAGTAACTATAGTATTTACTACTGGCTTCGCACGTTTTTATTATACGTATAAACGTTCCTCTTGAATCATACTAGCTATTAAAAAATACGCATCAAAATCCGTTGCGTAGTTTTAAAGATTTAAATAAATAAATAATACCTACCTATCATTTATTTCAGGCTTCATATGAATAGTCTAGCTAGCTAGATGGTAAATACTAATTCTAAGGCCCATATAAATAAATACCTTACAGTCTAAAATAGGTACATAAAAAATATCAACACTAAATTTAAAGTAGATATAGCTTGGCAAAAAAGAGTAGAAAATAATGGGGGCGCCACTGTAGGTCCTTATGGCAACACCTATAGCGCACCAAGCTAGTCTTGATGCTTAGGTGTATATTTCTATCCACGCATAGTATACTAGTATCAGTAAATATTGTTTAATTGAGCAAGGTTCTCGTTATGTAAATATGTAAAGAAAAAAATATAAAGTAAATTAAAATTTAATACATTGTTATTGATACATTGTAAGTTCTCTCTCACAGTATTCCTTTTCTATTTTTATTACGTGCTGGCACGAATTCTTCCAATCCTCCTCCGTAATAGCTTGGAACCGTTCCGTTTTAGCACGCTCAACTGCTTCCTATAAAGAAGAAACATTTATGATACCTTTTTCAGTTTATTATTTAGGCACCTAATTTCTAGACCATTTAAAATACAAAAGCTATAGTAACTTTATTACAAAGAAATAACACAACATTTAAATTATGTAGATTTAGATTTACATATTAGCTAGTCTAGCTCACTCAAGTATCAAATTCTATGCCCGCGCTATAGCAGAGTACGCAGAACAAACGTAAACATAACCTAACTGCCCGATGTTTATTGTTGAATATTTCACTTGTTCCGTGGAACTTTAATTTAATCCTGCTTTAGGACCATCAAGTTACCTTTGATTCAACTTAAAATTACAAAACAAACTCTCGCAAACCTGTCATATCAGCGGTTCTTTGAAAAACATTGTTGAGATCTGAAAGAATAGTTCTGGCCTCAAATGCTGCCAGACATCGCCTGTATACCTTATAAATAACCTCCCTGGCAGCACTTCTAACTGTTTTATTCATTATTTTTCACGTTTCGTCACTTTATCACCACCGCTTGACCGATCCAAGTAAAAAATCCTAGAATTCGTAATCTTTGTTTACAATTTTACATCAAACGTCACTGTTTTAAGAATGTTGCCATTAAACAAAAAAATTAGTTCCGTTTCAAGACTTTTTTGCCAAGCTGTAGGTTACACGTTTTTATTGATGCGACGTGCATTTCGCAATCATGGTGTCAGTCAGCTGTTGACGATGCCCGGCCGGCGGTGTCTCCTTTCAGGCGGCCGATAAACCGACGGAACTTAACACCCTTCGGCCAAAACTCTTTGCTCAAGTACTACGTCGAAAGAAGTTGAGTTGGAACTCTCACCATAAATGAATTTTATTGAAGCTCGCTCACATTATGGCAAGAGTTCAGCTTCTCGACGCGCATCAAGAGTCCGGTCTTCGTTTTCAGGTAGTCCTCCACTGCCTTAGTCTACACAGAAGAGTAATGGACTCGAGAGACGTAACGTAGAGCTGCGTAGTAAGTATTTCAGCTCGGAAACCAGAGTTCACATCTTTCGGCCCTGTACCTGTTTAAAGATATAAGCATACATAGGGACAGAGAAAGCGACTTTGTTTTATACCAGGGGTTCCCAATTTTATTTGGCTACGGAACCCTAATTGATCGTAATTTTTTTGGCGGAACCCTAGCTGGCTGTTTTGATAACTCAAGTATTTACGTATTAATAATATACAATACAATACAAAATACTTTATTATAGGTACACCAGATACAGAACATTATGAAAGACATTACCTACATGTGACAAGTACCGGCGGCCTTATCGTTTAGAAGCGATCTCTTCCAGGCAACCTTTGGATGGAAAGAATTATGTGAATTAAAGAAAGGCAGGGGCTGTACGTATATAACGAATATTTAGAGATAAATAAATGGTAAATATAATATATATTACGTATGGCTTGGATTGAGAAGCATTTGTCGTAGAAACTGGTTTTGTGAAGTGGCATACTCAAAGCCAGATTTTCTAACGACCGAAGGACACGGGGAGGATGAGTACTGTGGAGGAATTCAAAACGCTCCTTTAAATAGAAGGGAGTGACAGGGTTAAAGGGAATGTTATGAAGAAGAGAAAGGATATGGGAATTTCGACGAAAACGGACAGGAAGCCATTTTAGTTTTGTGCGGAACTCCGAAATATGATATATTTGCGGAGACAAAACAGAAAACGAATACACACGTTTTGGAGCCGTTCAACCTTATTAAGTTGCTCATCAGTTAGGTCGAGGTAGCAAACGTCGGCATAGTAAAGAGAGGCGACGACAGCCAGACCTTCGTTATTTCATAAAAGCTGAAAGTTTCTCTGTGGCTGTCTCCAACACAGGTAAGCACAACCCCTGACTGTGGAGTTTCGATTGTGGTTACTTTGGCAGGTAAATGGCAGTAAAGGTGTAGGCATAAAATAGTACCCTAAAATTCGGTAAGTATAAAGACAAGTATATTTTCTTCGGGATACCTATCTTTAGAATTCACGTTATCCATTGCCGGACACTTTTGACAGTTGCTACCCCCAGACACCCATAAACTGTAATAAATTTCAATTGTAGGTACTTTCGTTATAATATGAATTTTATATATGTTACTCGGGAACCTATACCTATATAAGTCTTACCTCAAAATCCATACAATTTAAATTGTTTTTACATCTTGCCTACGTACGTGCCTGGCAAGATGTAAAAACCATTTATACTGTCTGTTGTTATATCTACCTACAGCTTGGCAAAAAAGTCTTGAAACGGAACTAATTTTTTTGTTTAATGGCAACATTCTTAAAACAATGACGTTTGATGTAAAATTGTAAACAAAGATTACGAATTCTCGGATTTTTTACTTGGATCGGTCAAGCGGTGGTGATAAAGTGACGAAAAGTGAAAAATAATGAATAAAACAGTTAGAAGTGCTGCCAGGGAGGTTATTTATAAGGTATACAGGCGATGTCTGGCAGAATTTGAGGCCAGAACTATTCTTTCAGATCTCAACAATGTTTTTCAAAGAACCGCTGATATGACAGGTTTGTGAGAGTTTGTTTTGTAATTTTAAGTTGAATCAAAGGTAACTTGATGGTCCTAAAGCAGGATTAAATTAAAGTTCCACGGAACAAGTGAAATATTCAACAATAAACATCGGGCAGTTAGGTTATGTTTACGTTTGTTCTGCGTACTCTGCTATAGCGCGGGCATAGAATTTGATACTTGAGCTAGACTAGCTAATATGTAAATCTATTTCTACATAATTTAAATGTTGTGTTATTTCTTTGTTATAAAGTTACTGTAGCGTTTGTATTTTAAATGGTCTAGAAATTAGGTGCCTAAATAATAAACTGAAAAAGGTAAGATAATGGTATCATAAAAAGTTTCTTCTTTATAGGAAGCAGCTGAGCGTGCTAAAACGGAACGGTTCCAATCTATTACGGAGGAGGATTGGAAGAATTCGTGCCATCACGTAATAAAAATAGAAAAGGAATACTGTGATACAGAACTTACAATGTATTAATAACAATGTATTAAATTTTAATTTACTTTATATTTTTTTCTTTATATACTTACATAACGAGAACCTTGCTCAATTAAACAATATTTACTGATACTAGTATACTATGTGTGGATATAAATGTACGTATAACAGAAATATACACCTAAGTATCAAGACTAGCTTGGTGCGCTATAGGTGTTTGTCACGAAATGAAAGAGTAAGTGTAATGTGACAAGAGTTTATTATTAACAACCACGTTTTTATATATATCAGAGTATCCTAACTAAAAGAGAAATATAAAATGGAGTACGTGTGGAATAGACAGAGCCTTAACTAAAGGGGAAAATGGAAGACAAGCGCCCTTAATTTATCTACCTTGGTTGTAGAGGAACCCTTAACAATTAAATATATCTATGGGATCTACATACATTAGAAGACCCTGTAAGATAAATATAGAACGAAATGAGAAGCACCCTTACATAATAAAAATCGGTTGTAGAGCAACCCTTAACAATTAAGTATATCTATGGGGTCTACATGCATTAGAAGACCCTGTACGATAAATATAAAAGGAAATGAGAAGCACCCTTACATAGTAAAAATCGGTTGTAGAGCAACCCTTATCAATTAAGTATATCTATGGGTCTAAATACATTAGAAGACCCTGTACGATAAATATAAAACGAAATGAGAAGCACCCTTACATAATAAACATCGGTTGTAGAGCAACCCTTAACAATTAAGTATAACTATGGGGTCTGCATACATTAGAAGACCCTGTACGATAAATATAAAATGTAGTGAGAAGCACCCTTACGACTATTTTCATATGTCATTTTCCCAAACATAAACTTGCACACGGAACTCACGTCAGTCACATATATTTTCACTTGTATGAATTCCTAATCTAACCAAACGTAGTGTAGAGAAAACAGGCATCCTTATCTTATAAATCCTGGCAGCGCATACTCGCGGTCATCGCGTGCTTGTGGGCAACACTCAATTCGCCTCGTAGTAAGGTCTCGGGCATCCTTATCTTACGAATCCTGGCAGCGCGTACTCAAGAACAGAGCGTGCTGACCGCACCCAGTATTTCGTCTCGTAAGGTCTCGGGCAGCTGCTCGTCTTTTGGCGGGGGCCCAACAAGATACCCGAGGCGGTGGACGCAGCCACTTCAGATTGGTCCACGGGACGTAAAGGAGACCGTCCGCTTCCTCACCGGGTGTTTATGGGAACGACACCCAGGCTCCCGGAAGGTCACCACATTAAATTATAATCCGAAAGAGCGTTTATCTTTAAAGAGTGTGTTTTCTTTATTTTTACAACATTATCATTAATTGAAAACCTGTAACCAACTTCTTTCCAAAAGTCCTCTCCCCAATCCTTCAGATCTCCAAAACCATCGCGAATTCAATCAAATGACAGATTATTTCGTAAATAAGGTCGACTTACTATCGAGTTTGAAGCCTCCTTTGAAAACGAACCCTACATGTTGCCATAGGGACCTACAGTGGCGCCCCCATTATTTTCTACTCTTTTTTGCCAAGCTATAGGTAGATTACGGTGTTTAACAGTTGGCAGCACTATTTACTAACGTTTGTTTTGAGCCACTGACAGTTGTGACGGTTTTTGTGCAAAATTTTGGCAAAATTGCGCCAAACTAGACGCAGAGCCATAATCAAGAAGTTGAAGTTGTGCAAAATTGCGTCAAACCAGAAGGACTTCCGGAAAGGTGGCTAATCAGTAAAGACGTGTAACTTTACACAAAACATTTAAGAATATAAAATAAACTTCAGACAAGGCAAAATGGCTGTAATATGGCTTTAGCCTGTTCATAAAAATAGACAAAATAAACTTAAAAAAAAAATAGACGCAGAGCCGTAATCATAGAGTAATTTGCCGTAATCAAGAAGTTGAAGTATGTTTTTGTGCGTTCCTTCCGTTTCGAAAACGTTTGGAAAATTCTTTTACGCGATAGTTTTGGTTCCGTTTATTATTTTGTATGTAAAACTCAACGATGATTTGTATGTAAATTGATCTACGCTACATCATCACAAAAGTATTTCTCTAGGACTTGAAAATGGTGAGAAAATGTGTATTGTGCTAGCCATTATTAGCCTCACAAATAATTAAATCTAAAATTTATTATTTATTTGTAAACAAAAGGAAGGAACTAAATTATCCCTGCCTTATTCTAATCTCTGTAGGTTGAAGATGATTATTTTGATGATTGAAGGCTATGTTGAATCACTATCACTTCATAGTTTAAACAAAGTCGCTTTTTCTGTCCATAAATCCTTATGTCCCTTTGTATGCTTAAATCTTTTAAACTACCCAACGGATTTTGATGCGGTTTTTTTTAATAGATAGAGTGATTCAAGAGGAAGGTTTTTATGTATAATAAAACCGTGCGAAGCCGGGGCGGGCCGCTAGTAATTCAAATAAAACAAATAGGTAAGTACCTAAATAAGCGAATAATCAACTAAGTTTAAAATCTTTTCTTTACTTTACATACTGCAATTACATAAAATATTAGTATGTACCTACTATACCTATTAATTGACTAACTAGGGCCCCATCCATGTGATTCCACTGCTGTATTAGCACAGTGCCGTGCCGTGTGGTGCCGGCTTAGAATAGCACTACCCCAACTCTTCCCGTGGGTGTCGTAAGAGGCGACTAAGGGATATACCGGGGGGTGGGCAGCAGCACCCCTTTAACCTCGTAACACCCAGGGTGAATATCGCATGTGAGAAAATACCACCCAATGTCATCATCTGAGAACTAAATATGTATAGTGCTTACCGCCCAGGGCAAAATTAACTGATTTGAAAGTGTTCCAATAAACACATACCAAAATCCTTTTTTTCCATATGTAATGACACCATCGCGAACTAGTTTTTGCTATTACAAATACGATATTTTTT
The DNA here is from genome assembly GCA_944547425.1 of Eupithecia centaureata. Classification (NCBI taxonomy): domain Eukaryota; kingdom Metazoa; phylum Arthropoda; class Insecta; order Lepidoptera; family Geometridae; genus Eupithecia; species Eupithecia centaureata. The sequence goes on from OX155679.1 coordinate 3,184,365, forward strand.
GTTCTCCTGTGATGACATTGGGTCGTTGTTACAAAATTATGTACATTTTATTTGTCGTCATATGATGACATTGGCCTTAAGTAAATTAAAAAATACACAAAATCCAACGTTTTATTTTACCATAAATCTTATAAAAAAGTATGAAAAACTCTTCTGAAAAGTTACAAAACCTCTATAAACTTAAAAATCCAACTTCTGGATATATTTGGATAGATTTATTTGAATAATTATCAGCCTTAGTTAAGAACAAACAATTGAGATCAAAATACTTCTTAGTCATAATCTATCATGGAATTCTTGTGCTTTGTTAGACATAAGCTAACTTTGCACGAGCTACATTTGGTTCTGGATTTATTGTAATGACAGTGGCGGCATCTTGCTTGCTTTTCTTCATACAGAGGCATATGTTTTGCGCCCTCTTGACGTTTTTCCTTCGATGGTAATAAAGTGGTGGGTTTACCTCTTGCGTTTAGCAGGGAGACTTTCTTTCGGTTCTGTCACAGATGATACAGTCTCTTTTTGTATGCATTACTATTAGCTTCTCGCCCAGATCCATTTTGAAGAAACGCAACTTTGAATTTTTTTTTGAGGTACCCTCTTTTTCGTTTCATCTTTTTTAAACTGCAGCCATGAATTGGACACAGCCAAGTGTATAAGGTGGATCACGGTCTTCCGAATCTTCATCGCTGGGTATAAATGCTTCTGCTTCGGAATCGTTGAGGACTTCAAAGACGTCGTCGTCTCGTAAAGCTGTAAAACAAAGTAAATAGTAACGTAACTTGGAAATTTAATTTTTGGTTCCCTTGACAAATTGGACCTAATAACCATCTGGATCACGTTAGTTTTCAAGTAAAAACAAGCAAAATACCTAATATATGCAAATAAAATCCGTCTGTTAAATTACTTAGCAAATTACAAATACTCTGTAAAAGGATATATAACAAACGCCCAATGGTCTCACATGATACCAAATAAAAAATAGCTACAAATGCCATTGGCGCCCGATGTGATCGCTTGATCTCATATTTCTTGGCCTAGATATATTTTTTAAAATCCAACAGTATTCTTGAAAATAATATGGTGTATACACAAAATAACATCATATTATCATCATAGTAAATGATTCGTTGTTAAAAATAAGGGATTAATAAGATTTTTAAAGCTTTAAACTCACCCCGTCGACGTGTGCGCTCCATGGCCGCTCATTCCACTCGCAAAAGAGACTGATCTGTGGTTGGTGGGTTACTTGCTTGTTGTGTCAAATGTCAATAGCAAATCGACCAATCAATGACGAGTAGAAACAAAGCCGAAACGCGCGAAGTTTTGAATCTGACAGCGAAAATTTTATTTGTTCTCGGTGGATGACAGTGGGTCGTAATTATGATGACCTGATTTTTGTTACTGGGTCGGAGCGCATATTAGTATTTTGGCCTTAGGTGGTCACAACGGGCCTTACGAGGCTAGAACAACCCCACCATCAAACTGCGATCCCCAACCCGCATGCCCAGCGTGGGGATTATGGGCATTACCCCCTTAATGAAAAACACAGCCAAAAATCGGCCCCTAGTTCCCGGCCGCCTCGCTATTCCTGGCCATGGTAGCGGTCATGGTAACGGCGGGGCAGGGGGTGCTAAGAATCACCGGTATTCAGGCTACCACACGCTTTCTAAAATGACCCTGGCAACGTTTAACGGACGCACTCTGAGGCTTGACCATCATCTAGCGCAGTTGGAAGTGGAGTTAGAGAACATTAAATGGCATGTTCTCGGGTTATGTGAAGTCCGTAGAGAGGGGGAGGACACTGTAACCCTAGACTCAGGCCATCTTCTCTACTTTCGTGAGGGTGATAAAACATCCCAGGGTGGAGTAGGTTTCCTCGTCAATAAGGCCCTCTCTAGCAACGTTCAAGAAATCTCCAGTGTGTCGACCAGGGTAGCGTACCTGATCCTTCGGCTTTCCAAGCGGTATAGCATGAAGGTAATTCAGGTCTACGCACCGACCTCGGCACACTCGGATGATGAAGTGGAGGATATGTACGAAGACATATCCAAAGCCTTACACAACACCACTAAGGCTCACTTCAACGTTGTTATGGGGGACTTTAACGGCAAGGTGGGAATCCAGACTGGCAATGAATCCCGAATAGGCCCGCATGGTTATGGAATCAGGAATCACAGGGGGCAAATGCTTGTCAACTTCCTTGAGAAAGAGGGACTGTTCTTAATGAACTCCTTCTTTAAGAAACAGCGTCAAAGGAAGTGGACGTGGCAAAGCCCCGACACTGTGACTAAAAATGAGATCGACTTCATCATGACGGATAGCAAGCACATATTCAGAGATGTCTCAGTGATCAACAGGTTCAATACCGGATCTGATCACCGAATGCTCCGAGGCACTCTGAATATCAACTTGAAGCTTGAAAGACACCGTCTGATGAAGTCCACGCTCCGACCAAATCCAATCCAAATCATGGCGGGCACCGAGAAGTTCGAGCAGCTACTCGGAGACAGATTTGTTGCCTTGGAACCCACTGATGACGCTGATGAGAGCCTACACAATCTGGTCGAAACGTTGAGGGATGAGGGCATCAAGTTCTGCAAAAAACAGCGAACTGGCAAGAAGTCCAAACTCTCGGATGAGACTCTGGATCTGATGACAAGAAGACGGGAAACCACCCAAGTGTCTTCGGCAGAGAGGTCAGACCTGAACAAGCGAATTGCGAAGATGGTACGGCGCGACCTTCGGAGCTCCAATACACGCCTCATTGAAGAGGCGATAGAGCGAAACCGAGGGTCCAAAGTATTCACTCAGCAGCTTGGCAGGAGCCACCTAACGAAGCTTAAAACGCGCGATGGGAGGACCGTACTGTCGAAACCGGAGATTTCAGCCGAGATAGAGGATTTTTATGGCCGTCTGTACACTGCACATGCCCCTCGTTCCCGACGAGATGACCTTGATTCTAGAGCCACCCTGACACGCCACTACACCGACGAACTGCCAGACATCAGTCAAGACGAAATCGTGTTAGCTTTGAGGCAGCTTAAAAATGGAAAAGCCCCCGGTGAGGACGGTATAACTTCAGAGCTTCTGAAGGCAGGAGGAGCCTCCGTTATACAGGAGCTACAACACCTCTTCAATACCGTCCTCCACAGTGGGAGAACTCCTAAGGCGTGGAGCGGGAGTTTGGTGGTGCTCTTTTTTAAGAAGGGTGATAAAACTCTCCTTAAAAATTACAGACCCATCACACTCCTGAGCCACATCTATAAGCTGTTCTCACGAGTGATCACGAATCGTCTCGCCAGGAGACTTGACGAGTTCCAGCCACCGGAACAGGCCGGGTTCCGCGGAGGATATGGCACCATAGACCACATACACACAGTGAGGCAGATTATACAGAAGTCCGAAGAGTATAATCAGCCCCTGTGTCTCGCTTTTGTGGACTATGAGAAAGCCTTTGACTCCGTCGAAACCTGGGCTGTTCTGGAATCCTTACAGCGATGCCAAGTAGACTATCGTTACATCGAAGTGCTGAGGTGTCTCTATGAAGCTGCCACTATGAGTGTCCAAGTACAGGACCAGCAGTCTAAACCTATCCAATTGCGCAGAGGAGTGAGACAGGGGGATGTCATATCCCCGAAACTGTTCACGAGCGCATTGGAAGATATGTTTAAGACGCTGGACTGGAAAGGTAAGGGCATTAACATAAACGGCGATTACATCTCACACCTGCGATTCGCTGATGACATAGTCGTAATGGCGGAGTCGCTAGAGGAGCTGACCCACATGCTGGACGGCCTAGCTTCAGCCTCGCGATGTATCGGTCTTGGCATGAATTTGGATAAAACCAAAGTCATGATCAATGGCCACATTGTTCCGGGACCGATAGTCGTTGATGGTCACCTTCTTGAAATTGTTTCCGAGTATACTTACCTTGGGCAGATTGTACAGCTAGGTAAAAACAATTTTGAGAAGGAGGCCAAGAGGAGGATCCAGCTAGGCTGGGCAGCATTTGGGAAACTACGTCAAGTCTTCTCTTCATCCATACCGCAATGTTTGAAAACGAAAGTTTTCAATCAGTGCGTCCTACCCGTAATGACCTACGGAGCTGAGACGTGGACACTCACGGTAGGGCTGGTCCACCAGTTCAAAGTCGCCCAGCGAGCTATGGAAAGAGCTATGCTCGGAGTCTCTCTGAAGGATAGAATTCGTAACGAATACATCCGACAGAGAACCAAAGTTATCGACATAGCTCAAAGAATTAGCAAGCTGAAGTGGCAATTGGCCGGCCATATCTCGCGAAGAACCGACAACCGTTGGGGTAAACGTGTTCTTGAGTGGAGACCGCGACTCGGTAAACGTAGCGTAGGACGCCCTCCGGCCAGGTGGGATGACGATCTGCGAAAGACTGCTGGCAGATGCTGGATGCGTCAAGCTGAAGACAGGGCGCTATGGCGCTCATTGGGGGAGGCCTATGTCCAGCAGTGGACTAATATAGGTTGATGATGATGATGATGATTAGCACAGTGGAAACGGTTACAAGTTTGCTTTGTTTCTATTTAGGATATCAGAAAATTCTTTCAATCGAAGACATCTCCTGCTCCAGTAAAAAAAAGGAGGATTGAAGATGATGATGATGATGTGATCCCAGAGTCACCCGATGTTCAAACTATAAGCAAGGTAAGATATTCTTCAACTTAACTTTAACAAAACTAAACTAATACAATTCCACCCCTATCAAAAAACATCTTTGAATATTAAATATTCATTCCAAAATACCCCAATACAAACTATAAATACATATTCACTTCTACAAACATAAATTGGAAAACACACAAACAAGATATCAACAAAATTGTCCAGATTTACATATGCACTTTATGAATTAAAAAAATCTACAAATGCCAAAACAGCTACCTGTGCCTATTTTGCATAAGCACATGCCTGGCTCCAATATGGGGAAATAGTACAGATACTCAGAAACTTTTTGTCCTCCAAAAGAGATGTTTAAGAATAATATATAATTTAGATACAATGAATAGTTGTAAGCCATATTTCATTAAAGAAAATATTCTTACCTTTGTTTGTATATATATACATTAGAAATAGGTATATTTGTCAAAAAGAACAAAGATTTCTTTATAGAATATTCTCGCCCTCAAAATCTCCGGCCTCATAGAAAATTAGCTGTCCCTTTCTCAAAACTTCAACTTTTTAATTCTGGAACACACGCTATGTCAATTAAAATCTATAATAAAATTCCACAGAATATACAATACGAACCAAATCTTATAAAATTCAAAAAACTTCTAAAAACATACCTGATTAGAAATAGCTTCTACACGTTACAGGAGTTCTTTGAAATAAAACATACCTAATTAAGTATCTTCATAATATTATACATATTATGTAAAAAAATAATAATATTTGTTAGTATTTTTGCTGTCAAGCAAAATATTGCAGTGCCCTAACAGGGTGCATGCTTGATACCCATATGTTAATTTAAGACCTATAAATGTACTACAGCATGTAGCAATAAAGAATCTTGAATCTCCTAACATGTTTAGTTTACAATGGTTTATGACAGTTTTCGGTTAGGTTAACTAATTTATTCACTCAAAAGAAAAAGCTCTCTGTCTTAATTTATTTATACTAAATTATTACAGTTTGCTATTGTAGTAGCAAGTTCTAATAGTGATTATTAGTACTGTATTACTTAACTCAATAAATCCTGTCAGAAACAAAATGTTTCATTACATTCTTTATTAAATTTGTACATTGATAAACAGTTCTTAATGTTACCATTATGTTAATTGCTTATTGAATGCTGTGGTGCAGTGACCCAAAGTGGATTTTGGCCTCTGAAACCTTACCAAAGATTAAAATGATATGGTAAACTGACCTGTTAAATCATAAATTACTTAACAGGTCAATTCAAAAGCCAATGTGTCCTAATGTTAGTTTTTCAAACTGTAAAATGTTTGTCATTTAATTCAAACTATGGCTATTCTTTCATTATTTGACTCATAGTTACTACTAGCCTTAAAAACAAAATGGCTACCTAGCATTAAAATTTGATTAACTTATTTATTTCAAAGAAAAAGAAAACCAATGAACCTCAAAAAACAAGTAAAACCAAGTCCAAATTATCACTGAAAGAAGTCAAGGCCACTGATCTATTTGGAAATGGACCCATCAAAAGAACTGAACCAATAGTTAAGAAACCTGAACAAAAATCAAAAAAGACTACTGAAACAGGAATTCATTCAGATGATGAGTTTGAAAAGAGTCTTCTAGAAATTGATGGTTCGGATGAGATTACATCTACTGAACAAAAAAATGATAAAACTGATAACAAAAAAGATGAACCCGCCATTGAACCATCATCAAGTAAAGAAGTCAAGGAAAAAGAAAGCAAAGCTAATAAATCAAAACATTCGCTATCTGTAACAAAATCAAAAACAAATGAAAAAGACAAGACAAAAAAATTGTCACCTTCAAAAAAAGAAATTCAACAGATACATTCAGAAACAAAGAAAGTTGTAGACAAGTTAAAAAAAGAAATCAAAGATTCTAACAAAAGAAAGTTTGAAGAATTTCTTGAGAATGATAATAAAACTGATGAAATTGATAAAAAGGTAAAAATCCCAAAAGTGAATGTCTCTGAGCAAATGAAACCCATAACTGATCCAACAACAAATGGTGATAAAAAGGAAACTTATGATCTGACTGTTGATGATTCAATGATGGAAGATGAAGCTGATCAATCAATTAGTAAGAAAAAGAGAATAAACAAGAGCCTCAATGAATCAGGTAATTGAAATAATTACTAAAAGTTTATTTGCCAGTAGACTTTTTACACAATTTAAAGAAACTGCTTAAAGAATCAAATTCTCAATGCTTTTATCATTACAGCATTAACAGATGAAGAAAGACATGAGAGAAAGAGGTACTCAGCAGTTCTATACCAGAAGTATTTAAACCGCACGGGTCCCAAACATTTAGGAACCAAGCAGATGCCAGAGGTTGGTTTGGTTGTATTTACTAAAGATTCTTGTGTCTTCCTTAAACTCTTGACTATTTGACAGGTTTAAAGAGTTTTAATTACCACTGGACAAATCCTGAAAGCAAGCTCATTGTGATAAAAGTAATGAATTTTCATCTTCATTTTCAACAATTAAGTTTGTGATTTCAGGGTGCTGCAAATTGTCTAAAAGACTGTGCATTTCTGCTGACTGGTGTGTTGGACTCTTTTGAAAGGGAAGAAATCGAGGACACAATCAAAAAGTATGGAGGTTGTATAAAGTCTGGTATCAGTAAAAAGGTATGTGAAGATGCAAAAAAAACTTTGATTTTTTTTATCTATTATTATATCTATTATAGAAGAGGGAGTCTACATTCAGGAACTTACGGCTGTGTCTAGGTTATAATCTATTTTTTTAAAGAGATTTAATCACTAGTCCTATACAAAGTTATATATTTAATCTTCTGACTTTAAGTGGTGGTTTCCCTGTCTCATGTGGGGAATGGGCAGAAAACTTGTCAATGTCAAGCCAAGATTCCTGCCCACTTGATACTCACGTATGTATATGTGTTTATTACGCTGTAGGTAACACATGTCTTGGCTGGCGAAGACGCGGGTCCAGCTAAAATATCGAAAGCTGAAGAACTAGGAATAAGAATCATTGGTGAAGACGATTTCCTCAAAATGATTGAAAATTCTGCTAAAAGCAAATCAAAACACAAATCAGATAAAGAGGAAAAAGATAAAAATCATGTTAAGAAAAGTAATAAAAATAAACTAGTCAATGGAACTGCCAAAACAGATACAACAGAAAAATCTGTAGATGAAACTAAAAATGCTAAGAACAAATCAATTGTAAGTAAAAGAGAGGCTAAGCCTGAAGTTAAAAAGGAAAAATCAAGTGACAGTTTAAAAGAAGCCAAAGCTGAAATTAAAAAAGAAACATCGCGTGAAAGTCTCAAAGAAGTTAAAACTGAAATAAAAAAAGAACTATCTGATAAAAATCAAGTAAAAGAAGGAAAGATTAAGGTAGAAGTAAAAGAAGAAAATAGTTCTAAAATGAATGATGTAGTAAAGCTTAATTTGAAATCAGAAAGTGGTGCATCATCCAGTTCAAGTATTAATTTAGCAAATAGTAAGTTGGTTTGTATGGATAGCATATGATTCTTTCTTAGATCTTAGTTAATAGAATTAGCAGTTCAAGTATCAATTTAGCGAATAGTAAGTTTGTTTCTCATACTATTTTCAGATGTTAAACTAGAAACACCAGCCAATGCGTCAATGTGGGTCGAGAAATACAAGCCTCAGAACTTGAAAAGCATAATTGGGCAAACTGGTGAAGCTAGCAATGTTAAAAAGTAAGTTATGATCATAACTCTACTATAAGCTGTGCTGGCCCATCCCTAACAAATACAAGACTTATGTTATTTATTATTTTATATATTGAAATATTATAATTACTATAAGAGATAGAAAACCAGAAGCATGATTTGAATCTGCATCAGACTAATCTCCTTACGCGCTAGTCGCAAACGGTTTTCAGACACGTCCACTATATAATCATGAAAGTTTGCTTTCCCTAAGTAGGTGGTCACATAAAAATGTTTGTTGTTTGTAATTGCCTTTAGTCAAAAGTGTCAACTTCCTCCTCGCTTTGCAATCTTCAGAATATCTTCTTACTACCAATAAATATTTAATAATTGTTTATTGAGGTATACAATAAATTACACATAAAAGTTCGAGCAACATAAAAATTTTAGAGATAAAATAAAATTACATAGTCATAAATTCTGCGGCCAATCGACATTAACTATCTCATCATCATCATCAGTCTGTATAAGTTCACTGCTGGACATAGGCCTCCCCTAATGAGCGTCATAGCGCCCTGTCTTCTGCTTGTCGCATCCAGCATCTGCCAGCAGTCTTTCGCAGATCATCACTAGAGACTAAACGAAAGCGGAGGAAAGAAACTACCTAAAGACTCTAAATAAGAAAAGTCCGACTTCATCAAACTTGATGAATGCTGATGATGATGATTAATTGACCGAAAATAATTCCTTCCAGATTGTTAAACTGGCTAACTAAGTGGTACGTGAACAGAAAGGCCAAGTGTCCCAAGCCTAGTCCCTGGGCCAAGAACGATGACGGCGGCTATTACAAGGCTGCATTGCTTTCTGGACCACCGGGTGTTGGTGAGACCTTCCTTTTAATCTTGTTTACAATTACATTTAGCCTGGTGTGTCCCACTGCTGGGCAAAGGCCTCCCTTGTATGGAAACGTTTTAAGGCATTTTCTATCCCACAAAAACTGATTTATGGCATGAATGTAGTAGTACATTTTTAATTTTTATTCATCTATACATACATACAAACTTTCGCGTTTATGATATTAGTAAGAAAGTAAGGATATCTAATTTTTGTTGTTTTAGGTGCATAGTTACCTAAACTTGATGATTAAGTGACTGCATAATCACTACATAGTATAAAACAAAGTCACTTCCTGCTGTCTGTCTGTTCATAAGTATGCTTAAATCATTAAAACTACCCAACGGATTTTGATGCGGTTTTTTTTAATAGATACAATGAGTCAAGAGGAATGTTTATATAATACACCCGTGCAAAGCCAGTACGGGCCGCTACATTATAATAATCGGATAGTAAGTATACTACTTTCCGATAATTAAAAACTAGCTATTACTACAAACTTATACATTATTTTGTATGGAGGCTAAGGTGTCCACAGCCTCATAAACTTTCATGATGAAAGAAAGTTATAATAATTGGATAGTAAGTATACTACTTTCCGATTATTATAAACTAGCTATTACTACAAACGTATACATTTGTAAATAGGGCTTAGGTGTCCACAGCCTCATAAACTTTCATGATGATTTTCGCTACTTTATAATAATCGGAAATAAAGTTATGGATAGGAAGTATACTACTTTCCGATTATTAAAAACTAGCTACTACTACAAACGTATACGTTTGTAAATGGGGCTTAGGTGTCCATATCCTCATAAAGTTTATTGATTTCAGGTAAGACCACCACCGTGTCACTAGTCTGCAAGGAGCTAGGCTTCGACGTGGTAGAGTTCAACGCGTCTGACACCCGGAACAAGACGCTCATCAAGGAACAGATTGGAGAACTGCTCACCACTACCTCGCTCTCCGCTTATGCTAAAGGTGAGGAAACCATAGGGTCATACTACACGGGCGGTTCTCCCGCCGCGGGAATCCGCTCGACCAGACCATCAAACTACACGGGACGCGGTTTATCGCTGTACACATATGCTACTTTTATTTCCTGCGGGGAGAAACTAGTGTATAAAATTAATAAATTAAAACCTTTAGCTTAGCATTCTAAAATAATAGTGATTATTACAAACGAACTTGGTTTTTGTAAATTTGAAACATCTCGTTTGTATAAAATTCATATTTTATCAAACCCGGAAATTTATCTATCAGCACAGGTGTACCTGCATGCTAATTTAATCCTTATAACTTCAATATTCTACTTGTTAATAGAAAATGTTTGTTGCAGGTGATACGGGTAAACAAGCAGTGACCAAGAAGCATGTTCTAGTGATGGACGAAGTCGACGGCATGTCGGGAAATGAAGATAGAGGTGAGATCTTATAATAAACCTTATTTTAAGTTCTAAAGGTTTATTATTGACTATCACATCAATCAATCAGTTCTACGCCTAGAATAAAACAGTAAACTTTTACTCAATTTTCACGCGGGTGAAGCCGCGGGGCGCAGCTAGTAAGAATATTGATGAAATATTAATGTCCACCGAAATAAAAAAAAACCATTAGAGCTCTTTCAAGATTTTTAAAACTATTAGCCAGACATTTCACACAGCATTATCTAGCTAGCCCGAAGTAACCAGGGCTTTTAGTACAGCACATCTACGCAACGGTGGTTCTACACATTCACTTTTAATATTATTTTCAATTGTTAACATGCACCCAACTTTATTGTTATTTTACAATAGTTTTTTGTATTTCTCCATGATTCTTTTTCTAATATGAACTTGTATTATAAGTGTCTTTTTCACCTTTGAGTCTGTGTAGTAGGTAGGTACTTTATTTTTTGTTTTTGGTTGCTGTATGAATAAATGATTTATATTCTTCTATTTGTGTCCACAGGTGGGATGCAGGAGCTCATTGGATTGATAAAGACCGCGTCCGTGCCTATAATATGCATGTGTAACGACAGAAACAGCCAAAAGATGCGGTCTCTCGTCAACTACTGCTACGATCTTAGGTTCAACCGGCCCAAGGTTGAACAGATCAAGGTAATATCGCATGATATCATATCCTATATCCCAACTAATTGAAGGGTATTAAGAAAGTAACTTGGACTCATTCTCGTCCAAGTCAGCCAACAGTGAAGACGCGTGCATGTGCTCGCAAAAATACGGTGTTGTTAGTGCAACCAAATCTGACCCGTGTTCACCAAGTTATACAGCGCATTTCGGAAGTTAATACTACGAGGCACTTAACTCTGTTCATCGCCGCGCTACGTCATATTGCAAAAAAGTCACTTGGGGTTCTACACTGCAGGCCATACAAAATGATGCGTACTCCGAAGTCAGGGATGTCTGGTGCGTATTCTTCTCAACCTAATCTTACACAACCTGAGACAGAATTCACTGATTTGATGAGAAATCAAAATCTTAGAAAGCGTAAAAACCATGACATTGATGATGCTCTACAAGATTTTAAAGAATCACTAACGCAATCGTTTAAGGCTATGCTAAGTGCAGAGATATCTGAGATGAAGCAGCAAAATGCTCAAATCCTTCAGTCGAATGCTGAAGTAATCAAATTACTACAAGCGAATGCTGTCAATCTAGCACAGGCAAATGAGAGAATTTCTACCCTAGAATCCGAACAGGCGTTCACTCTTAGGAAGATGAATGAACTGGAACTACAGCTACATGAGGTGCAGAAACAACAAAAGAAGAAAATGGTGGAAATAAGAAATGTCCCAAGAAAGGATAAGGAAGACATCCAGGATATATGTACGAACCTATACAACACTATAAACCTCACAAAACCTGCGTCTGACAGCCTGCTGATGTACAGAAAAGGCAAAAATACAAACTCACCAATAATTATTGAATTTAATAACACAACTTTGCGAGATGAGTTACTGGTCGCAGTTAAGAAGTTTAATGCAACTGATAGGAACAAACTCAATTCTGAACACCTGGGAGTCGTCGGCAATACTTCTAAAGTATATGTGTCTGAAGCGGTGACTACACTTACCAAACAAATATACGGAGAAGCGAAAGAGCTGGTGAAAATTGGTCTCTACAAACACTGCTGGATATCTCGTGGAAATGTACTGATACGTAAGGATGACGGTCAACCGGCCGTTGTAATCAGGTCAATTGAACAAGTAGCTGCAATACGCTCTGTTCCTCTGTGACTACTATGTGGGTCTGTTCTGTTTTCTTTTGAATGTAAATGTTTCATCCCTTCTGTGTTCATTTTAGTTTTCTCATTACTGTCTCCATTAAATAACTTTTTCTGTCTAAAAGAAATCATGCACTGCTTAGACTCTAGGCTATTTTACAAAATATCTAAAACTTGTTACATTTCTATTATTTTATTATTATTTATATACATACAATATTTATACATGATACTATATTCATACATATTAACTATTATTATAACTATTACTTACCTATTTACACCATACCAAGCTATTCTAGCATATTGTTATTTGTCGTCCAAGGATTATTACCACTGTGAAATGAACTATAACACTTGCCAACCAAAAACGAATTCTTTACGAGGAAAGTTTTACGTCTTTAACAATGGTTAACAGGGACTTAGATACTGTTACTGCTGACGTTGATCAGGAGATCAACGCTGGCAACTCGTTTTTGGTTGAAGACCCAAGTGATTTTCATAAAATTAATTTAAAATCAAATATCTCTCTTAAAGTTATTTCACAGAACATACGGAGCATTAACAAGAATTTTGACGACTTCAAAGTTTTTCTCGAACGTAGCAATCTTAATTATGACATGATTATCTTATCAGAGTGTTGGCTCTCGAATTGCACTAACGTACCTCCATTAGATGACTACGATACCTTCTACACTTCAAGACACATTAACAAAAACAGTGGAGTTGTTGCTTATGTTCGAAATAACGTCTCTAATGTCACTGCTTACGAACCATCCCTTTGTGATGCCGATTGTTTAGTTATTGATATTGGAAAGGTCTATGCCTTCGTCTGTATCTACAGATCGCCATCTTTCACTTCCACCATCAATTTTCTCAATTCACTGGATGAACTGTTATTAAGTCTCAAGCATATACCTAATGTCTATTTAATGGGTGACTTGAACATAGATATTAGTAATGACAATACCGACTACAAGTCTGATGAGTACCTAGATTTACTTGCTACCCATGGTCTCTTACCTAGTCACACACTTAACACTCGTGAATCCAAATGCCTAGATCACTCAATTGTAAAGTCCAAAACAAAAGTTTTAACGGCTGTTTGTGACTCATCGGTGACTGACCATAGCTGCGTTTACCTTGCCATCCCACAGGTTAAGCATTTCAATTTTCACAAGACTGATAGATTGAAAACTATAATAAACGATCAGCTTGCTGGGGAACTTTTATCAAAAACTGACTGGAGTGATTTGTTACTAACTGATGATCCTAATATAGCTACCCAATTACTTATTGAGAAGATAACACTGATAAAAGACAAGGCGTCCTTATCCCACGTAGTATCCAACAGAAAATATACCTATCAGCCATGGGTAACACCTGGATTACTAAAGTGTATGAGGTTTCGGGATACACTTCATAGACGACACAAGAAATCACCTAAAAATGTTATGCTTGCTATAACCTACAAGAGGTATAGAAACTATTGCAATAATATACTACATAATCTTAAAAATGAATATAATAGAGCAGATCTTCAAAATAATAAATTTAACATAAAGAAAACCTGGAACGTTATTAAAAGGGTTTGTGGGATTAACAACAATAATAAGGTTCAGACCCCAAATGAACTCTTGAAACTTAAAACTACAATACATGAATCAATCAACCATATAAATGATAGCTTTATTAATGTTGGTACCAATCTTGCTTCAGATATACTACAAAAGACTAGTACAACAGAAGATAACTTAGCCAAAGAATACACACCTGTAACTACCCCTCTGAAATCATTTATGTTATTAGAAACAGATAATCAAGAAGTAGCAAAGATAATAAACACTCTAAAGCCCACATCTTCATCTGGTTGGGACGGGGTATCATCAATATTTTTAAAAAAATATGCTACAATTCTATGTACACCTATTACCCATATCTGCAATTTGTGTATAGCCAGCGGAATCTTCCCTAAGTGTTTGAAAGAATCCATTGTCATTCCAGTCTTCAAGTCGGGGGATAGAGACCAAATATCTAACTATCGCCCAATATCTCTCCTTCCATCCTTAGCCAAGATCCTGGAAAAACTCATTAACTGTCGCCTTGTTAACTATCTAGAAACTAATAACTTGCTGTCTCGGAATCAATACGGCTTTCGAGAAAAACTATCGACAGTGGATGCTATTGATAATCTTGTATTTCATGTTGCTGAAAATCTAGATAACAAAACGAAGTGTATAGGGGTTTTCCTGGATCTGGCTAAAGCCTTTGATACCGTCTCTGTCCCTCTGCTACTACGAAAGCTGGAATCAGTTGGAATAAGAGGATTACCATTAGATCTCCTAAAAGACTACCTCTCCGATAGAACACAAAGAGTAAGAATAGGTAACAATCTAAGTTGTAAAAGAAAGGTTACATATGGAGTCCCCCAAGGTTCAGTTCTAGGTCCCACACTCTTCTTAATTTACATAAATAACTTATGCGAAACAAAACTACATAACGCCAGTATTTCAACATTTGCAGATGACACTGCGGTAGTCTTTAGGGGTGGTACTTGGAAGGAAGTATTTGACACAGCTGAAAAGGGGATGCGCGTCATTATCAACTGTCTAAATTCTAATCTACTTACATTAAATCTAACTAAAACTAAATACATAACATTTTCTATATACAATAATAGCCAGCCTGATAAAAAAATTACTCTTAAAGCTCACTCTTGTAATAACATTGATAATAATAGTTGTAATTGCTACACCTTTTCAGCTACAGACCAAATAAAATACCTGGGCATTATTATTGACAAAAACTTATGTTGGAAGCAACACATAGATAGTCTTAAATCACGTGTACGTAAGTTAATACCAGTTTTTAAAAAGATTAGGCAGCTAAAAGATGAAAGGACGAATAGAACTGTATACCTATCATTATGTCAATCGATCATAACATATGGAATATCGGCTTGGGGTGGTGCAAAAAAGACAACAATGATTAAGATTGAACGTTCTCAACGTTGCTTAATAAAGGTTTTGAACTTTAAGCCATTCAGATACTCGTCTGCTTCTCTCTATCGTGAGTTCATGGTACTTACCGTCCGACAATTATACATGAAATATATTATCACACGACAACATTCTTGCTGTAGACCCGAAAAGGCACTTAATAGAAAAAAACACAAAGTATTCCGAGTTCCCGACTGTAAGACGACATTTGCACAGGGCTTTGCTTATATCATGGCACCGTATCTATATAACCGATTTTGTAAGGAAGTGCCTTTATATGACAAATCAAGGTTTATGTGTAAAAAAGTTCTAGATGAGTACCTGCAAAACCTAGATTATGATGAAACTGAGAAAATTCTTATAAGAAGTAAATAATCAGTAAATAAACATAGTTACCTACTAAAAATATATATACATAAATAAAGATATATTTTGCTTACCGGATAAATTTTCTTAGATGACATAATATTATATCCTTTAATTAAGTAATCTATTTTGTATTATATTATATAATGTCTTATAAATAATAATCTATATAATAATCTAATCTATTTTGTATTATATTATATAATGTATTATATTATATAATTATATAATGTGTATTTTATTTATATTATATAATGTCATATACCAATGTCCGTAAATCAAATGAATAAAATTAAATATAGGTGAAATTATGATCAAGACTAGCTGTTTAAGTCTAATAAAATATTTCTCCTAAATGCACTACTAAAAATAATACTAGATAGGTAAAACTATATAGAATACAATAAAAACAATTTGTCTTGTTAATAGGTATATATGTTCCTCTATTTATTCATTTGATCCGTTTTTGTATTTATTTGTATATACATATATACCTAAATAACTATGGAATATTCAAGAAACATGTTATATAATAATATATGGTTTAGTTATATATAGGGCTAAATTACATTGTCATATAAAAGTACTTATTAGTTTTGTAAGATAGTAAATAGCTGGGCATGATCTCTATAATTTAAATATTATTCTAAATGTAATCTAAATATTAGTCTAAATGTATAAGGTTGAACTAGCATTAGGACTATTTTTTGTGCACTGCAGTGTACGAGCAAACTTGTTTTCGCCTACCAACCGAAACAATAGACCGGACTGCAGGACACCTCGTCACTATCTACGTCACTCCAATGGTTCAAAGGAGTTCGCTCGCACGCTAATATGACCCGTATTTTCTTAGGGATAAGAATCATTACTTTGCCGTAACACAGTTTATAACTAGCACGGAAAGTAAAGTTTTATTGTCTACATTAAGAGTCTACTGTCATTTTTGCTTATTGTACCGAATGTATTAGTTAAATTTTAAGGTATGCTGACTAAGTATTTCTAAGTCTTGTATTTAACACTAAGTAGCTTCTTAATCCATGTTTTATAAGTTTTCTTAAATAAATATTCTATATTCTATTCTATTCTAAGTAGATGAAATAAATAAAACAATGAATAAATACACATAATACAGAGAACCAAAGTTATCGACATAGCGCGAAGAACCGACAACCGTTGGGGTACACGTGTTCTTGAGTGGAGACTGCGACTCGGCAAACGTAGTGTAGGACGCCCTCCGGCCAGGTGGGATGATGATCTGCGAAGGACTGCTGGCAGATGCTGGATACGACAAGCAGAAGACAGGGCACTATGGCGCTCATTAGGGGAGGCATAATTATGTCCAGCGGTGGACTAATATATACTGATGATGATTATGATGAAGAAAGTAAAAGAGTGCTCATAACCTGAGGTCATGGGCCCAGCTCGCTTATTGGGAATGCGCAGAGGAGGAAATAGATTTTTTTTAATTTTTTAACTATTTATTCCATTACATTTTACAAGGGTTTTAAATTCTTTACTCCATTGTTACTTTTCTCTACGGATGACGATGCAATCTCATCTTACCAAAGACTACAACATCGTGTATTAGTGTTGTGTGTGCCATACCTTCAATAGCGATTTTCCCACTAACACTAATCACTACATAGTATAAAACAAAGTCACTTCTCGCTGTCTGTCCCTATGTATACTTAGATCGTCAAAACTACGCAACGGAATTTGATGCGGATTTGTTTAATAGATAGAGTGATTCAAGGGGAAGGGGCGGGTCGCTAGTAATATTATAAATGCACACTTCAATCTCTCATCATCCTACTACTAATATTATAAACGTGAAAGTTTGTAAGTATGGATGGATGGATGTTGCTTACTCTTTCACGCGAAAACTACTGAACGGCTCTTGAAGAAATTTGCCACAGAGATAGATTATAGACAGGAATAACACATAGGCTATATTTTATCCCGGAATTCCCACGGGAACCCGCGTGTATACTCGAAATCCCGCGCAGACAAAATCGCGGGCCCCTGCTCAATAAAATTTCTGACGCATCCCTTTTCTAGGCGGCCATGCGTTCCATATGCTGCAAGGAGAACCTGAAGGTCCCTCCAGACGTGCTGGGCCAGCTGATCGTCTCCGCCAACCAGGACGTGCGGCAGACACTCAACCTGCTGTCCATGTGGGCCGTCGACCCTTCTAGAATGGAGGCCAGCAAACTCAGCGCGGACGCGGCCGTCGCTAAGAAAGATGTTAAGTTGGTAAGGACTACCTTTATACTGCGTAAACAAGGAACAAGCAAATCTGCAAGGGGATACCGCCTTGTATCGTCGAGAGCGAGAGCGAGAGCTTGTATTGTGTAACACTATGTGTTCGTTGGGTAAATAGAAGTTGGAAGTACCTAATTTCGACTAATATTTCTTGCGTGTTTATTTATAACAAGGTTTATTTATAACTTAAAAAAGGTATATTTAATATGGGCCTTAGTTTTTACCTCCTGTAATTTTCTTACTTTCCCTAAAATGAACAATTATAAAAAAGTGGGGCTTATTCAGATGTTGCCAAAACGAAATTGATTTGATAGCATTAGATATGTTGCCGTCCTTTTCATAACAGTTGAAATAAAAGGATGCCAACCTTTTTGGTCACGGGGAGACTAGCTGTAACTCCGGGAAGATACAGTCGTATCACATCTAACTTGGGCATTCCTGTTTCTAAAAACAAATTGAGGGTAGTCGTGCATACTGCCGTCAATTCTTGGCTGTAACTCTGAGGTACATCCCCGTTACTACAATCGCTACAACATGATGGAAAAGTAGCGGAAATAACTACAGAACCCGATAAATGTCTCACAAATGACGTAAAGACTAAATAAAGTTTATAGATAGATATCATTTATTGACACAAAAAATACATGTTTTGGTTAGTAGTATCTTAAATCCTATGTTAGGTTTATCTAGATACTAGGGTTCTCTAAAACTAGGTACTTATGCTTAAAGCTTATCAGAATACCACTAAGACATACCAAATGTTTATTTCTTTATTGTAGGGTCCTTGGGACGCAATCCGCAAAGTGTTCAGCGCAGAGGACCACAAGACGATGTCTATCAACGATAAGAGCGACCTGTTCTTCTACGACTACAGCCTCGCGCCGCTCTTTGTGCAAGAAAACTATCTGCAGGTCCAGCCGCATTGTCCCAAGTAACGTCACATTTTAAATAATAATTCTCCTTATATTATAAACGCGAAAGTTTGTAAATGGATGGATAGATGGATGGATGTTTGATACTCTTTCACGCAAAAACTACTTACTGAACGGATATAGATGAAATTTGGCACAGAGATAGATTATAGTTTGGAATAACACATAGGCTATAATTTATATCAGAATTCTCACGGGAACGGGAATTACGCAGGTGAAACCATGAGGCGCTGCTAGTTTTAAATAATATTTTTTTTACAAGCTTTGACCCGCAGCTTTGAACGCGTTTTCCTCGGATAAAACGTAGCCTATGTTTTTCTCCATGATACAGTCTATCATCTGTCTTGCACTTGAGCACATGTCCAGCACCATAAATGTACTTTATTTAGGCACAATTTCCAAAATTATAAAGAACTAGCAGCGCCTCCCGGTTTCACTCGCCGTAATTCCCGTTCCCGTGGAATTCCGAGATAATATAGGTATAGCCTATGTGATTCCAGACTCTGTGCCAAATTTCATCCATATCCGTTCAGTATTTTTGGCGTGAAAGAGTAACAAACATCCATCCATCCATACTTACAAATTTTCGCGTTTATAATATTAGTAGCATACAATAATTTTCGAAATTGTATCTGTTTCGTGAACGCCCTGTTATTGATAGTAACTTTCGTGACATCACATGCAAGTAAACATAACTGATTGTAGTTCGTGTTTCATTATGATTTATTGACTTGTTTCCTTCGTGTGATGAGACCGCCATAATAGAATCAGTGTTTCTAACGCTTTTTGGAAATTAAATCTTTGACCTTGATTTTTGTTTATAATACAGTAGATCACCAGAAATATTAATTATATCTAAAACAAAGAATAAATTATATTTTTTTCAAAATTAGTCAAATTGCCTATTTGGTCTAGCTTACTAAGGGCCTATATCAAGAACGTAAGGAAACTCGAATGACTAACTGTTGATGTCAATCATTTGCAGAGGAGAAATACTAGACCGAATCAGCAAAGCTGCTGAAAGCATAGCCATTGGTGACATCGTCGATAAGAGAATACGTAGCTCTCAGGCGTGGAGTCTTCTTCCTATGCAGGTAAGGTTCAATTTGCCAACAATAGAGAGTAGCGATGAAATTAGGTTTACTTTGTACAGTCACCTGAGTTGAAATGTTTGATTTTTTGAAAATAAAAGTATTGTAATTACAAGCTTCAATTTATAGGTAACTTTGTTGTAACTTCATCATCAACCTATATCAGTCCACTGCTGGACAAAGGCCTCCCCTAATGAGCGACAAAGCGCCTTACATCTAATATTATACAGGTCTATTACAATTATTATTACAATCTCAGCGTAATACCGGCAAGCTATTAAGCATGCGCTGGTTTTAATAACAAGTGTAAAGGTTTTAATTCAGTCTTCTATCCCCAGGCAATGTACAGCTCTGTGATACCGGGGCACCACTTATCCGGTCACGTGGCCGGACAGATACAGTTCCCGGGCTGGCTCGGGAAGAACTCGAGGGCAACAAAGATGCAACGGCTCTGTCAGGAAATACATGCCCATACTAGGCTGAGGTGAGACACGTGAAAATTATTGAGCTTTAATTAATAAATAATGCTGGATAGGGCACACAGCATCACATAGCCCCAAGCTATGCCGAGTTTTGTCTTATGGGTAGGTAAAGTACTAGATGCAAACTACAGAAGAAAAGCATTTTCAAAACAATGTACATACATAGTTATTTTTAATGGTCAGTCATTAAAATCTAGAACATCCAAAATATATGTATTAGGTACTTATCTATCGGCAAAGAATTTCAGGTAAATTCTTGCACAAAAAAGGAATTCATCCGTTTTATACATAGAAGTGAACCAGACCTGTTCTAAATTGAGTCTTATCCGCAGCACAACGGGTTCAAAATCCTCAATATTCCTCGACTACGCGAGCCACTTGCGAGACGCTATCCTGAAGCCGCTGATCGTGAACAAATCGGAGGGAATCGAGAAAACCCTGGAGGTGTTGGAGTCCTACCACCTACTCAGAGACGATCTGGAGTCGTTGAGTGAACTGTCTTTGTGGCCAGGGGCGAAGAATCCCGCTGTTTTGGTTGATCCTAAGGTATTTAATTTATATTTAGAATAGAATATAAAATCATTTATTTATAACAACTACAGACACAACAAACTTATTTATAGACATACAATGTTGTTATAAAAGGGCCCTAACTCAGTATAATGCTGGCGTAGGTCCCATCAGGCACCAAGATTTCATAATTTTTAATAATCTAACCGAAAGTAAAGAGAGTTTGTGTTATGAGTACGAATTTGGTGGTATGAATTTGGAAAGAAGATTCTAACTCCACCAGTTTTCAGTGCCCTACAGGGTACATGTACTAGTACATGTCAGCATCAGAAATAAATAAATACAACGATGAAAATGAATAAAACATATTTTCTTGAGAGTAGTCATCATCTGTTTTCAGTGTACAATGAGAGATGGTGGTTCCTTTTTCATTGTGTACACATAACTGTAAATGATGATTTAAAATTAGTAAAAATACTGAAATTAGAATAGATGGTAAACTCGTAACCCTCAGGTGAAAGCCGCGATGACGCGAACATACAACAAGAAGGCGACAGCGCTGCCGTACGCGCCGGGGTCGATCAAGCGCGGCAAACCGCGGGACGAAGACAACTATGATGATAATGATGACGTCGAGGAGGAAGCGGATAGCGATCCTGAGAGTGACGCGCTTATAAAGGTACTTCTGGCATAAGAATAAGAACAGAGTAGAAGGGAAACTTCGCTCCGAACGCGCTCAAGGTCACGATATTAGCCTACGCGATTCTGCACGTTAAACGTGCAGTAGGGCTGTCACAGCCGGCGACGCCGCACGCGGATTTTAATATTTGTGTAGGTTAGGTACCTACCTCTATAATATGACGTCATGGTCAAGTTATTGTGGTGTGATCGGTTGTAACAATAAAAGATAATACATATTATATGATAATACATACCCTATGTAAGTCATATTTTCTAAATATTATTGTGTTTTAGTAGGTTTCTATCTAACTAATTAGGTAGGTACCTAATCAAAGGAACGTGAACATCGTTCGTTGACCTTTTCTCACTCGCCTCGCCTCGCGACGACGGCGCGGCGGTACAATGCAGTAGCAACCCTGGCAAAACGCCTGGACGACAGAGGGGCGTAACGAGGTGAAGGGGGAAGTAGGTATATAAATGGCGGCGTTTGGGACTAGATCAAAGAAGAGTCCTTTCTACGTAGTTATTATTTATTCTTATGCTTCTGGTTCTATAACTGTAGAACAATCGTCTCTGGTAGCATTTAAAGCCATCACACACAGAAGCTGTGGCGGGGCCAGAGTCGAAGGCGTGTGATTTGTATCCTAATTAATCATTTGAAAGATTTCACATGCACCGGAGGCGGTGGCGGTGCGGTACCAATAGGATACACCCTCACGCTTTCACCTCCGGTCCGGCCACGACTTCTGTGTGTGGCGACTTTCAGGTACAATTTAAGTTTATTTAAATGCACCGATTAACCAAAGGTGTATCATAAAAACATGATAAAGTTGACCTTCCCAAGCTTAGTACATTGATTTCATAGGACCTTGTGCTTTTAATATTTTATACAACATTTATTTATTTACTACTTAGTTTATTAAGTTTTTTATGTAGGTATTATAATGTGGTGTTTTTTTCAATTTCTAAATAATCTATATTTTCTTATATATCCAGTCCAATCTATGGTTGTCTGGAAGAGATAACTCATAGCAATGAAACCGCCTTTTGTAATTTCTTTATTTATAGTATTTCTGTCCATACTGACGACCGATGTGGCGCAGTGGGCGAAGACCCGCCTGCGACGCAGGAGGTTGCTGGTTCGATTCCCGCATTGGGACAAATGTTTGTATGATCTGCAAATATTTGTTCCGGGGTTCTGGGTGTTTTCTATTTATAATAAAAAAAGATCTATCTATGTAATGTATTGTACATACATGTATTATACATAGTATAAAACAAAGTCGTTTTCTCTGTCCCTATTTCCCTATGTCCCTTTGTATGCTTAAATCTTTCAAACTACGCAATGGATTTTGAAGCGTTTTTTTTATAGATATAGTGAGAAAGTCAAGAGGAAGGTTAAAATGTATAATAAAACCGTGCGAAACCGGGGTGGGTCGCTAGTTAAGTATATATGTCATTTGGTAAAGAAAAGCTTTGCTTAGCTTGGGGTTAGGTGATGTCGTGCGCGCGTGCTAAGACCGGGACTCAAGCAAGCTTTTATAAGTTTCTTTGTCCTTTATAAACAGTGTCTGAGTTACATTAATATTTCTTGTATAACTTGTCTACCACCTAACACACTATGCCACAAGATGATAAGGTTTGAAAGACCTATATTCATTTTCATATATTCTCAATTAAACTGTATCATATTATTTACAGAAAAAGAAAGTCAAAGATACTGAAAAAGCAAGTGCAAGCGAGAAACCCAGTACCAGTAAAGGGAAGTCCGGTAATGGCAAAGGAAAATCAAGTAAAGAAAACAAAAAATAGTATTTGTAGAAGTTGTATTGCCACTGTAATTTCCTCTGCAGATGTTGTTAAGTTTATTTTTAAAGATCATGATGACTTGACCCAAGGCTTAGTTTTCTTTGTTGGTTGAATAAAGATGAAAACTCAAATTAACACAATATAATTTTATAAGTAGTGATATGCATAGATAGGAAACCCCACTTTACAGAAATATTTAGAAGAAATTTTGTGCTGACCTACCCATCTGTGATGTGATGAAAGAGGATGATTATTTGATGAATAAAATTGTTTTCGTGAACACTTTAGTTTGATTATTATCCTAATAGGAATCCTCATTATGTTATGTTATGTTAGGTTTAATAGGTGTAATCAAGGACCGGTCGTCGTAGAAGGCCACCTTCTCGAAATTGTTTCTGAGTAAACTTACCTTGGTCAGATGGTGCAGTTAGGTAAAAACAATTTTGAGAAGGAGGCCAAGAGGAGGAATCAGCTGGTCTGGGCAGCGTTTGGAAAACTACGTCGAGTCTTCTCGTCATCCATACCGCAATGTTTGAAAACGCAAGTTTTCAATCAGTGCATCCTACCCGTAACGACCTACGGAGCTGAGACGTGGACACTCACGGTAGGGCTGGTCCACCAGTTCAAAGTCGCTCAGCGAGCAAGAGCTATGCTCGGAGTTTCTCTGAAGGATAGGATTCGTAACGAATACATCCGACAGAGAACCAAAGTTATCGACATAGCTCAAAGTATTAGCAAGTTGAAGTGGCAGTGGGCCCGCCATATCGCGCGAAGAACCGACAACCGTTGGGGTAAACGTGTTCTTGAGTGGAGACTGCGACTCGGCAAACGTAGTGTAGGACGCAGGTGGGATGACGATCTGCGAAGATGCTGGATGCGGCAAGCTGAAGACAGGGCGCTATGGCGCTCATTAGAGTTTTGTCCAGCAGTGGACTAATAAAGGCTGATGATGATAATTATGTTAGGTTTGGATAAATACAGAAACCACAAACTGACAACAGCAAGGATTTATTACATAATTTTCACACTAATTTTATGTACACAATACTCTTCAAGCGACTAGTCTTTTTTTATGAGCTTTATTCTAGGGTCGTCGGGCCGATATATTACGATGGATTTCTTGTATTGCTTGTTATCCCCATCATTTTTGGCGTAATTGTAGCACCCTATTATTCCGAGAGCAATTCCTGCTATGGCCATTCCGGATGATGCTAAAACCTCTGGTATTTCAGTCCAACCCTGCTGTAGCAGTTGGCCAAGGGTTCGTCTTGAGGCAGCAGCCATAATTGTATGTAATGGCTTAGATTCCGAAAATTTTGCGTGAAACTTTGCGTCTCAGGTAAATACACGAAATTTTCATAGAATCCGTTTTCTTCTTCTTTTATTTCCGTTTCTACTTTAAGTGTTGCCACAACTATGCAAGTGTCCATGTCAAAATGCTATTGTAATAGAGACAAAATAAAAATAATTTTGTTGAATAATCTTTACAAAAAATAAAATAACGTTTTTGAATAGTCCATTGTTTTTGTTTTGTACAAGGGACATATTATATACCCTGGTTTTGTAGCTGGAAAACAAAACAAGGTAAGGCAACAAGAAATGCAAAAACATACACAAACGGATACAAAGCGCGAATCTACTCCTTCAACTCATATTCTTGTGGAATGGCTCTGCATCTTAACTTCTGTAGAATGGTTCCGTACCTGGCAAGGTGTAAAGTATTCGACTATCTTATGCCAGAAACATACTTGCGTGTCGCAGTGTGTCGGGGCGCGCCAGAAGCATATCGGTTTCATACATTTAGTATGGTTAGGGACATACTTGTATGGCGTGTCGTGTCGCGACACGGTCTATCGTGTCGCAGACTGCTAGCCACCGATTGCGCCAGAGCGGTGGTGGGGGTTATGTCGCGACAGGCAAATGTGTTTCTATACTGGCGCGTGGCTCGTGGCGCGAACATTTTTTAATTTAGTATTATTTGCAGCAAAATGACAACACATGACGTTGACAACACAAACAGGTTCCTGAAATACAATAATATTAGAAGGTTGGCAAGAAATCTTAGCGCAAAAACAAAAATAAACTAAAGTATTCAATTATTTCATCATAGACTATCTGTATTAATCTGAATAAAAGTTTTACAGATTTGGCTTAATCTGTAATCTGTATTTGTGGTCAAAATTCTCTACAGATATAGATAAATCTGTATATATGGCAACACTGGGCCATGATACCTCGTGTCGCGACACGTTAGTGTGCACACTCACCGCCGCATCGCAACACGCCGGGACACGTAAATATGTTTCCGGCCTTACTTCGTTCTTACTATTTAAATAGGAAAGTCTGTGTGAATGTTTGTTATAAGTAATCTTTGTAACAACTTAAGTTATTAAATGAAATTTGGCCTGTACATAGTTTAGGAGGACCTAGAATAAGACATTAAAATTTGGAAATTTTAACCTCTGAGGGGATCCCATAAATTGAGGCGAGCCCGCCGCCGCCGCCGGCGCGGCGGGCCGGCATACAATGTAATGAAATGTGCAGTTGACAGGCGCGAGCCCGCCGGCGGGCCGGACCGCCGCCCGGGCGTTTATAATCACTTTTTTCAGTAAGTTACAGTCTATATTTGTTTGAACAACTTCTGACTGTGTCAAAGACTAACGTGCACTTTATCAGGATTATTGGCAAATAACAAAATCTTTTTTAAAGTCTCCACACACTGAAGTCGGAGGTGGATAAATTTTATATGTCTAAAAATTGTAAATAACCTAATCTAAGGTCTTGGCGTCTAAACAGTAAGTATCACGGGATAAATGAAATATAAAAATCAATCAAAAAACAAGCCTTCAAAACACTTGTGGAAAATTTCATCGAAGAACAGAAGGCTAGGAACCTCTCCTAAATCTCAGCGGCCGATCCGTGTGTATTTATTGCTGTTTCAAGTCGAATGAAATGGAGCGCGTTGTGAGTGAGAAAAGGCGTCTAAAAGAGTCAAAGTGATCGTGTCACGAAATACTTTCGTCAAAAACGTCAAAATCTGGATTGGAATTAACCTAGAATTAATATATTTCATGTTTGTTGGTACCTTCGTATTTGCTCTGTGGTTGGTTAGGACGGGGTTGGGATTGGGACGGGGGTCCTTGGTAGAGGAGGGAGCGGGCTTCCCGATCGGCAGGAAGAATTAATAGACCTTGTTCGCACGGGCGCTTTTTCAACGCACGTTAAAAATGCGTTGGATTGGAATAGAACAAATGCAATTCCAAGTATACGTTCACACGAAGCGTTTTTAAAGCGCGACGCTTTTTTATAGCGCAGTGTTCCATTTTTAACGTCGGCGTTGGCGCTTTTTTAACGGAACGCTTTTTTAGCGCCCGTTTGAACGAGGTCTTTGATACTTGGTTATTTATAACCATAGAGTTATGATGGTGAGAGTACAATACTTTGTGCGAGTCCATTGTATAGATTACGTTTTTAGTCCACTAAGATCTAGCATTACTATACTAGTCCAACCAAAGATAATATACTTTGAAACTCCTTGGATTTTGAAAGCTATTCCAAAATCTTTATTCTCTTTGATAAAAGTAATGTCTTTACGAAGTATTTATATTCTCTTTGGTAATGTCCAAAAAACTTTGGCTAGTCGATACATTTTATTATTGCATAGCTTTGTGATCGCAAAGTTGGAGTTGCGTCTTTAAATAAAATTAAGTATTTTGTACAATGTTAACCAAAATTCCAATTATAGGTCACGAAGTTAAGTTCCAAAAGGGTCTTTATGGATTATTTCTCAGAGGCTGCTGGGAAATTCCGGAAATAATGGCGGCAAGTGGGATGGCTATTCTTGGAGGTGTTCTAGGATGTATAGGGCTTTATAACTACGCACGAAACGATGGAGATAATAAGGAATATAAAGCTTATTACTGTGTAATAAGGAAAAATGATCCAAGAGCAGCACTCATAAGAAATCCGGTATATACTCAATATAAATGTTAGATCATTGCCTGAAGACTTGCACCCAACTCCTATAATACCTATGGATGATAATGATAGTATGTTTTAGTATCGTACCTAATAATGTTTACTTTTGAGTCCTTAATGTCATAAAAATAAAAAAATGGAAAAATATTGTTTACCATTAATGTGTAGATTAGCTTCGAGCTGTTTGATGGAAATGGCAAATGGAATTCCTTCCTCCTAAACGTGTCCTAAACAGATTTTTGTAAATTACTTTGGCGAGAAAAATAACAATCTGGCGCAACACCTTTAGCTTTGTTTAGGACAGCATTTGTATCGTCTTTGTTCATGTTACTAGTATAGGTAGGTATAGCAATCGCTACCTTTTGATATTTTTTATACAGGCTGTTAGTGTAAACAGTCTCTGAATTATTATTACTAGTACTGTCAACTCACTGTTGAAACCCGAGGTTCATCATTCAGGTATCATCAGTAAAGTCCAAAACCGAGAAAGTTTAAGGCCTATTTTAGTTTCGCAGGATTTTGACATCTCCAGTCTTCGCTATCATATGCGATTTAATGGTCACCCTCCCCCTAACACCCGCGCGCCGCTCGAATCGTAACTTCATAAAATACTACCGCTTGTATCGTCGCGTGATAATGTCGTCCGTCTCGTCTTCAAGTGATGATGATATATTAGCTAGCATGTTATGTTTATCTTCGTTTACGTAAAAAAAGAAAGCGCTACTGGCGTCATCCATAATATATTGAAAATAATATTAACTGTCGTCTGAAATAATATTTGTTGCGGCTAAAAGAACATTCGCATGATGATACAATTTTTTTCTATGTATAAAATGTCAAAAGCAACATATCAGCAGCTTTTGAATCAAATTGCTCCTGCAATAACAAAGCGCTGTTGTAAATTTCGAGCGGCTACTGGACGAGCGTGCCGAGACGCGGTAAACCGAACCGATGCATCCCCGCTGCCGCGCACGTACCGCGCCAATCAAGAAACACTCATTGAAATACAGTATAACCCGCTTAAGACGATTTCGCAGGGACCCTACCAAAAACGCGTCTTAAGCGAGAAAGCGTATTATGCGGGATAAGGAAAAAAAACGTATTTGTCGGTAATTTCGGTCTAAAAAGGTCTTAAATTAAACATTTATAAATTAGGTACATTAAATACGTAGTGTAATTATAATTACACTATGTAAAATAATCACGTATAATACATATCATATATAATAATGATATTTTGGTTTGACAGAAAGCTTTTGATGCATTAGCAATTAAAAGATTTCCAACATAATTTAACTTCTGCAGTGCGTCTTCGCTTTGATCCAAAGACCTGAACACCGGAGTTGACTCATCTTCGTTTTCATCATTATCACTTAAGGCCTCCTTTTGTGTGTTATTCACATTCTCAACAAAATATTCAATTAATTGAATTTCGTGCACGTGTCATCAATGGAAGAATATCCAGGAAAACACTGCAGTATCTCGGGTTTTTCTTCTTCCAACACGACGTCAACCAGCTCTTGGTTAGACCTCTCGGCTCGGGCTCAGGCGTATTAAACGGGATGACGAATCTTATTAAGCGTTAAGAAATGTATGAAAATATGTCTCAAGTTGCAGGGACTGGCGTAAAGTGGCGTATTAAGCGTGAAATCGTATTAAACGTGATCGTCTTAAACGGGTTCTACTGTATATACGCTCGGTAAGTTTTCTGTACCGCGTATACAAATCATACCGATGTCGCGCCGATACCGCACCGACAAGTCAGAAGGAGAACGCGAATCGTGAATCAGTGTTGCCAGATCACTATGTGAGTTTCCCCCCAACTTTATTCCAAATCCCCCCGAAAATTAGCTTTTTGTGAAAAAAATCCCCCAAAACACTTTATAGGAGAAAAATATAAGCAAATATATTTTAATTATCATTCAACCTCAATTCGTTATTATCATAGTTAGTTAGGTCCTACCCGTAATGACCTACGGAGCAGAGACGTGGACACTCACGGTAGGGCTGGTCCACCAGTTCAAAGTCGCCCAGCGAGCTATGGAAAGAGCTATGCTCGGAGTCTCTTTCTGAATAGGTTGATGATGATGATGATGATGATAGTTAGTTATACCACCCTAAAGTTACCCAGCTGTAGAACGTAGCGTCCGTAGGTGGAAATACATTAGTATTGCCATGTAAAAAGTTACTAAAAAATGCGAGGATTTACTTTCGTTTGACAGACTCTAGGTAGGTACACTAAAGTAGTGATGAGAATTATTTTATGTTTGTGGTTGAATGATTGAGATACTCAAGAAAACCTTCATATTTTTGTCAAATTTTACCTCCGAAAATCCCCCCAACAAACCTTTCCCCCCGAATCTCCCCCCAAAGGCGAAAAATAACCCCGAATTTGCAGGGAATCCCCCCATCTGGCATCACTGTCGTGAATTCGCGACGACGTGACGTATTCTCCCCCGTTGGCGCGCTGTGACATATAAGCACTGACCTCTATATATACAAACTTGTATAGATAGAGGTCAGTGCATTTATGTCATTGTTTTAAGAATGTTGCCATTAAACAAAAAAATTAGTTCCGTTTCAAGACTTTTTTGCCAAGCTGTAGTGCTATTTATCAATCTGTGGCTATGACTGAGTGAGGGACGAGCGGATTGACGCGGGGGTGCGTGCGCGTCTGTGCAGCTGCGTTGCGCGCCGGTTGAGGTGCAGCGGCGGCGCGTCGTCGGCGCGGCGGCGGTTTATTTGTGTCGGCTTGGCACCTTTGAGAGCTTTGATTCGTACGCACACCGGCACCGCGGTCAGTGCTAGAGCACAGCTTTAAAGAGTAGTTGCGTGTCACGTGTTTAAGTGTGTGAGAATCTATGATTCGAGTACCGTACCGGCCGGTACCTATTGTACTTTCAAAAATCTGTAAAAGATATATTAATTTCTCTAAAAATCAATAATATTATATCAATAATATATAAATATATCAATAATATATAATATATATTTGACAATAATATATAATAATAATAACAAAAATGAAATATAGATTAGTGTTTAAATTGTAAATAATATGTTTTTAACTATAACCATTATGCTTATACATTATTCTTTTCATGTTGTGTTGTATTTTTGCTTATACTGTGTTGTCCTTTTGTTTTAGCAAAATCACTTTGGTGCAAAATTTTAATGATTTTATTTGGATCTAAGATCAAGTATTACTCGTTACTATACTACATCTCAGATTTCTAAGATCAAGTTCTACGTTCCTGGATAAAATGATCAAATTCTATTTTAGAAGTTTATGACATTCTAACGTAGACACTGGCAGAGTCGTGGCGAAAAGCAAGCGGTGCCATACAAAAAGAAGTTGAAGTTGAAGTCAGAGTCAGAGTCAGACAGAAGTCAGTGTCCGAAGTCAGTCCCCGGACAGGACACCCCCACTATTCATTCATTTATTTCTCTCAATTGCTATTGATAAGGTCAACGAGGTCATTTCAGTAAACAACTAGGTATTTTAGTTTCTGAAGTTTCTTTGCCAGAGGCGTTCGTTCGCGATTACACATAAAAGATAGTTGCTAGCTTCACCACTGTAATTCCACCGGCCGGCATTTAATAACTTCCTTTTACAAAAACAGAATGGATTCATCAGCATCACGCTACGCTGGCGTCGAAACTGGACCACCAATTGAGGTTTTCCAACTAACGAAACTATTTGCTGATGACACTTTTGTAAATAAAGTAAACTTGAGCGTTGGTGGTACGTATTTTTATTGCAATTCATCTTATGTAATCTTGTGACTTGATTATCAAAAATACTTTCATATTAGTTAGAACATAACAATTCTTTCATCGCTTGTGAAGAACGAAACGATCTCTTCCCAGCATTCGCTTGCAATAAAATAAATATCTGAAAAAGCGCTGGTGCAAACCTTTTTAAGATTACATTTTACTTTTCCAGCATACAGAGATGAAAAAGGCAAACCATGGGTCCTTCCAGTGGTTAGGAAGGCTGAGAAGCAAATGGCAGCAGACGATACATTGCTCCACGAGTATCTACCAGTTTTAGGTCAGTTTTATATCAATCAGTATATCTATAATATTACTAGCGACCCGCCCCGGCTTCGTACGGTTTTATTATATGTATAAACCTTCCTCTTGAATCACTATATCTCATTTAAAAAACCACACCAAAATCAGTTGCATAGTTTTAAAGATTTAAGCATACATAGGGATATAGGGACAGAGACAACGACTTTGTTTTATACTATGTAGTGATAATACCCATATATCATCAATATCTTTAGGAAGGATACTCAAAATAGTTCATTCACCAAAACACAACACCATTCAACTTTCTTTGCATTTAAATATGATAACCCTACTTGAAAATGCAGGTGCAGTTGCAAATGAGAGGAGACTTAAAACATAGAACAATTGTGTTTGAGGTAGCTTAGAGTTAACAAACATGTGGCGTTTAGGCATCCTTGCCTTTCCCCTTACACTCAAGTTTAAGCAGGAAAATTATAGTTATTTTATTTATTTATTATTTATTTTGATTTTCATGCAATGTCAGCAAAATATATGTATGTATATGTCATAGTGGAATGCCAGCTCCAAGAGTCAGATCCACTGCTGTAAGGGGTTAAGTTTAGTACCTAATTATCAAACAAATAAAATAATTAACCATGAATACAGAATAAAAAGCCTCCCAAAGTTTGGATGCTGAAAATTAAATTGAATGCACAAAAACTTTAATGAGGAAGTTCCTAGTTTAGGTGATAATTATACTATGTCGCAGTATATTAATTGCTTAAATGTTATGTTTTTGTGGTTTAATGTTATGTGGAACATGATCTTTAATTTTTTTTGTAATTATTTATAAAATACCTTAAACAAAATCAAAGGAAGGGGAATAAATAAAAAGAATGAGGATGATATTCTTAATTTGTGCTGCATACTTTCAGGAATCAGAAATAATTTTAATCATACCATTTCTCAGCATCAAAATGAAATTGAATTTTTTTATTAACTTTAAAATCTACTACACACTATAATGACTAAATACTAATTAAATCCATGTAAAGATTATTTTGTGTGCAGTAGAGTTCTCAACAAACATGGCCTCCCCTCAGCATTGTGCTGGCAAACCAATTAAATAATAGCTACCAGCTTATTTTGTTGAATGTTGCAACATTTTAATTTTTATAAGGTATTTATTATAAAGGGTTTGTTCAGTTATTTGAACATGCCACCCTTGTCAAGTACACAAGTTACAGAAAAAACTACAAAAAAATATTGCTAAAACATAACTTGCAACATTAGCACATTAATTTATTAAAAGATAACTGTCTCCATATGCTGAATCCAACCAAATCAAAATGAGTTTTAAAATATAGCAAAGAAATCCGAAGTATAGATTTACTCAAGTAATAAAACATTGCTACTGTCAACAATTTCTTGTTGTTATTGCTGAAATCTTATTCTATTAGTAAAAATGGAGTGGGAATTATAATTAAAGAATTTGTGTGTAGTATGGGGCTGGGCTGGCCTATGTCCAGCAGTGGACTAATATAGGTTGATGATGATGATGATATGGCTGGGCATGTCATAATTTATTTATTCATTAAGAATGGAACATCAACAGCTGATACATGTGAAACAAATTAAAAAAAAACTATGATTTGGAATTGATTATAGGTGATGTTAAAATGCACCTAGATGTCATCATCATCTGACCTTGACCATATAGTCATTATAGTCATAAGAAGCATATTTTTTTTGTGCTCAAAGTTTTTACATGCATAGATTACGTCACTAAACACTCTGTTTGAAAACAAATTGACTCTTACGTCTCTCATGAGACGCTCAGCATCAACATGGCGGAAATCAAATGGCCTCAATCCTACTAATATTATAAACGCGAAAGTTTGTAAGTATGGATGTTTGTTACTCTTTCACGCAAAAACTACTGAACGGATATGGATGAAATTTGGCACAGAGGTAGTTTATAGTCTGGAATAACACATGGGCTAAATTTTATCCCGCAATGCCCACAGGAACGGGAAATATCGCGGGTGAAACCGCGAGGCGCTGCTAGTTATCTATAATAACTATAATAATGAATAATGACATCCAGTCTACTTGTAATGGAGCTTAATTATTCTATTACATAAGACCTTGCATAAGATAAAACGGTATCTTTGAGATGATAATGAATGACGCATTTGACGATATGAAGTATTATTATACACACATGTACTAATAATAAATATGTTATATGTTTACTTCGGAAAGATTGCTATGGTATTGATAGATATTTCATCATTTATTGATTTAATAGGAAGTAATGGCTGAATGGATTCATTTACCATACATTAACTAACTTGCATCTATATTTCAAGTTCAGCTTCCTTTGGAGTAGTTTGGAGACAGATGATGCTGATTTCCTTATTTATGAAAGAGTAACTTTATTAACAACGAAAATTACAAGCAAGGAATAGAAAAATTACAACTAGTATTTACAATTGAGACCATTGAGCTAACTGCAGACGGTTGGGTGATATTGTTGCTAGATGTTATTAATATTATTGATTTGATGATTAAATTTATCATATTTATAAAAAAAAAAATTAAAATTAAATTAAACCATTTGGAAACAATAATAAGTAGGTAAAATATGTGCTGAATGTATGTATGTGATTTTTTTACCGACTTTAAAAAAGGAGGAATGGTTCTCAATACGTCGGAATTTAAAAGAGGTTGAATATCAGAAACTCATTTGATCATGGAGTTATTATATCTAAGCAAGGTTAACGACCACAGAGGTAAATCTTATCTCTCTGGACAAAGTTGTAAAAGGCCCACTTATTAAAATTATAGTCAAATTGAGAACCCATTCCTTTTTACAAAGTTGCTTAATCATTTAAATATTTGTTTGGATAGTGATAAAAGGGCAGCAATAGTCACAGCCGCTGCAGGTTCCAGTTATTGTTACAATGCAATATATATTTATTATATATTTCGTCGGCTTATTGCCAGAAGTCATTAGTCGCAAGAAGTCACTAACTGCGTTCAATACACCAATGAGTTCGTCTTGATGAGCTCTAGATTTTGGTAAAACTCACTAATTTGTAGCTTTTGAAAGTTAGTAGTTATGGCTTGGTAATAAAGTCTGTTTGGTAACAAAGTTGATAACTTCATTTTTGGTACATCTGGTTTCATGAAATTCATTAACTTACATTAATAGATTTTAACAAAAGAAAAACAAACAAAATTGTCACTTTTACTATCATACATAACTCATTTAAGTGACTTATCAACATTTTAACAATGCCTTTACGTTCACAAATGTTTGAATAGGTTTTGCTTAAATTCATTAAACGGTTTGAAACATAGACTTAAAATTTTTTCACTACGTTCAAAAGACCAACAAAGCGTGGGAGCGAGAGGTATTTGTCAAAACCCCATCTCCGCGAGAGAAAAAGAGATAGCGAACCTATTTTTTCAGGAGACATAATTTGAAAGAATATCGTCGCATAACGTTCCGGCAAATTGAAAGACAAATTTATTTATGTTAATTTTGTGAAATAACTAACGAATAAAACAATAAATCATATTGTGAAACGATGGTGACATGTTCAGTGGCGGAATGTGATGTTACACAACGAAATAACCCGCTTATTTACACGTTTGACCGGTAAATATTGACTATTTTATAGCATTGTTCATTATCATAATTTCGTTATTTTTTGTTTGAAAATGAGGGAAAAGTCCTATTGTAATGTTAAATAATAGGTTTCCCTTTGGACATATCATCAAATTAGACTGCTAAATGGAGAATTCACTGATATATTGTACAAAATGTAAAAACCTTTGATTACGATAGGGCTTGATAAAGTGCTGACGTCATAAGTATCGATAAAGTCGACAATTCGTTTTTGACGTGATTGCTCATATCGTTATTTCTGGTTCTAAAGGGCGTGCGTATACCATACCTAGTACAAAAATTTACTTTCCAAAATAAGCATTTCTTTAATATTATTTTCTCCGTGTGCGTTCGCCCAGCAAAAAGTATCGTTTTTTCAAGAATAAAATGATGCAGATAATTAGTGCCTTATGTCGTGTAAATGTGCCCAAAATTTTATATTTGTGCGTCCAAAGGCTGCGAAGTTATTTAAGAAAAACTGATTTTTCTGCACGAACATTTATTATTTTAATTTATTTTATTACAGCTTTCCAACCAATTCTCTGTTACGAGATAAATGGATACGGAATTAGATAGGGGTTGCTGGACACCATATAAGGACTCTTCTGCAAGCATTTTGAAACGAAATGCCTCTTACAAAGAACCCATCGATGTGTCCTTATGAAAGACTCAATACCAACCTTGTTTGTACCTGTAAGAATGATACGGAAATGGTCGTCAATAGTATTCGGAAGTGATTATTCAGTGTTTTTTTTTCAACAAATAAATTTAAAAAAATCATGAAAACTAATTATTTAATTTTAATTGGCAAACCTTAAGATCCCAATTAAACAAGACTATATTATTTAGAGGCAATAAATACTGGGTTAGCACAAAAGTAATGAGACACTGGAAAACTCGACACCTATTTATATTATTTGTTGAATTATAGCAATGTTTTAAACTTCCTCGAAACTTCTTCGTAAGAGTAGGTATGTATACTTAGATAATAATAAAAATAAAAATAATAATTCCGGACAGTCTACACAGCGTCATCTAGCCCCAAGCTGAGCAGAGCTTGTGTTATGGGTGCTAGATGACTGATATACTTAATATAATATATTACATAGATATCATTACTTTTGTGCCTACCGAGTAAAAATTAGTTTTTAACGTAACCACATAACTATTATTAATAGAATTAAATGCGTCGGAGTCGTAGAATGTTGATTTTGTTATTTTTTTATTTTCATCTTGTAATGATGAGATACTTACGTTGTTTTTTCTATGTAAGTGCTGTAATTTATCTATTTTAAATAAATGCATTGGTCTTTTATTTATTTTCAATAACAATAAACGGTGTTTTTTGTACGGTAGGTAGGTACTCTTTATTTGTATTTAACTTCGTTACATCGAATCATTAGTGTCCTATGATTGCGCCAGTACAACTATCGATAGGTAACATTATGCTAGAATGTTGACAACACTATTTTACCCACACATTTACATTTCATTTTTGGTAATGCCTTTCATCTGCCACTGTTCCTCTTGTACATCCTAACTTTATGGTTTGAAATGACTTCTATCGAAACGAGTAACGTCCACTGAGTTTTTTTAATTTTTAATAGAATTCATTATTAACACTTAATTACTGTTTTAGAAACATAATTTGTGGTAAAAAAATATTATTCGCATTAAATGAATTCTTTCAGAACAAATAACTCCAGTTTAGTTAAAACTTTTTATCACAAGAAGTCATTATCTTTGCATTTCTAGCTTTTAAAAAAATTGCAATAGTTGAAATTGTCCTGATTTCAATTACTTTGAAAAAAATTACATATCTCTTTATATTTGAGTTTACACTATTTTGATAACTGTCGTACTTTTCAAGATATACCTCTAGGCTCTTAAAGTCATAGAAATTTAAAACTGCTTTTGCCAAAATTTTGTTTTTGTCGGTTAATGATTTCTTGC
Source organism: Eupithecia centaureata (assembly GCA_944547425.1). Classification (NCBI taxonomy): domain Eukaryota; kingdom Metazoa; phylum Arthropoda; class Insecta; order Lepidoptera; family Geometridae; genus Eupithecia; species Eupithecia centaureata. Next base: position 3,221,570 of record OX155679.1, read on the forward strand.
AGTAAGCCGACGATTTACAAATAAGTAATTATTTTATTTATCTAAAACCGTGATTCGGTTTGTCTGGCAACATAACGTCAATGAAATAGTAAATTAACCAATCTGCAAATGCCAAACTTTTCAGTACTGCAAAATGAAAACAAAATCAAAGACTGTAAATCAGGTTTTATAGGTAACGTCTCAATTTTGAAAACTCATTGATGAAAAACTATATATTTTATTTAGATAATTTTAGAATAATAATATTTATAGTTTTTAGGGAATTAAAGCAGTTTGGCATATTTACCGTCGTAGGAATAAATTGGAAAAAAATATTTTTATGTGTACAAATAGCCAAAGTGGCAGATTAGTCAATTGACATTGGTGAAATATACGGTTTATTAGGTTATACTCAAATTTATTATAAACTAGACTAAATTTTCTTCGATAAAAAGTTTATTTTATTTATTTGCTTATCTGCCCTCATAATGAAGAAGGGCACAACTAACAAATTGTAAAAGTCGAGATAAATGGTTTTAAAGTTTTTCGATGTTTTTCTGACATAATATTCTTTTTATAATTAATTTATAAAATATTTTAATGCAATTAGTTGCATATACATAAGATCTCCCTCAGCATAGTTTTATTATTTATTTATCTTATCCCATTTTTTTTTAAATCGTGGTTTTTCCTTTTAACTTAGTACAAAAAATAAAATTAAAGTATCAATAGTATTAATGTAATACTGTTTTATATATTACAATAAAAGGTCACATTCTACGCCAGTTGTGTCTTTCTTATGTAATTTCATAACAGCTTATTTTGGAAATTATTTTACTATGGTATTGACATGGATCAATTGAGCTACCTTTAGACTGTTTGCAACCGTCTGCAGTTAGCTCAATGGTTTCAATTGTAAACACTAGTTGTAATTTTTCTATTCCTTGCTTGTAATTTTCGTTTTTACGATGAAGTAAAATTACATATTGTTATTATATTCAAAAATATTTTAATTACCTACCCAACAGGAAATTATTTTTTATACAAATGAAACGAAAATAATATACCCAATGAAAAAACATTTATTAAATCAATTAAAAAGTCCTTCTTTGTTTGCATATTTAAAGAGATCACAATCATACTTACTAATTATTACCTAATCATCCTTCTCGCACAGTTGTAATTATTATTAATCAAGGTGAAATAGTTATATGGCACACAAAAATAATTGAGATCACAACAAATAATTATGATAGACTATGTTAAGTTTATAATAAAATTGTACCAGAAACTTTATATACCTAATTTTAGCTAGCATTCCTTTTTGATAACAAAATAACTTCCATTTGTTAAAACTTTAAGGAACTCTTATTACACAGTTATTGATAAAGGTACCTAAACGGAATGCTAGCTCTTATAATAGATTTAATTTTATTATAAACTTAACATAGTCTATCATTGTTATTTGTTTTGATCTCAATTAATGTTAACTGCCATCTAACTTTTTAACATTAATTAATAATAATTACAACTGTATGAGAAGGATGATTAGGTAAATAATTAAGTCAGAATAATGGAGGGGCCAAATGATGTGATCTCTTTATATGCAAAGAGTTAGAATGTTAACTTGTTGATTGATTTAATTAATGTTTCTTTATTCTATTATTTTCATAAATAATATTTGTGAAAAAAATCTTCTATTTATGTAAGTGTAATAATTGATCTCTATAACTTTTAGATTTGAAGGAACTTAAATTACACAGTTAAAGAGATCAATTATTACACTTACATAAATAGAAGATTTTTTTCACAAATATTATTTATGAACGAAATATAGAACTATGAACGGAAGATTATAAAATTAATCAACGTTGGTTTAGAATGTCTCTCTATTTATTGCAACAATATTCGTTTATGAGTTTGAGTGAGGTCAGCAGAATAATCATTAACTGCTAAAGTCTCCCAAAAAACTCTTCTATTAGAAGGCATGACAGGACCGAGCTTTGCCAAAATAGCAGACTTTCTTATTGATGTCACACCTCTCTGAATCAACTTTTGTCGTAGTAGCGGAATGCAATTTTTTATATTCCAGTGTTGCCACAAGGCTTCCTGAGACACCTTCATGCCATACAGATGCAAAGGTTTTACCAGTCTCGTGCATCTTTTTATCTCCTATAGGAACAAAACTCTGGTTGAACACGATGATTCTGGGACAAAACATCACAGTTTTGAATTCTTTCCATTTTTTTCCATACGAGGTAACATAATTACTTACCTCTTAAATAAGCCTTTTTTATTTAGCAAAACAAAAATAATAACATAAGGTGAAAGCCATATCTATGCATTTGTGTTCTTTTAACTTAATCATTGTAATATGTGCCTTTTTGAGTTAAAAATATGAATTTGGATGTTACTTGTGCCTTTAAGGCTTTTCGTAACTCTTTGCTTATTAAGGATAGATTTTTCTTTTAAATTCAGGCAGATGCGCCTTTTTTTCCTGATTCCGAATGTGTATCTAACTCAAATCTGAAAAAAAATGTTAGATGTGCCCTTTTTCGTTACGAGGGCAGTTATGGTATAAACATTTTTATTGTTTTATGAGTAAGTACTTAAATTAGAAAATTTGGGTGAATACCAATAAAACAATTAAAATAATTTGACCACAAATATTTATTTGTACTTTAAAAAAATCTTACTTTTTTAAAAAAAAACAATACAAAAAACTAATACAATCTATTAATAAATAACTTTAAATCGTCACAACACTTTTCCACAATGGTCAAGTATTCAATCTACCACTTAGGCTACTACAGTATTGTGGAAATAGACATTTCGCTTGCTTTGTAACCAAGGCAAAGACTCGAATCAGAACAATTAGGATAGTATACCTTTGTAGAATGTTACTCTTCACTACATTTTTAATGAAGGTAAAGTATACAATATACCACTTTGGTTTATTGAAAATTGTGGCAATTGCGAAAAAAAGGTATTATTGTATGGGTAAACTGAACAAATAGCACATAGAAAAGTTTACTATTGTGGGAACGTAATTTTATACAGATATGGAAAAAGAATAATGACAATTATCTTCAAATGACAATAGCTACAGATCACATATTTTACCACAGTCAAGATTATAATGGCAACATAGCAATGCCATAATAAAGTCAAAATGGCCAAAATGACAGTTTGGCTACCACATCCCTAGTACATCTGTGTTGGCTACTTTACCTTTGTTATGACGATAAATGATCTACATATATTTTGTTTTTAGGTTTGGAACAATTCACTACCGCTTCGGTGTCGATGCTGCTTGGATCTGATAGTCCTGCACTTACGAGCGGCCGTGTGAGTTTATTTTTAAATATTTTAGGTATCTATATTATATGTATATCTAAATTCACCAAATTTGGTAAATTAATGAATGAAGAGGCGGTAAAACTAAAGGAATGAATCACCTAAGACTTATTGACCGATCGCGCCTCTGCTTCAAGTATGCGAATATTTGCTTTTATGTTACACTGAAAACCAGTGCTGCCTGCGTTAAAACCGTAGGGGACCATTCGAATAATTTCAATGATATGTTATCATATCAGGGGATTTCAGGAACTCTTGTCCGTTCCCCTACGCTTCTCGTCTCTGAGCCGGCAAGGATTAAAGGAATAAACATTATTCATTCATTTAGATCTCACTTCTTTTATCATTGAAATCAACAACCAGGGATTATATCGTAATATTGAACTTGGCTCTCGTTTCACATTTATGTTTTGATGGGATAATATATTCTCAGGCTTTTGGAATCCAAACCCTGTCCGGGACTGGAGCCTTGAGGATCGGCGCCGCTTTCTTATGCAAACAACTCAAGTACAACACATTCTACGTCTCATCACCGACATGGGGTAAGTCAGAGCATCAGTTCGGTCTATTCGCTGACGCACGAGCGCATTGTTACTTTGTTCGCAAACTGGCCGTTCAACTGCCGTACTCCGTTTAACTGTTCAGATGTGCAATATAGCTGTGAATTTGTATTCAGTTTTAAATTACTCAATACCTGTTAACGTAGGCAGATAGATTATTTTCGTCAAAACTAGAGACTAGGATCAGTGTTCTTCAGACGAGTTCACAATCTAAGTTTTTCATAGATTAAATAATAATGTCAAAGTTAACCGACCAAGCTATTAGCTGTCCGATTGTCTTGGTGAACTCTGCTCTTTGCCGTGCTGCTGCACGGTTTTTAGTTTAGCTATGAGAATAAAATAAGTAATTATTTGCATTAAGAAAAAAGTTTACCCTGCAATACATTTTGTAGCTACAAGAATCAGGGAAGGCAAGAGCGTGGAAGGTCTAGTCGTGCCTTTTCCTGCAGTGAGGCAGCGGTGGCTTAAACAATAAAAACCATTGTTTAAGCCACCTTGGCCTCCCCAATCTCAATAATCGAATTTACGCAACCCGCAACCAGCGATTTCGGTCCATCGCGTGGCACGCACCCCACATTTGCCTTTTTCTATCCTATCTTTTTATATCGTAGTACGTAGAACCTTACGGGTTACGGCCCCAGCGGCTGTCGGTTCTACGAGCTATGTCAGAAAGAAGTAACAATGATTGCTAGAGAGTTTTAATAGGATGCAGGTTATCAGATTGCCTGGATTCGACAATTAAATGAGAACAATGGAAATCCACTATTTTTAACTACTTATCCGTTTATGTGTATAGTATACTCATTATACAAAAACCTATAATAAAAACCTATAATATATATGCCTGACAAAGTGAGGTTCTTCAAAAAAGGGTTGCCAGGTTGCTTCTAAGTAGGGTTGCACGATCGAAACTTACCATGTCAGGGACAATTCCTTGGAAGACCAGCGGTTATATTTCGGGGGGAACTCCTAAAAAAGGCCTACAAATGGTCTTATATCCAGTATGAGTAGGTACATTTCTAGTAGGATTTCGGAATCCGGGACAATTAGGCATTATTACTGGACTCGGGACAAGACAAAATTCTGGGACATTCTCAGATATCCCGACCATCACCAATCCATCATACCTGTTCGCCAATCGCCAACTCGGTACAAAAAACGACTCATAAGTTTATAGGTTATGATTCAGTCGGGACTGTTTCATATTTGCCAAAAAGTCGTACTTTTTCTGCCTCAGTCTTTAATCTAAGCTGCCCAAAGACATCTAACCTCGTGACAGTCTATGCGCATGTGCACCACACAAAAGTTTTTGTGTCGTCGTGTGGTGAAAATTGAATTTACTCCTGAACTAAACTATCAACTCTTATTCCACTTGTGGGAAAAAAATAAAAACAAATCAATTAACACTGTTTCTATTATTAAGTATTAATCTATTTATTAAGTAGTTACAAATTTTACTTGTGTTGCTTACTTTGTAAGTCAAAATAAATAAAGTTATTATGTTAAACTAAACCAAACCAAGTTTGAAATGTAGAGCCTAATCTGCAGAGTCTAAAATCCAGCCCCTTTCCAGAGAACCACAACCTGGTATTCTCGGACGCTGGCTTCACAACCGGCCGCACCTACCGCTACTGGAACGCGAAGACCTGCAGCATCGACTTCGAAGGCCTCATCGAAGACTTGAAGAGTGCTCCTCAGAACTCTGTGATCATTCTCCACGCCTGCGCACACAACCCCACTGGCCTGGATCCTACCCACGATCAATGGATAAAGATAGCTGATGTTATGGAAGTAGGTTGACAGTCAACAACTTAATAAATAGCTTCAAATCATTAACTGCTTTTAATGATTTGCAACTAACTCAATTTTGTTTTTAATATACAGGGTGTTAGTGTGTGTCTTATCCCTGAAACCAGAGGTTTATCATTAGTTAGTTAGTTATCATGAGTAGAGTCCAAAACCGATGAGAAAAGGTTAATACCTATTTTAGTTTCGCAGGATTTTATGTCTTCGCTATCGTATGCCATTTCATGGTCATCCTAATCACCATAAGTACCTCAAGGGGTCCAGGGATTTCAAGGACAAGACTGTTTCCACTAAAACCTTGTATATTATGCGAAGGTTTTTGTTATGTTTAAGGTTGATATTCACTCTGAATCACATGATAACACATAATAGTTTTTTGTGAGAAAACAATATATGGGTACAAGCACTATATCAGCACTTTTACTGTTTCCGTACAGCACTAAAATGTGCAATCACATTTATGACCTCAGTCTTTCGATACATTTTGCAGCGATTCACTGAGACGGCTGACGATAGGAGTCTCTGGTACATATATATAGTACTGTATTATTGTAAAAGTTCTTAACACTCAGCGCGAGTCATATTGACGGATCTTGTTTCGTCTAAAGAACCAACTAAACCTTTTTTCACAGGAGAAAAAACTGTTCCCGTTCTTCGACAGTGCTTACCAAGGCTTCGCTAGCGGCGACTTAGACAACGACGCCTGGGCCGTCCGTTACTTTGTACAGCGCGGCTTTGAGCTTGTTTGCGCTCAGTCCTACGCCAAGAACTTTGGACTCTACAGTGAGTATAATTACATAAAGTTTACTTTTGAGTGCAGTTCGCTAGTGGCTAGCACGAATAACTTTGGTCTCTACAGTTAGTATCGAGACAGCTGTGAGGCCGCTTCTTCGTCGTGTCTTGTGCTGTAATGTAAAAATATAAGAACTAAGTATACCTACCTCCATACAGCTTACTTTACCAAGAACCATCTCGACGATGATGTAAATCTTTAGCTGCTGAATGAACAAATACTTATTTATTTTCATTAAATTTCCAGACGAGCGCGTAGGCTGCCTGGCCGTAGTGCTAAAAGACGCCGCGTTAGTAGCGCCCGTCAAGTCGCAAGCTACGTGGTTAGTGCGCGGGATGTATTCTAACCCGCCGGCGCACGGCGCGCGCATTGTGACGACTGTACTCGGGGACCAGCAGTTGTTCGACGAGTGGTAAGTACTAACAGATGTATTGGTGAAAATACACGACGACACCAGACACCAAGTGTATACATCGAATGTCCTGTGTGTGTACATCGCCGCGACACTTAGTTGCAGATGTAATGACGGTGTCGCGACACTAGTGTCGACATTTCTGTCGAGTGTCAGAGTCGTCGTGTATACTTACCTTATGACATGTGGTACAAGATGCGAGGGATCCCAGCTTTGGATTTTAGATACTTAGTTTTGTATTTATCAAATTAAAAGTACATTGATTAAATCTAATAAAAAATGTACAATAACATATGAGTAATCAGCCAGTAAAAGAGGAGTTGTGTGTGTAGTTTTTGTGTCTATGATATGCGCAGAGTCTGTGTGATCTGCTGAAGACACCAGTCTCAAGACAGTCTTAAAGTAATACACTCATGCGAGATGTCAGCACAGATCACAGTTCCTCCGTTTAGAATTACTAGGTAAAATTCGAATATGTGTCATTCTGGGACGATATCATTGTTATTGAGTCATTTCACTAAAGTAATATCTTCATTACTTTAGTGAAATGACTCAGTTGTGTGATGCATGTTCTCTGAGAACTTCTCAAGATAATCAGTCTATCGGCATTTTAACTTTGCCGTAAAATCTATGCAAACTTAAGTCTATTATAATTATTATTTCTATATTTTTCTATTAATTTGACTGTACCTTGGTAAACGTTTTAATAACTGAGATAGGCACAACATTTCCCGCCATATAAATAAGTATTGGCTTTGACTTTCTGTAAAAAAGTACTAGCCAATCAGTAACCTCGTCCAATGAGCAGTTAGCCAATCCGGTGTCTTCCCGCCACCGGCCGCTACGTCAAATGTGCGCTGTAGCGCCGACATCTTGTTTCTTCATTGGCGTTTAGTTTCCCGCCGAGTACAGACGTGCTACCAAATACGTAGCACGCTTTTGAAGAAAGGTTCCAGAAAATATTTCAAAGTGCATACATTTCGCAAAGAATTATTGCAAAGTACATATAATATTCTAAAGGTTTGGTGTTAAATTGCATTACTGCGTAAGTACATTTTTCTTTGTCTACACCACTAGATACCCACATTTTTTCAATAAAATGATAATTTGCGAAATAAGTTTCGTAATTTGTTTTTGGACTAATGAGTCCATTTTATTTATATTTTGTTGGAGAATCACGGGTCGCACACATGTCGCATGGTTAGTACGAAAGCATACGCCTTTTACTACCTTGCACTAAGACCGTGACATTTTTCTTATTATATGTGCTCGCAAGCACGTGGTTATATTTGTTTTAATGACAAAAGCTGAGGCTTTTTACAACTACCTGGCATCCCATGTGCCAGTGACGCTAATAACAGCGGTAATTTTTCTTCTATTACTCCTAAGTAAGATTTTAACGGTATTTCCGTTCGATTCGTATGAATTTATTTTGAGGTTATATGTTGCTATGTGCTAAAATAATTATTTTTCTAGCAAGGATGTTAACACGATATAATATGCAAAATTCTGACCGATATCGTGAAAACGAGACTTGAAAGACAACTGGAGAAGGAGGTCAATATTGAAGGGTAATGGAAATAACATCGTGAGTACTTTAAAATGTCGTTGTTTTGTGTATTGTGGGCCACGCAGCCACGTGGGCAACGCGTACGATGGCCGTTTGGTTTTCACCTGCCCGTAATTTATACGCGAATATACAAAATATGAAATGTTGAGTTTATTTGCACTGTGCAAATAACACGTGGCCTACACCCAACGTCGGGTGGATTAATCTAATAGGTTGCCTAACCTATTCACTGCCTAGCCATTGCACAGAGCAGCTGTTTTGCAAGGGCACTGAGTGTTAATGTAGGTTGGGAAGAGAATAACTTTTTTTTTCAGGAGCGGGTAGATACATATTTCATTGCCTATTGTTTTTGTACCAAACAGAAGTGTTGAAAATGCAAATATAAAGATGTGTCTCAAGTCCACGATTGACAAGATACATTTCAAGGATAAATACTGATAGGTTTTATGTTCCTATTTTCGAAATGAGCTAAGTTCCTTGATTTTTAAGCAAAACACCTCGTGTATTCTTGCAAGAATAAAAACCCCCGCAGGGTTGTTTAAACGCCCTCTCAGGGTTACAATGGCTGGCGCATTGTCATCTCCTTGCAAGTATATAATAAAACCCTCGCAGGGTTCATAACGCACCCTCGCAGGGCTGCGATAACATAAATAAAATTCGGGCGCACCGAATATTTTTCAGCTTTAGATTATCTTGGACAAGGAATAAAAACCCTCGCAGGGTTGTTTTAACGCCCTCGCAGGGCTACAATGGCTGGCGCATTGTCATCTCCATGCAAGTATATAATAAAACCCTCGCAGGGTTCATAACGCACCCTCGCAGGGCTGCGATGACATAAATAAAAATTCGGGTGCACCGAATATTTTTCAGCTTTAGATTATCTTGGACAAGGAATAAAACCCTCGCAGGGTTGTTTTAACGCCCTCGCAGGGCTACAATGGCTGGCGCATTGTCACCTCCTTGCAAGTAAGTATATAATAAAACCCTCGCAGGGTTCATAACGCACCCTCGCAGGGCTGCGATGACATAAATAAAATTCGGGCGCACCGAATATTTTCAGCTTTGGATTATTTTGGACACGGAATAAAAACCCTCGCAGGGTTGTTTTAACGCCCTCGCAGGGCTACAATGGCTGCCGCATTGTCAACTCCTTGCAAATATATAATAAAACCCTCGCAGGGCTCATTACGCACCCTCGCAGGGCTGCGATGACAGATAAAATTCGGGCGAACCGAATATTTTTCAGCTTTAAATTGTCTTGGACGTGATATGCATTATTCTCGAATATTCAACGTAAGTATGTGTTCACATAAGCTTCAGAAAGGGTTGCTTGTTTGGATAAAGGAATTCATCGTGGTGGTGTACCTTCACCAGCGATGAATTTCAGGGTATCGCGTACCTACTCACAACAACTTCCAGGAAGGCTAACTATAAAAGCATCGTGGTGCACCTCCAACAGTGATGAAAATAAAAAGTCCAGGGTATCGCGTACCTATTGACAAGAACTTCCGGGAAGGTTTAACTATTATTAAATAGAAGCATCAATCGTGGTGCACCTCCAACAGGGATCAAAATAAAAAGTGCAGGGTATCGCGTACCTATTGACAAATGTCTTACCAATATATATGATTCGTGTATTGCATACCTATCAACAAAAGATCTGGGAGGTTCGATACCTATATAGACTTATTGTTAGACATTAACATTCAGAAGGAGCCGTTTAGCTGAAGGAATAATAAAATCTTCTGATAAACCGTACTTGTGACAAAAGTCATATAAAGATATCGTAAGAAACTCTTTTTAGCCAACTCGGGCTGATAAGCAGTGTCACGAAATGAAAGAGTAGGTTACTGTGACAAGAGTATATTACAAACAACCACGTTTTATATATTACAGAGTATCCTAACTATAGAGAAATTAAGGATATTACAGAGTATCCTAACTAAAGTGAGAATAAGGATATTACAGAGTATCCTAATTAAAGAGTGAATAAGGATATTACAAAATTACCCCTCGGTTGTAGAGCAACCCTAAGAAGTTAAGTGTATCCCTATTGGTCTACATACGTTGGATGACCCTTATAATAGAGAGGCACCCTTAAGCTTTTGAATCTGTCATAGAGCAACCCATAGAGAATAAAGGTGAGCCTCGTATGAAACAGACCTTAAGGTACTACCTGACTATTGTTATCAGTTTCCAGAGACAAATATAGAACCCTTAGTATATTTGGGTATAGTATTTGGAACTCGTATGTAACGGTCCTTAAGAGAGAAACTATCATTTGAGCCCTAGCCTATAGACAGAGCGTTTTGGAGCAGTCCTAATGTCTATGGTATAGATACCAAGATGCCTACGTCAATCTCTCTTGACATTATCAGTCAATACTATTACTATACTGCTACCTGTATATGTTAATTTTCAATCTAGCTATAGCTCCATAATAACTCCTCTGCCTACTCTAGCCTATCGAGGTAAAGTAAAAGAATGAATTTCCAATCTACCTATAACTCCCTAATAATGCCTTTGCCTACTCAAGCCTATCGAGGTAAAATAAAAAGACTTCCTAACTAGTATTTTTTTAAAACGTGAGAATTAGAAAGAGCCTAAACCTACGAGAAGGAAAAGAAAACAAGCGCCCTTTTCTTTTTGTTAGAGCACGTGTGGAATGGAGAAAACCTTAAGCATAAGGCGAATAAAGGAAAACAAAACGACCTTATGTATAAGTCTTGAGCGCGTTAGCTTGAGGAAGTTTGCGTCTTCTAGGCCGCCTCCTCGAAGACGAAAAGGGATGGTCTCAGCACTGCTTCATCGTCGGCGTCGCCGCTGCGGCACGAAGCGGTTGTTCGAACCGCACTCCGTCACTACTTCACCGTCGGCGTCGCCGCTGCGGCACGAAGCGTTTGTTCGAACCGCACTGCGTCACTACTTCACCGTCGGCGTCGCCGCAATGCGGTGCGGTTTTCATGCAACCCTTCACCTCGCCGTCTTCGCTCCGCCCGACTGCCGTGGCACGAAGCGGTTGTTCGAACCGCACTCCGCCAGGACCCAGTCAGCGGTCGTCGTCACTCACGGTTATGGGAGCGTTGACCCCCGCTCCCGGAATATGCACGACATGTGAAAAATGGAAAGATTTAAGTTACAGGTACGTTACTGTGGATACTTCTTGTGCGCCGAGAGGCACTGGCAAATAGAATTCCGCAGTCACTAAAAGGGATATCTGGTCTCTTGCGGACCGCTTGAGGTGGCCTCAGAGTTTTAACCCCCTGGAAGAGAAATCACTGCGTGTACACTTTATTATCGGTAACTGTACTCCGGGATATTATAAAATTCAAGGACGATCTCAATGTATTCAAATCGTTAGCCTTCCACAAAATCAAATCGACCAACTTCTTCCAGTTTCTTCAGTCAAGTCCTGTTTTTCATGTTTTCTTTCTTGTCATTCTTTTTCTAGTTTTCTTTCCTACTTTATTCAAATTCAAAAATGACAGATTATTTCGTAAATAAGGTCGACTTACTATCGAGTTTGAAGCCTCCTTTGAAAACGAACCCTACATTATCACCCCAACCAAAGCAAAAAAAAATTAAAATAACTAAATTATTTTCATTTTTTTTTCTTTATTTAAACAAATTATAAATAAAATTTTGGAATTATTCAGATCTAAAACGATATAACATACTATTTCACAACTAAGATTATTTAAAACTAAATGCGTCTTAAAAGACTACTAAATAACCAACGACGGATACTCAGTCCGAAAGTCGGTGAAACAAAGCGGTTTAAAACAAGCTCTTCAATAAGACAACGTACAGGATGTCAATACAGCAAAATAGTAATTACCGACTTCAATATGAAAATGTATCGAATACGGACACAGTATAATGTGTCAAAGGTACAATCAAAGTAATACTTGATTGTACCTATACAAGAAAACATCAATACGCAAGGAAAATAATGGCAACATCATCATGACAATATAACATCGTACCGGAAGACATAATCGGGAAAATTGTAATGACCCATTACAATATGACGACATAGAGAATGGAAAAAATCCAAAATATTTAAGACCCGCTAAATATAGGGTAACAAAATTCACACTTCCGCAAAGTGGGAAAGTGGGAGAAAAATCGCGTGAAGAGAAAAAAATAATGCGTTAGTCATTGCGTTCCCTTAACTATAAGGTGCAAAATTAACATTTACGCAAAGTGAGTGAGTGAGAGAAAAGATAGCGCTTAGAGAGAAAATCAATGCATTAGTAATTGCATTCCCTTAACTATAAGGTGCAAAATTCACATTTACGCAAAGAGAGTTGAGAGAAAATCGTGAGAAGAAAGACAAGATATGCAGTAGTTCAACAAGTTAGTGATTACACAGGCCTAAACTCAATCCTCACACATCCACATCCATAGTAAAGATACGAATATATATTCTATAAACTTACATTCATCCACATCCATTCTAACCCTCATGTGTACCAAAACCAAGTTATAAACTACTGTAGCACCAGCCGATGTCGGAAATGGAGCTAAAGTATTTTATATATTCTAATAGACCTACCGACAACGACGGTATGTTATTTTTTTTTAAATCTACGGATGGATTACCATAACCGTTTCATGACAATTCGAAGGCAACAATTGTTGAACATAGTAAATCGATACATGGTTAAGTTAATAACCAACAATTAAAAATATAAAACTTATATGAGATATAAAATCGTATAGCGAGATATAATTACTTTTAAACGAAATGCCAAATTTACATCGCAGTATAAAAGTTACAGATTTTAGAAAAGTATAAGTGCCAAAAGAAAATATTAAGATTATGACTTAAAGTCCTTTACATGCCATTTGCCTTTAACACCATTACTGTCCTCTAGGACAAATACGAGTGGAGATAATTTCTTTATAATAACACTTTTTACATATTTCGGAGCTAATTTGGAACTAAAGTATGTTCCAGCATTGCTTTGAACAAAATTTTTCCTCCAAACAGTATCGCCCACATTAAATGTTTTAAAAGGGTGTCTAGTGTCATAGCGTGATGCATTTTTAGTGTGAGCTATGAACAAGGCAGCCTGAACTTTATCAAAAATCGCCGATAATTGACCAATATTATTGGCGTAAATATCCCTAGGTAGAAAACAAATTTCATCCAAATTTACTGTTTTTGTATAAACAGAACCACAAGTTATGACTTCGTGACCGAAAACAAGAAAAGACGGAGTAAACCCAGTTACTACGTTAACTGAATTATTCATAACAAATTGAGTTTTTCGTAAATGAACATCCCATGAACGATGATCCTCCCCAACCAACGAAGCGAGCGCAGTGCCAATTGTTTTATTATACCTTTCAGTCGGATTTACTTGCGGAGTATAGTATGGAGTGAAAAATTTAAATGGAATATTATATTTATCCAACAAATTGTGGAACTCATGACTTTGAAATTGTACTCCGTTATCCATAATTATTGACTGCGGAATACCATGAATCAAAAAGACCTCATTCTCCAATATATCTACAATATTTTTAGCCGTTGCTCGTTTCAAAGGGAAAATTAAAGTATACTTAGAAAAACTACAATTTACCACGAGGATAAATTGATTACGTTGACGGGTCATAGGTAATGGACCCATTAAGTCCAGAAAGATAGATTGAAAAGGTCTAGAACAAATTTTAGGTTTACCCATTGGACCATAAGGTGCATGATTAGAATGTTTATAAGTTAAACAAATTTCGCATTTGTTAATAAACTTTGCAATATCTTTAAACATACCTGACCAAAAGTAAAGTAATGATAACTTTTTGTATGTTTTGAATATTCCTAAATGAGGCATTCCCGAAACCCCATGGTATTCTTTTATTAAATCCTCTCTGCTATCAGGGTGTGGAATTTCTTTCCAAACAAAATCCTCATTAATTAAGTCTTTAGAATCGAGTTTACGATAAAGTTTACCATTTGTAATTTTATAATTCGGATGTGCCACAGGATCATCTTGGCAACTTTGTAAGAGATCATCGAAACTACTAGCAGTATTCTGAACGGGATCGGAATGAATTGCAGCAATCTTATTATTTGACTGATTAGCTCTAGAAAGTAAATCAGGAACCACATTAGTTGAACCTTTTTTGTATTTTATGACAAAATTAAAAGTTGATAAACGAATTGCCCAACGGGCCAATCGACCAGAAGGATTAGTTAAATTTAAAAACCATTTAAGAGCTGCATGGTCCGAGTAAACGGTAAAAGTATTGCCGTTGTCTAAATAACAACGCCAATGTTCTAGCGCGGTAATAACAGCAAGAGTTTCTCGTTCGGTCGTTGAATAATTTTGCTCATGCTTATTTAAAGCCTTACTCATGTAAGCAATAACAGTTTCAACACCCTCATGTTCCTGAGTAAGCATTGCGCCAATACCAAAATTAGACGCATCACAGTGTACCGAAAACGAAAGATTAAAGTCCGGACAAGCAAGTATAGGTGTGCTTGATAAAAATGTTTTCAATTTCATAAAAGCTTCATCCGCGGCGGCATTCCAAGAGAATTTTGGGGCCTTCTTTCCCGTAACCGTTAACCTATTGAGAGGCGACGCTATCGTACTAAAATCAGGTATAAATCTACGAAACCAACTACACGAACCAATAAATCTCCGAACATCTTTTGCACACGAAGGAACAGGATAACCCAAAATAGCTTGTATCTTTTCTGGATCAGCCCGTAAACCATTAACGTCAACTATATAACCGAGGTATTTTAGCTCTTTTCTGAAAAATTGGCTTTTGTCGAAATTTATAGTTAAATTAGCATACGATATTTTATCAAGAACTTTATTAAGCAACGAAATATGCTCATCGAAGGATTCACTGACTACAATAATGTCATCAAGATAACAAAAAACTTTGTTTTCAAACTCCGGAGCTGGAGTAAACAACATGTCCATCAACCGTTGTTGTGTAGCTGGAGCATTAGTCAAACCAAAAGGCATTACAACAAATCTAAACATCCCACGACCTGGCACGTAAAATGCCGTTTTATTCCTATCCGAGGGATTTAACGGAATTTCCCAAAAGGCTTTAGCAATATCAATACTAGATAAGAACTTAGCATTTCTAAGCTGATCTAGTATTTCATTCATAAAAGGCAAACTATAAGCGTCACGACGTGTAACGGAATTAAGTTTTCTACTATCTACGCAAAAACGCCATTCACCATTTTTCTTTGGTGTAATCAAAACAGGAGATAACCATGGACTTTCACAACGTTCTATGACCTTCCATTTCAACATTTTGTCAACCTCATCAATAAGAGCTTTTTGTTTTACAGGAGACAACCGGTAACATCTTTGCTTAACCGGAGCTACATCCCCAGTATCAATATTATGACATATTAAATTAGTACGACCAAGCTCACCTTTTAATTCAAAAGAAATCTTTCTGAATTGTTCTATTAAATTATCCGCAATTGGCTTATGTTTATCATTTAACTGTTCATAAGCAAGAATCTTTGAAGAATCCTTGAGAACAGGCGATTCTTCAATAGTATTACAACATGGAAAAAGTATTTCAGGAATCAAATTAAATTTCTTCCAAAAGTCAATACCTAAGATGAGAGATGGATTGATATCAGGAAAGACAAACGTTTTAATTACGTGCGTTTGTTTATTAAATGTCATTGGGATCATAAAATGACCAATTGAATTAATTTTCTGCCTACTAGCAGTTTGAATCGAAGGAGAGTCAGACTTGAATAGCTCATACCCTAACTTCAAAATATTTTTATACGAATCATTACCCAAAATGGTAATAGAACTACCACTATCCAATAAACCAGAAAAACAATCTTTATTGAAGTAAATGTCCACAAAAGGTCTATGATTATCCTTTTCGTTAGCAAAAGAGACCGAAGACAAGCTATAAGAGTTGAAGAAGTTCTTCACAGTTTTAAGCCAGTTGTTCCAATCAACCGGATCAAAATTATTAGAGTTGTTCATGCTGTTATTCGAGTTATTCAAGTCATTTAATAAATTTTTGTTACATTTAGGGCAGTCTGATACCTTAACCCCTTTTTCTCCACACTTAAAACAAACCAAATCTCTTGGAATTGTACAAAACCGAATGGTATGACCATTCGTTCTGCAACGCACACAAAAGAAATGTGAGTTAAACTTCTCTGGTTCGGCAAGAATTGAGTTTTGATAAAAACCTTGATTTGTATTTGTTTGAGGCCTAAACCGAGGCGCCTCATAATTCTTTCGTTGAAATGATGATGGTTGAGAGAATTGGACCACATTTGACGAACTAGTAGAAATCTGAGACCGATTTTGTAGAGTTTGTTTAGAGCTCGAAGACTGATTAAAGTTAAACTCGGTAGCTCCTATATACGAAGTGGCTACCGGTTCCTTAAAATTTTTATCTTTATCCGCGTAACATTCAAAATTTTGACACGTTTCGATAAGCGAGTCAATCGAGTCCACCTTATTGATTGCTACATAAGGTGAATATGATGGTCGAATATTCCTAATGACGATCGCTAATTTATCTGATTCAGACAACTTTTGGTTTAATTTGTTAAACATTCCAAACATTATAGAAACATAGATAATGATGGATTCCTCTTTACCCTGAGTGCGTAGACGGATAGCTTCTAGAAGTTTTGCATCGTGATTTGGATCACCAAAATCCTTTATCAAGTTTTTCGTCAACAAATCCCAAGTCAGATTAGAGTATCGGCTTCTTATAAATCTGAACCAGTGTAACGCATTATCTTTAAATATTTCGAACGCGTGGTCGACTAGTGCGTTTCTTTCTACGCACCGGGAAATCGCGAAATTTTCCAGCTTTTCAATAAAAACTCTGGGACAAGTTTTCCCATCGAACGAGAATCTGCGGAGTTCCCCAACATATTTACTCGGGTGGGAACCCGAAGCACACATTGTAACATTCATTTTAGGTTCCGGTGATTCCGCATTCAAATAATTGATAACCGGAGATTCTACCTTTAAGCCCGAACATTTTGTGCAGCTCCACGATGTGGACACTGCACCTATTAGAAATCAAAAGAAAAACAATGGGCACTCACAGCATCCTTCGGCGAATCTATCCCATAAGTTGTATTTGATCGCCATTTTGACTTACATTTAAGTCCGGGGATACTGTGGAGAAAAAAAAATGTTAATGTCTGTTTATTAATTATTTGACTATGACTCTACTGCCGAAAAAAAATAAATGCCGAAAAGGTTATCGAAAATTTTAGGGAAACAGTGTTTCTTTTTAGAATTTAGGGGAGAACTAGATACAAAACGTGGTTGTTTTTTATCTATGGGCGCCAACTGTCACGAAATGAAAGAGTAGGTTACTGTGACAAGAGTATATTACAAACAACCACGTTTTATATATTACAGAGTATCCTAACTATAGAGAAATTAAGGATATTACAGAGTATCCTAACTAAAGTGAGAATAAGGATATTACAGAGTATCCTAATTAAAGAGTGAATAAGGATATTACCCAGGAGCTGACCCACATGCTGGACGGCCTAGCTTCAGCCTCGCGATGTATCGGTCTTGGCATGAATTTGGATAAAACCAAAGTCATGATCAATGGCCACATTGTTCCGGGACCGATAGTCGTTGATGGTCACCTTCTTGAAATTGTTTCCGAGTATACTTACCTTGGGCAGATTGTACAGCTAGGTAAAAACAATTTTGAGAAGGAGGCCAAGAGGAGGATCCAGCTAGGCTGGGCAGCATTTGGGAAACTACGTCAAGTCTTCTCTTCATCCATACCGCAATGTTTGAAAACGAAAGTTTTCAATCAGTGCGTCCTACCCGTAATGACCTACGGAGCAGAGACGTGGACACTCACGGTAGGGCTGGTCCACCAGTTCAAAGTCGCCCAGCGAGCTATGGAAAGAGCTATGCTCGGAGTCTCTCTGAAGGATAGAATTCGTAACGAATACATCCGACAGAGAACCAAAGTTATCGACATAGCTCAAAGAATTAGCAAGCTGAAGTGGCAATGGGCCGGCCATATCTCGCGAAGAACCGACAACCGTTGGGGTAAACGTGTTCTTGAGTGGAGACCGCGACTCGGTAAACGTAGCGTAGGACGCCCTCCGGCCAGGTGGGATGACGATCTGCGAAAGACTGCTGGCAGATGCTGGATGCGTCTAGCTGAAGACAGGGCGCAATGGCGCTCATTGGGGGAGGCCTATGTCCAGCAGTGGACTAATATAGGTTGATGATGATGATGATGATGAAGGATATTACAAAATTACCCCTCGGTTGTAGAGCAACCCTAAGAAGTTAAGTGTATCCCTATTGGTCTACATACGTTGGATGACCCTTATAATAGAGAGGCACCCTTAAGCTTTTGAATCTGTCATAGAGCAACCCATAGAGAATAAAGGTGAGCCTCGTATGAAACAGACCTTAAGGTACTACCTGACTATTGTTATCAGTTTCCAGAGACAAATATAGAACCCTTAGTATATTTGGGTATAGTATTTGGAACTCGTATGTAACGGTCCTTAAGAGAGAAACTATCATTTGAGCCCTAGCCTATAGACAGAGCGTTTTGGAGCAGTCCTAATGTCTATGGTATAGATACCAAGATGCCTACGTCAATCTCTCTTGACATTATCAGTCAATACTATTACTATACTGCTACCTGTATATGTTAATTTTCAATCTAGCTATAGCTCCATAATAACTCCTCTGCCTACTCTAGCCTATCGAGGTAAAGTAAAAGAATGAATTTCCAATCTACCTATAACTCCCTAATAATGCCTTTGCCTACTCAAGCCTATCGAGGTAAAATAAAAAGACTTCCTAACTAGTATTTTTTTAAAACGTGAGAATTAGAAAGAGCCTAAACCTACGAGAAGGAAAAGAAAACAAGCGCCCTTTTCTTTTTGTTAGAGCACGTGTGGAATGGAGAAAACCTTAAGCATAAGGCGAATAAAGGAAAACAAAACGACCTTATGTATAAGTCTTGAGCGCGTTAGCTTGAGGAAGTTTGCGTCTTCTAGGCCGCCTCCTCGAAGACGAAAAGGGATGGTCTCAGCACTGCTTCATCGTCGGCGTCGCCGCTGCGGCACGAAGCGGTTGTTCGAACCGCACTCCGTCACTACTTCACCGTCGGCGTCGCCGCTGCGGCACGAAGCGTTTGTTCGAACCGCACTGCGTCACTACTTCACCGTCGGCGTCGCCGCAATGCGGTGCGGTTTTCATGCAACCCTTCACCTCGCCGTCTTCGCTCCGCCCGACTGCCGTGGCACGAAGCGGTTGTTCGAACCGCACTCCGCCAGGACCCAGTCAGCGGTCGTCGTCACTCACGGTTATGGGAGCGTTGACCCCCGCTCCCGGAATATGCACGACATGTGAAAAATGGAAAGATTTAAGTTACAGGTACGTTACTGTGGATACTTCTTGTGCGCCGAGAGGCACTGGCAAATAGAATTCCGCAGTCACTAAAAGGGATATCTGGTCTCTTGCGGACCGCTTGAGGTGGCCTCAGAGTTTTAACCCCCTGGAAGAGAAATCACTGCGTGTACACTTTATTATCGGTAACTGTACTCCGGGATATTATAAAATTCAAGGACGATCTCAATGTATTCAAATCGTTAGCCTTCCACAAAATCAAATCGACCAACTTCTTCCAGTTTCTTCAGTCAAGTCCTGTTTTTCATGTTTTCTTTCTTGTCATTCTTTTTCTAGTTTTCTTTCCTACTTTATTCAAATTCAAAAATGACAGATTATTTCGTAAATAAGGTCGACTTACTATCGAGTTTGAAGCCTCCTTTGAAAACGAACCCTACAGCAGGTTGATAAATTTATCGATGGGCTGATATTTTAATAGGCAAATTATAAATTGCGTATAGCGCTGGTTTGAGGTGCCATTGTGGATGAAGTGCAAGCCTAAGCCTTCGAGCTGATTTACATTCAACATAGTCTAACCCAGAGTTACTATTTTTCACACTGTATGATATGTGAACGGTAGCAGATATAAGAACCCTTTTGGATTCATGAGATCGCAGGAAAGACTCTAAGGTTAACATATAAGTTATTCAGTCTACCTACAAAACTTCTCATTGACGAGACAAGTTCTTTAAAATGATTAACAATTGTAGGGAACCACAAATAATTATGGAAATGAATTATAATATAAATGCTGCCCACCCGCATTAAAAATTTAGTGCCTATTATTAGAACTCCTCCATCACGAATTTGAATGTTGCGTGCGTGAGATAGTTGTTAGTATAAATAAGGAACTTCTACCAAAAACACAATATCTTGCACAAAGTTGCCTTCAGTATCAAGATACTGTCTGTCAGTGGATATGTCCACGCATATGTATGGGTCTAGCTCACTCACTGGCCTGACCGTTTTAAGAGTACATTGTATCAAAGATTTTACTTGTCAGACAAAAAGAAGGAGATTTGGTGAAAGTACTGGCGTTGCGTGCGGCACTAACTTAGAGATTTTACTATCTATAAGTGTCTAGCGTATGTCATATAGCTACCTGTATAGGCTCTGAATTGTACTCAATCCATGTCCGGATTTATGATTGTGGGAACGATAAGGGTGTGAGCGATAAGAAACATTCCCGTGTTTATTTACAACTACCCTCTTCATACTTTTTATAACCGGTGGCATTTCTTGGTTATCTGTCCAAAGGTGTGTACGGTAATAAATGTTCACGCGTTTATTTACAACTACCCTCATCATACTTTTTATCATAAGTGGCATTTCTGTTATCTGCTTTGTATGATAAATTGTTGAATGTATTCTCAACTGTATTAGACATCGCAAATACCAATACATTTTTAAAATTAAAATTTGAAACTGATGGAAACCTTGGAAAATCGTCATAGTCTTCTTTTTGAACGTCAGTAAAGGACAGGACATAAAGAACTGTTTATATTTTATAAAGTGCTACACTATTCTTTACAAGCAAGCGATCATTGTCAGCTTCTAAACTCTAGCACTCTGTGATCCTTAATGAGAGAATAAAGGTACATCCATATTATCGCTTCGTAAGCGATGACGTCAGAATTATCAGTAATTTGTCGTGAGATGTTTCAACATAACTACTAGTTAAGCGGAAAATGGTTCTTGTTTATTATTATATAAGCATTGTAGTACAACAGCCACTACTGCATCTCGAATGAAGAGCTTGTTTTCGAGGTACATTGACAATGGGTGACAATGGGTGACAATGTGGTATTCATGCACAATTCTAATACCTACAGTGTTACAAATAACGTGGTTCTCGAAGTAAACTTGGTTTCACTGTCACAAGCTGCTTAGTAATCTAGGGTTTACTAGTTACCATTATTGGTCTTAATTTTATTGATGTCTCAATAGACCTCTCTATATTAAGTACCTATATGCTCTCGGGTGAGAATTTGTAAATCTATTCGGTATGATTTTCGAATAACATTAGAAGGATATCCAGTGCGTATTTAAGAGCAAAACAAGTATAAGAAAAAAGAAATAGATATACCTGTATTTTTAGCTATGTGTATCGGATCTAAGATTTCTTACGCTTCTACAGTGGAAATGTACACAAGTCTTATCGCAAAACTTGTAATCTAGTTCAAACATTGTGGGGAGGAAAAACCAGTTATTCAAATGTATTATAAGAACTTCCCATAACTGGACATTTTAGATGGACATACAAAGCTTCACCATAAAGGTTCATAAAGTACCTACTCAGGTATTACAGCGCACTGCAATAAATTGAAATGTTAATGTAACTGTTTTCCGACATGCTTTAAATTGTTTAAAACGAGTACTATGTTCATAAAGCGGAGTTAAATACCTACTCATATTTTGGAGCAGATATTTTAGTTTTCAGTTGTGCAATGATTTATTGTCACCGAAGGTCGTACACAATGCAAAAGTTGCAAAAACTGTTTCTAAAAGAAGTTAAACTGCTGAAGTCTTATTATACAGTTAGGTATACTGATACAATACGAACATATTTAGCAATTTATTGTTATAAGTTTATCAGTCATCAGTATCCAATCACTCAGCATATAATTCATGCTGAGCTGGGCGGCCCTATTGCATGATACTGTGTGGGGTTTTGTTCAGAATTATTTACTTATTATACTAGGATCGATGGCACATTCTATCATCATCGTGATAGAGTGCGATAAATCTGTTTAAAAATGGTATCTCTATGATATTGATTTCAGAACCAGTCGAAACAAGACATAAATGTCCTTTAATTATTTAAGCCATCTGTTTATATGAGGTTATTTTAATTGTGTTTTGGACCATACGTATTGCAGTTTTGAATGTCACAATGACTAATTTGCATTCAAAGCGATGTGGCTTACGATTATAACATTATTTAAAAAATAGTAAGTTCACATTGGCGTTGAGTGTCTTCACCACCACCAGGCGATAACAAACACGTCTCAGTTATTAAACGTTTACCAAGGTACAGTCAAATTAATAGAAGCGTTTTACATAAAATAAAACGCATATTAATTTACTTACCTTGGTAAACGTTTACATTTTAAATTCTGCCTGGTGATATTCGACGCAATGAAGAAACAAGATGTCGGCGCTACAGCGCACATTTGACGTAGCGGCCGGTGGCGGGAAGACACCGGATTGGCTAACTGCTCATTGGACGAGGTTACTGATTGGCTAGTACTTTTTTACAGAAAGTCAAAGCCAATACTTATTTATATGGCGGGAAATGTTGTGCCTATCTCAGTTATTAAACGTTTACCAAGGTAAGTAAATTAATATGCGTTTTATTTTATGTAAAACGCTTCTATTAATCACGGTTTTTATACCACCCTGCATAATTAAAATAAGTTATATAATATTTGTCCTTAAATTATAAGTCGTTTACCATTTCATAATTAACATAATCGCTTGTTTTCTTTTCAGGAGAGACCACATTAAGTTGATGTCAGCCAGAATTTTTGAAATGAGAGAATCCCTGAGGTCGGAACTCCTAAAGTGAGTTTTATTTAAATATGCAATAATTTATTGTTCATGTTAATGATATGTTTATCTAAGATCACTCTAGACCCCGCTGGACACACAGTATGTAAGTTGGGAGAGAAACATTACGTTTAACAGTACATACAACTGTCCTGCTCTTGTAACGTAACCGTTACATACTTCGTAATGATAAATTTAATTTTAATTATTTTGTAATTTACCTACTTGTCTCGATTACAATATTGAACACTTCTCGATTGTAATAATCGACTAAGTTATTTAGTGCTGATGGCGGCACTAGTAACAAAAAAAATTTACAGAAAAAATACTTAAATTTAACATTACGACGTATGTTACCGTTACGTTACATACACTCTTGCAAAAGATTTCTTAGTTTTCGTTCATTTCATTCAACTTTAATCATACATAAATTTACTTGCGATAACAGAATCCATATTATTCCTTTCCGTATTATTCATCTTATCGGAAACGGCTGTTACAGAGTCGTGCTCGACCAGACCAAGATTTATTCGTGTTAAATCAGTCTGAAGATCAGCGCCACTCCAATTTATAGGACTACTCTATCTTTTGGTCGCTTTTTTCACAAAGTGTTTCGTGTTTCTTCCTATTATTTATAAGACTCATGTTTTTACCATGGTTAAAAAATATATTCACACTCGTTCCATCTGTTTTATAAGGGGGAATTCCCTAAACGTGAAATTTCCGTCTCTCCACAGACTGAATACGCCCGGCAACTGGGACCACATCGTAAAACAGATCGGTCTCTTCTCTTACACCGGCCTCACGGAGCGTCAATCGGAACACCTCATCCAGGAGTTTCACATCTACCTGCTGAAGTCTGGACGCATCAACATATGCGGGCTGAACCCCTCTAACGTTGGCTACGTCGCCAAGGCTATGTATGACGCGATCATCAAGTTCCCGGCTGAACAGTAATTGCTTTTTACTTACCAGTTCAGATAGTTCAAATTGTGTCATTGTCTCTTCAAGGCGATCCTGAGGGCCTGAGGGGCAAGGCACATTGGAAGAGATTTTTTTAAATAATTTATTGATCGATATTTATTATATTAGATATTATATGTACAAGACCCTTAAAACCAGAGATAATTTAAAAGTGTCATAGGTCACAGCTCGAGTTACACATTTGGCAAGGAATTAAAAAAACTCATTTAACTAACATAGATTCCCTTCAAAAATGCCTTGACCCCAAAAACCCCTACTAAAAGGTCTCGTTGTAGATTTAACTGACATCTAGCAGAAAACTAACCCTCTTCCTACTCCTTCCCAGCCCAATTTCCTCAGAAAGCGGAGTGAAAATAAATTATCGAAACGTCCTTATTAAAGCTTATGTAGATATAATGGGGAATTTTACAACTCACCGGAACGGCTCCGGCCCGGGGGAAGCCGAAATTGAAATATTGGCACGTATTTCCACTTATCGGCACCGATATTGCTACATACGTTTTTGCTTTCCCGGACCGGAGCCGTTCCGGCGAGTTAAATGTAGCTCTCAAGAGCGAGGGAGCTGGCTCAACTAGACTTTGAGACCTGTAGGTATTTTGTAGCTCTTGGTTTAATTGATTGTGCAGATGTCAATTCAGAGGTCGCCTTAAAGTACGTTAACTTGACATCACTCTAAGTGTTGCTCTCACTTTCACAACTATCGAAATAATAATGAATAACAACTAATTAATTTAAAAATGATGCTATGTTTTGGCGACATATGAATTGACACTAATGTATGTCGGCGCGGTGCTTTGCGTCGCGTACGGGCTAAAACTTATATTTGACTGTTCTTCATTTATTTTCAGAGCATTGAGTTGGTTCTCATAATATTGAAATATTTATTAAGAGAAAATACTATTAAACTTAAAGAAGCATTATGTAAAGTCGGACTTATTGGACGTTGATAACCAAATAACCTACTACTTATCCTACTACGAGATTACTAAGGATCAGTGTTTGTTTGCCTTTATATTGGTTTGGTAGATTAATATGCCAAATAAATACTATTTTTTTTTGTTTTATTATGAATTAAATGGTTTTATTTCTACTTTTACTATCATATTAACTACTTGTTATTTATCTTTGAGGACAGTTGAGGCCCGAAAAATATTAATTTATTGTGGAACAAAATGAATGACACTTGACATAATCACAGAGTGATTAAGCTAGTTAAATAAGGAAAAAAAAATAGATATATGTATATTTATAGATATAGATATATCGATATCTTTTTAAATCAAATATGAGCGTTGGTTCGTACAGCACATGATAAAGTAGCGAAGCCATCCGATCCAAGAATTAAATTAATATAATAACGAAGGATTAAGTGTAAAAAAAGAGTAAGTACCTACCTACCTTCAAAATCTAAACTTTTGTGGTATAAAATAATGTGTTTCTAAACTAGGACTATAACTGTAAACTGTTGTTAGGGCAAAGAACAATTTCATATAACTGATATACTTCATTTACAATCTGATAATCATCACCGCTCTCCTATCTCCTCCTAACACGAAATCCTTTATTCGCCATTGCGTTGTAGGTACTTCTTCAGTCGCATTATATTTGAGGTAATTATACCTTTAATGCTTTCTTCATGTTCACATGTATCGGGTAGATTCACCGATGTTACCGATTTACCGATGTTATGTAACACATTAAGTTACATAACAGAATCACCACGGTACGTTAGTTTACTAGTCGCATGTCTTCTTGTAGTAAACAAAAAACAAGGTCTCAAAATAGCTTCACATGACCGTCACAGAATTGTTTGAGATTATAAAGTTTTGTATAAATCTTAATATTAGGTACCTCTAAAATATGTATTGTATAACGAATATTAGATATAATGACACTAGGTAATATTATTACCTAGTGTCAATAGATAAATAATGCTGAGAAATATATTTAAAAAAATATTGCATGTTACCATTGTTATAGTTTGTTGAACTTACCTAGGTGTAACTCAAAATATCAATAACTTTGTACAATTATCTGTGTTAAATTTGCTTCACAGTTTAGTAGAAGTACATAAAGTTAATGAGCTCACACTTAAGTGTAGGAAATACATATTTATCAGAAGCAATAATACTGTATACAAAATAACCTGATTATGTTTTGAGATTTTTTACAAAATTTATTGGCTGTGACATTTTATTTATCAAGGCCAAAAAGAAATACCGCATGTTGATATAATGTTGTATTTATTTACTATGATTTAGAACGTTTAGATCAATTATGATTGCGGAAACAGAGACAATTGTTTGTATTCTGTTGATGATTTTATATTTTATAATGATTTTATTAAAAAAAGGATCGCTTACAGCATGTACATAATAAATCATTCGTATAAATATGTAACTTATTTAATGTATGGTGCTAGAGTTTGTCAAGCTTTTGGGTCGGAAGAGCCAAATGTTAACAAAACTTTACAGTTTATAGAGTGCCATATTTTTTTTGTTTTAATATTACAGTTGATATTTGATTACTTACAGTCAAACTTTATTAAGGTTTGACTGTAATCAAATATGTGTTATCAGCACCCATTCGATGACCGATGTGGCGCGGTGGGCGAAGGTCCGCCTGCGACGCAGGAGGTTGCGGGTTCGATTCCCGCCTCGGAACAAATTTGTGTACGATCTGCAGAAATTTGTTCCGTGGTCTGGGTGTTTCCTATGTATAATAAAAAAATATCTATCTATGTAATGTATTGTATTAAGTATATCAGTCATCTAGTACCCATAACACAAGCTCTGCTTAGCTTGGGGCTAGATGATGCTGTGTGGATTGTCTGGAATTATTATTATTATTATTCCAAATGGTTCAATATTGATCTTCATAGGGTTACATAATGAATTGTCTCTGTATCCAATACAATTTGAAATGTTTTCACTGCTTTTAATTTTATCTTTTTTTTGCATAGAAGATTTAGATCATATAATGACATGCAGTATTAAACGCGTTTAGATGTCAGATAGCACGATGCATTTTAGTTTTCTGTTCTATTATACTATTTTATTTAGCTTATTATTGTTGAAATAAAATAATCACTTGTTTGTTTACAATTTTGTTTTATTTAATATTTCTCTGACACCAATAATCAGCATAGAATAATAGAATTACGAATTCTGTGGAGCAGAGCACTGGTGACTAGTAACACAGGTTTTTAAACCTAACACTGGCACCAGTCTCTCACAAACAGGCATAACTATTCTATCCTACACATAACTTTATAACAATTTAATGTAAGATTACATTTTTGTGAAGAGATAATAAATGAGTTTTTAATCTACCTCTATCCTCAGGCAACACCTTATCTGGGTCAGAATAACACTAAGTAAATAAATCGCTTTGAAGTTTAATAGTAAGTATCGTGTCAAAATGATGTGTTAAGGTGATCCGAGTTCCATACGTTTGTATTTTCCCAAATATGAGCGATGTGGACATAATTTAACAAATAAATAACTGTTTTTGGCTTTGTTATTCGTCATTATTTGCGGCAAATTGTGTTTGATTCATGAAAACACTCGGTATAATTAGATATAACGTGAAAATTTTAGGCCATTTCTATCAATGCGTGAGTGAACACGGATAGTGTCGTACGCCCGCTTACTTGAACTTGTGAGTGTGACGGCGGCGACGAAATCGCCATCTCTGTGCTATCTAAAGAATCATCTAATAATACCATAGTTTACGTTCTCAAAGCGTTTTTCCATCGTCCAAGTATTTATTCCCTTCTATTTTTGTTGCATGTCAAATAAGATCTAGGAAGCCTACGTGCCGTTCCCATGACAACAATAAATGACACTATGTAAACAGATAAAATGTTTGCTTATAGATACCAGTTTAGAGAGTTTTACGCTGGGGCCACACTACCTTACCGTCTACCGGGCTGTTACCGCAATAATTATGACATTAAATTACCGTTTAAATTACTGCATGAACTGGTGTGGTTACACTAGAGTTTACCTAGATATGTCAATAATTATGGCGGTAAAAATATCACGTGCGTCGCCGCGCCGGTGAGCTCATATTGCACACTGGACAAACGGTAGTGGCCACAAACGCATTAATTACTGCGGTAATCTTCTTTGATGTGCGAAACAAGACCGCCGCCGGAGCTATTGCCTACCGCCATTTGCCATATTGATTGGCATTGTAAAATTATGGCCATAAATCGTGGTTACACCTAGGTGTTGTATAACTTATGGCAATAATTATCGGCATATCACGATAGTGTGGCCCCAGCATTAGTCAGAGTGTATGCAAAGCATTTCGCTCATTCATCAGCGACGACCGATGTGGCGCAGTGGGCGAAGGTCCGCCTGCGACCGGTTGCGGGTTCAATTCCCGTGTCGGAAAAAAATTGTGTACGATCTGCAGAAATTTGTTCCGTTGGTCTGGGTGTTTTCTATGTATTTAGAAAAAAAATATCTATCTATGTAATGTATTGTATTAAGTTTATCAGTCAACTAGTACCCATAATACAAGCTTTGCTCAACTTGGGGCTAGATGATGCTGTGTGGACTGTCCGGAATTATATATTTTTTTTTTATTTTATTGGACTAATCGTCACTTTTTACAGGAGCCAAAACAAAATTTTGAACATGATTTTTTTGAAAAAATGTTTTTCTTTCATTCATCACATTCATCATTGTTTTCGTAAATTTTTGCTCTATTTTAAAATAATGGTCGCTGTTATATCTATCACCCAACTTGATAAAAACTACAAAAGCCCTTTTTGCATTCAAATTTTGAAGCAAAGTTAAGATAATAATCCCAATAAAAAGAAATAAATATTGAAATGAAATGTTTTCAAAAGAAGATATACTTTATGAGAAATAAAACATTTTCTAAATTTTTTGAAATGTGGCCGTTTTGCATTCAATGAGCGATTTGTAAAAATGCCTGAACATTAGCTGGCGTAAAGAGCTAAAATAAAATAAAAATCAGTTGGTGTTGATAGTACATAATTGTTTCATTTTATTTTTGTCATACCGTTAGAAACGAGGTCAGGACCCTTTGTGGGATGTACGCAGAACAGTCTACCAAAGTTTTATATTACAATAAAATAGACTTAGGAAGGCTTACAATAAGTAATTTATGACAAACATGAATTTGTTTGTACTAGGTCTATGACATTGTTCAAAACATAAAGAATAAAAATGATAAAAATCAAAAATTTTGGTAGTGTTGAAGGGATTCGAGCCCGTACTAACGGGATGTATCAAAATTTTGTGGATATTTTATCATCAAAAAGCAAAAAGTAAATCAAATTTTCAGTGGTTTCGAACCCAGGTACGACTATACATCGTCGCACCCACCCGACTGTTCGAACCGCTAGTCCAACGTGACTTATTGAAATACGGTGAAAATTTGTATTACTTTTAATCTATTATAAGTGGTCGTAAAATCGGAGCTAAAATACCTAAGTACACAAAGAACAGAGTCAAAAAAAGTGGAGACTTCCTTACGCCAACAATTTTATTGTAATTTTATTATAATATTGGAACAACTTTCACAGTGAGTACATTTAAAATTAATGATTGTTATTGTGAACTCATTCAAATTATTTGTCAATTCCAATGATTTAACGAAATTAATAAATAGTGTGAAAAGTATTTTTTTTACCTATAATTTGTAAGATATTCCTTAGCTTATAAGCTAGTTTGTAAATAACATTACCCTCTGCGCCTTTTTACTTAAATTGTTCAAAACGATAAAAGAAAATTACCTCCAATTTTTTTTTAAATGTAAATAGAGCCTGTTTTTATTCTTAAAAAAAACAAGAGTCGAAAATTAGTTCGTTAACTAGTGGTTTTATTGAATTAATTTTAGATGTAATTTAGTTATGTCCCGAAAACGGAACTATTGGTCCGAAAAATATTTAGTCCTAAGGCGTCTCCAATTATCTCTGTTATTTTTCGAACAGTAGTTATTTTAGTTCCACTGAATTTATAGGGTTTGCCTGTGTGAGTGACTCGTAGCGGCCGATCACTCACACAGGCAAGATCTTTTTTTGTGTGAGTGACTCGTAGCGGCCGATCACTCACACAGGCAAAATCTTTTTTGCTCTTCCCAAATACAAGCTCCATAGATGCTTTCAACACTTGAAAAATTGCTTGGTACATAAAAAACAACATCCCATTTGCGGCAAATATATTACAATTAAACAATTATGCACAATTTAATAAGAAAATAGTGAAAAACTTCAACATAGAAAATCAGCGCCATCTAATAGCGGAGCTATGCTTAGTCCTGGACCAGAAACAACCTTAAACTCCATTTGGTAGGTATTCTACTAGCACAAACTTTTTGTGGTTCACTTATAACTATGACGATTAGGTACGCTTATGACTACCAATTTAACAGTTTTTTTCCATTCTATTAATGTAAGTCTCTTGAACTCTTCAATCGCCAGCGATCGAGATCAAAACTGGAATTCCTATTTTCAGACAGTACTTCCAGTCGCAATTTAGTTTATGGCTAGATTCGATTGTGACTGAGCAAAGAAAGCTTTTATGGTATTTTTCACGGTGGTTTGTATCAAATAAAAGATAAAACTATTCCGTTATGTAGGTATTGGAAATTCATAAAACAACTGTTGTTTTATTCGAAGGCATACTGCGTGTTTACAAGAAATCCTAGTAATATTATAAACGCGAAGGTTTGTAAGTATGGATGTTTGTTACTCTTTCACGCAAAAAGTACTGAACGGATATGGATGAAATTTGGCACAGAGGTAGATTATAGT
Source organism: Eupithecia centaureata (assembly GCA_944547425.1). Classification (NCBI taxonomy): domain Eukaryota; kingdom Metazoa; phylum Arthropoda; class Insecta; order Lepidoptera; family Geometridae; genus Eupithecia; species Eupithecia centaureata. The sequence continues at coordinate 3,252,796 of OX155679.1, forward strand.
CTGGAATAGGCTATATATTTATCCCGGAATTCCAACGGGAACGGGAATTACGCGGCTGAAACCGCGAGGCGCTGCTAGTTATAAATACTTGTCGACAGTCCTGGATTTCTAAACAGGCCGTAGAGGCCGCGGGCCTAGGGGCGGCGGCGTCCTAGGAGGGCGGCAGCGTCTCAGAGGACGGTCACTCGATTGCAGACAATACAATTTTATGTCTACGGGGGGGGGGGGGGGGGGGGGTGGGTGCGCAGCTAATATTGAACGGCTCTGGGGCGGCGGGAAAAAGTGGCCTACACTCATAAAAAATATAAATCCGGCACTGCTTGTCGATGGCCAAAATAGTCGACAAGCAAGAGTACCTACTTTCGCGAGAGACGCTGGACCATGGACCTTCCGGAAAGGGAATTTAGAATAACCCATAGGTACTATACATTTTCACTACGTTAAACCTAAGTGTCCTAAGCCTATGGAAAAAACTGTCGCCCTGCAAAGGGTCATTAAAAACATTAGCAGAAGAGCTCACGTCTCATCAATAATGCCGCAGTGATGGGATTTATACCTATTATATGTATTTTATCTCTGTGCCAAATTTCATCCAGATCCGTTCAGCAGGTTTTGCGTGAAAAAGAGTAACAAACATCCATCCATCTATCAATCTATCCATCCATCTATCCATTCATACTTACAAACTTTCGCGTTTATCAGTTCAATTCAGTTTGGTTCCACTGGGCTATACGGGTTTTCAAAAATTCTCACAGCATCTGAACGACGCGCGCGTCGTTCAGATGCTGTGAGAATTATGAAAACCCGTATAGCCCAGGGGAACCAAACTGAATTCCGGGATAAAATGTATCCCATGTCCAATCGTCCCGAGTTCCATTTGAATTCATTCTATTCCGTCGTGATGCGTGGTTAAAGAATTTTTCTTTCACCCTCTCTCCCAGGGGAACCTTACCGAATTCCGGGATAAAAAGTATCCCATGTCCTTCCTTGTAGTATGAACTCAAATCGTCCCGAGTTTCATTCCAACTCATTCAGCAGTTTCGGCGTGATGCGCGGTAAAGGAATTTTACTTTCATACCCTCTCCCATGGGAACCTTACTGAATTCCGGGATAAAAAATATCCTATGTCCTTCCTCGAAGTATGACCTATAATCATGCCGAGTTTCATTTGAATCCATCAAGTAGTTTCGGCGTGATGCGCGTTTACGATACAGACAGACAGACAGACAGACAGACAGACATGAATAAAAAAAATTACAGTTTTGGCTTGAGTATCGATAATAGAGTGCCCTACAAAAAAAAATTTCAAAATATCTTCAATGTACAGAATTGGACCTGTTACAGTTTTATTATAAGTATAGATTTGCTTAAATTAACTAGCGACCCGCCCCGGCTTCGCACGGTTTTATTATACGTATAAACCCACCTCTTGAATCACTCTATCTATTAAAAAAAGCGCATCAAAATCCGTTGCGTAGTTTTAAAGATTTAAGCATACAAAGGGACAGAGAAAGCGACTTTGTTTTATACTATTTATATTCCCTCTAGCCTTAGTTTATAAATTAACTAGCGACCCGCCCCGGCTTCGCACGGTTTTATTATACGTATAAACCCACCTCTTGAATCACTCTATCTATTAAAAAAAGCGCATCAAAATCCGTTGCGTAGTTTTAAAGATTTAAGCATACAAAGGGACAGAGAAAGCGACTTTGTTTTATACTATTTATTTACCTAGTGATAAATAATGCTGGACAATCCATACAGCAACATCTAGCCCCTAAGTAAGCTACTCAAAGCTTGTGTTGAACTAGATAACTGATATAATTAATAAATTATTTAACTATACTTACATAGAAAACACCCAGACCAACGGAACATATTTCTGCAGATCGTACATAAATTTGTTTCGAGGCGGGAATCGAACCCGCAACCTCTTGCGTCGCAGGCGCGCCCACTGCGCCACTGAGATCAACAAATTTACTATTGTTATAAGTATTAAATTACCTATATCTATAAGTGAGATTCAATATGTTTAACGTAACGTACGTACGAACGTAATGAAATAAGTCGGGGTACAATATTGGCATGGCAACATCCATCACCCCTCCTATCGTCTGTCTTACAGTCTTACAGGTGGCCCTGCTATGTCATCAATCCATCATATAGAGGCAAAGATAAGTATGTTACCTATATCATCATCATCATCAGCCTATATTAGTCCACTGCTGCACTAGGCCTCCATAGCGAGTAGCGCCATAGTGCCCTGTCTTCAGCTTGACGCATCCAGCATCTGCCAGCAGTCCTTCGCAGATCGTCATTCCACCTGGCCGGAGGGCGTCCTACACTACGTTTACCGAGTCGCGGTCTCCACTCAAGAACACGTTTACCCCAACGATTGTCGGTTCTTCGCGCGATATGGTCGGCCCACTGCCACTTCAACTTGCTAATTCTTTGAGCTATGTCGAACTTTGGTTCTCTGTTACATGTCTGTCTTGTTCTGTCTTGTCACCTAAGTCTTGTACTTAAGATCTTTTTAAATAGGAAGGTATACCTATTATTAATTTATTAATCTAGGGTAGGTACTTACTACAGTTAATACTACCCATCTACATATGACAATGACAGAACTAATATAAGAAATAATGCTGGACAATCCACACAGCAGCATCATCTAGCTCCAAGCTAAGCAGAGCTTGTGTATCTAACACATGGGTACCCATGGGTACACTATAGGGTACTAACTAATGGTACTATACCTACATACTAGATGACCGATATAACCTAGATATAGGTACTTATTAAGTACATAGATATATATTTTGTATGCAAGTGATATTAGGTAGGTAGGTACTTTGTTTTCATTAGGTAGATAATTGTATGTAGCGTTTGAAAAAATAGTTTATCTATTAAGTCATTGGAACTTTTTGCTATACCCATCATTTATATTCTCTTTGTACCTATCATAAATACAAAGTAGACATTTATTTGCTTAAAAATCTGTGTTTATTTGGAAATATTTACAGCTGTAATATTAATAAATCTGTGATCGATAGTAAAAGTCTTGCAACATATACCAAACTATTTGTATTCTAGATAATCAAGGTACTAAGATTGCGTATGATATACTTCGAAAAATAGAGGAGTTTTCTGAGAACAATGTTAGTTGTCTTGCAGTGGATCCCGTCGCATATAGGCCTGTCGTGAACGAGTAGGCTGACCGACTAGTACCTACTCACTCATCATCCATAGCTAGCTGCCCTTGACCGTGTAACCAAGCCGAGGGCTACCAGGTTCTCCAGGCACCGAAAGAATATGATATTGATGGCGTCTTCCACCTATTATCTTATCCCAACACCAGTGAAGCTAGGATCCGATTTGATTTAGCGATATTAAAATCGAAGATCGCGAGTGCCCGCGAGTTTCACGCAAGCGAGTTGACGAATAAGTCGTGTGCAGCTGTGGCAATTAGATGACACTACAGATAAAACTTTACAAAAACCAACATATTTATTTATAGCATTAACAATTTTACTAAACTAGTTTCATAAATAAGATTTCAATGAAGCATAACTTAATATTTTTGATGTTTTATACAAAAAAGAACAACGCTTTAATAATACCTACCTAACTCAAAAACTAGGTAGGTAGGTACTGGTTATCTGGCTATCTTTTGGGACGCCGAACCACACGACAAGCACCGACGGTCAAATAAAAATACTAGAATCATTAAAATCAGTCCACCCAGAAAAGATTTCGTTTGTCTATCACATAAAAATACAGTCGAATTTTGAATCCTCCTTTTTTAAGAACCTGGTTTACGTTTATACAAATGTACGGTTTTCTATAGTTATGCATACATCCAGCTTTTTTATGTAGGTCTCTGTTTGAATCAGACAGACTAGAAATTAAAATATTATGCCAATATTATACATGCCAACCCTGGAAAATAATTTTGCGATGCATAGGTAACTCTTGTCTTGTTGATAACATACTTTTACTAAAACAGAATGGATTCATCATCACGCTATGCTGGCGTCAAGACTGGACCACCAATTGAGGTTTTCCAACTAATGAAACAATTTGCTGACGACCCTTTTGAAAATAAAGTAAACTTGAGCGTTGGCGGTACGTATTTTATTGCAATTCATCTTACCTATGTACTTAGGGACATATGAATTGATTGGATATAAAAAAATACTTAAGTACATTCTAGAACTTAAAAGGTCTTTCTTTACGTGTGAAGAACGAAATGATCTATCACTCCCCAAGCATTCTCTTGCTCTAAATCAAAAATTTGAAAAGGCGCTGGTCCAAACTAGTTGATTATACCTAATTTATTTTCCCAGCATACAGAGATGAAAAAGGCAAACCATGGGTCCTTCCAGTGGTCAGACAGGCTGAGAAGCAAATGGCAGCAGACGATACATTGCTCCACGAGTATCTACCAGTTTTAGGTCAGTTTTCTATCAATTTCAGTATCTACCTAGTTAGGTACTTGAAACATATTATGAATGAAGGTTGCCTACTCTAAATAGTTTATTCACCAAACCATGACTCAACACGATTCAACTTTCTTTTCACCAAAATATGATAAGCCCTACTTGACAATTATGTAGGATTTTTTAAGTCTCCTCTTTTATATTTAAGTTCATGACAAGTAAAATTGGTATTATGTACGAATAAATTCTCTATTCTGTATTCAAGGATAGCAACAGCCACACACAGCCGCCGCAGCATCCATTGCTATATTATTAATATTGTTGCAATACAATAGGTAACACCTTTAACTATTTACATAGGTAAGTATATTTTGTTTCCAGGTTTGGAACCATTCACTAACCATTCAGTGTTGATGCTGCTTGGATCTGATAGTCCTGCTCTTTCCAGCGGCCGTGTGAGTTTTTTTTTAAATATGTTTTGTGTATCTGGACAATTGAAAAAAGAGGCTTTAATTAACTAACCGAGCGTATCGCCTCTGTTTCAAGTCTGGTTGTATGTTAGATTAGCTTACGAAAACTTACTACTTACTTACTTCCAGGTCTACTTACGTCTATTCAAAAGATCAGCCAGATCGTAGTTTTTGCGTGAAGCTAAGTTTTTCGATACTTCGGCACAGTTTCAAGCGCCACGGTCACGAAATGACTTTGTTCCTTAGTATTAGAAACCATGATAGTTTTAAGTCTTATTCTTTTGGTTTATAACTGAAACAGTGAAAACTTATACCTACTTATCATTTTATCTCCCGGAATAATCAGTAAATATTTTGGTAAGCGTAGGTGATTTTTAAACCGAAAATATACAAAAATAATAAGGTAAAATAATAGGTAGGTACATATCTAAACAAAAATATAAATGCATAAGACAAGTAGGTACAATGGGCGGCCCCAGAAGCGATCTCTTCCAAATATTCTCAAAAAAAAGAGAACCCATCAAACAAAATATCTTTTGACTCAATAAGTATACTTATTTAAGTAAAATTATATTCTCAGGCTTTTGGGGTCCAAACCCTGTCCGGGACTGGAGCCTTGAGGGTCGGCGCCGATTTGTTATGCAAACAACTCAAGTACAACACATTCTACGTCTCATCACCGACATGGGGTAAGTAAAAGTATCAGTTCGGTCTATTCGCTGACGACGAGCTTATTCATAACTAGCGGCCCGTCCCGGTTTCGCACAAGTATTTAAAGAAAATTTCAAGCATACACACTCGCACACATATTGCCTTTATTTTTGAGTCGGGCTATATTATTATATACCTACCTAATATAATATTATATAATATGTATATAATATGAGCCATTTAGGGTGGAAACCCTTGGTCCTTGGGGTCCTGGGGCACACACAATTTTTAAAGATCTTTCGAAACTTCTCATATAGTCCACAGGAGATCAGAATGCTGGCTTCTATTTTGGTCAACGAATTAGCATTGCCATTCAACGTAGCAATGCTGGCAGCATGCTGGGTACTCTGCCTTCTGGTGACGGCTTAGATTTTTAAGAGTTTGTTATAATTGTATATACCTACTAGTGAGTTATGGAATTATTAAGGTACGTAAATTAATAAATTTTTCTCTATATGTATAATATGTACATAAAGAAAGTTTGGATATTATTATTTTATGATTTTTTGTTAATTTTCTTAGGATTTTTTGTAAGTTTTTGATATTTGATTAATACCTATATTTGTACTACTTTTTACCGCAAAAGTATTTGTCTGGTGAAACGTGAAGTTTAGATATCCGGAACCTGAGGGGAAGGTTGCTATGAATGGACCATATAACTTTACGACCAAAACGTAGTCTTAATATGAAACTAGTTATTATTTTTAAATCTAAGTAGGTACCTTTATTTACTATCATCACACGCGCAAACAAAACGAGTTAAGACTGCGTACGAAGAAAGTAAATCTTTAGCTGTTGCCTTCTTTGGACAACGGGCACCTTCATTGAACCACTAGGTTGCGATCATTGGAAATAACTGAAAGCGCTATAGGGAGTGCAAGGTAAAGATGGGTGTTCCCCAGGGTTCAATCTCGTAACCTCTTCTCTTTTTATTATATACTAGCTGGTGCCCGCGACTTCGTCTGCGCATGATTAGTATTTCGAGTACTTGCGATTTTACTTCCGTAATTCCCTTTCCCGTGGGATTTTCGGGATAAAATAAAGCCTATGTGTTATTCCAGCTTACAATCTATCTCTGTGCCAAATTTCATCCAGATCCGTTCAGCAGTTTTAGCGTGAAAGAGTAACAAACATCCATCCATCCATCAATCTATCCATCCATCTATCCATTCATACTTACGAACTTTCGCGTTTATCAGTTCAATTCAGTTAGGTTCCCCTGGGAGAGAGGGTGAAAGAAAAATTCTTTAACCACGCATGACGCCGAAACTGCTGAATGAGTTGGAATGAAACTCGGGACGATTTGAGTTCATAGTACAAGGAAGGACATGGGATACTTTTTATCCCGGAATTCTGTAAGGTTCCCCTGGGAGAGAGGGTGAAAGAAAAATTCTTTAACTACGCATCACGACGGAATTGAATGAATTCGAATGGAACTCGGGACGATTGGACATGGGTTACATTTTATCCTGGAATTCAGTTTGGTTCCCCTGGGCTAAACGAGTGTGTACGCGTCGTTCAGATGCTGTGAGAAATTTTTGAACCCGTTTAGCCCAGGGGAACCAAACTGAATTCCAGGATAAAATGTAACCCATGTCCAATCGTCCCGAGTTCCATTCGAATTCATTCAATTCCGTCGTGATGCGTAGTTAAAGAATTTTGCTTTCACCCTCTCTCCCAGGGGAACCTTACAGAATTCCGGGATAAAAAGTATCCCATGTCCTTCCTTGTACTATGAACTCAAATCGTCCCGAGTTTCATTCCAACTCATTCAGCAGTTTCGGCGTCATGCGTGGTTAAAGAATTTTTCTTTCACCCTCTCTCCCAGGGGAACCTTACTGAATTCCGGGATAAAAAGTGTCCTATGTCCTTCCTCGTATTATGACCTATAATCATGCCGAGTTTCATTTCAATCCATCAAGTAGTTTCGGCGTGATGCGCGTTTACGATACAGACAGACAGACAGACAGACATGAATGAAAAAAAATACAGTTTTGGCTTGAGTATCGATAATAGAAAGCCCTCCAAAAAAAATTTTCAAAATATCTTCAATGTACAGAATTTGACCTGTTACAGTTTTATTATAAGTATAGATTAATGACGTATGGACTGTTCTCGACCAAGTAGATGTCATCTTATGGAGGGGTTAAAACAGCACGAATGGCGAATGGTCTATTTTGCCTACTTTCAAAATGATTTACGGGATATTAGTCTGAGATAATGAGGTGCCGCTAATGCTAATCGAATATTCCTGTTACAGAAACGGGCAATACGTTACGCATTAGGTTTAAGGTTTTTAGAATCGTGTAGATATAGGTAAGTTTAGAGAATTAGGCGTAATGACAATGGTGGAAGAATACATCTATCAGAATATACGTACGTAAATGATGGACATAGTTACAATAACTTTACTGTTCTAATAAAAATAACTTAACTATCACAAAAACGAGATAGGTAACCTAAAATCTCAAAAAGTTTTGTTTGCAATCAATAAATTATACAATATGTTACCAAATGATGTAAGAATTATGTCAGATATCAAATTTGAATATTTTATTAAAAATAGACAAACACGCAGAGTCGCAGACCATTATGGATGGATACAGTGATTCTTATATGTAAAAAGTTGTTTTGAGTAAAAAAATAAAATTTTGACCATCGCAAAAACACTTATCCACGTCACTTTTAACCACGAGTCGCAGTGTAACTGGGGTAAGAGGGGGGTGCAACTGAGTCGCCAAAAACTTATTTCGATAACTTTAGTTGTTGCTAGGTTGCAACATCAACTCTTATTCCACTTGTAACTATAGACCCTAATCAGCAGAATGTAACCCCCGTTCCAGAGAACCACAACCTGGTATTCTCGGATGCTGGCTTCACAACCGGCCGCACCTACCGCTACTGGAACGCGAAGACCTGCAGCATCGACTTCGAAGGCCTCATCGAAGACTTGAAGAGTGCTCCTCAGAACTCTGTGATCATTCTCCACGCCTGCGCACACAACCCCACTGGCCTGGATCCTACCCACGATCAATGGATAAAGATAGCTGATGTTATGGAAGTAGGATGAATAACTTTATACCTACCTAAAAAGATTCGAATCATTTCTTGTTTTTTTGTGACAAAAATGGCCGTAACTAATAGATTTTTGTTGTTAGGTTTGCCTAACTGTTTGATTAGGTATTCTGATATTCGCGACGCAGACAAATTCAACAAACCATTCAAAGATCATTATAATATACGTTCAGTCATTTTTGAATCATAAATAATGTTACTACTTTGTTTTATACATATAGTAGGTAATACTGAGATTTTCTGTTATGTTAGGAATATGTTGTTCTAAACCCTCGGCGCGCAGGTCATACTCATTTGACGGCTCTTGTTTCGTTTAAAGAATCAACTAAACCCATTCTTCACAGGAGCAAAGACTGTTCCCGTTCTTCGACAGTGCTTACCAAGGCTTCGCTAGTGGTGACTTAGACAACGACGCCTGGGCCGTCCGTTACTTCGCACAGCGCGGTTTTGAGCTTCTTTGCGCCCAGTCCTACGCCAAGAACTTTGGACTCTACAGTTAGTTAGTATTCCTACTTACAGCTTACTTTACCATGAGTACAGTTCGCTAGCGGTGGCAGAACAGTATAGAATAATGCATCAAAAGCATCTGTTATCTGCTATGTACCCATAACGCTGCTTAGGTACTTTAGGAATCGACAATGAGGTAATACGTAAAGGAATCGACTTTAGCTGAGGAATTTCGAACATAATACCTATTATTATTTCCATAAAATTTCCAGACGAGCGCGTAGGCTGTTTGGCCATAGTGCTAAAAGACGCCGCGTTAGTAGCGCCCGTCAAGTCGCAAGCCACTTGGATAGTGCGCGGGATGTACTCCAACCCGCCGGCGCACGGCGCGCGCGTCGTCACGACCGTACTCGGGAACCAGCGGATGTATGACGAATGGTAAGTATTTACTAGCAGATGTATGACGAGTGGTACGTAATAAATAACTGATATATGACGAGTGTCCGCAAGGTGGGGTTCTCTCGCCGCTCCTGTGGGTACTGGTCGCGAACGAACTCTTGGACTCGCTTGCTGAACAAAGACGGTATTCTTACGATCGCATATTTAGACGATATAATCATGGTATCGTGGCTTCTTGAAGCAACTTTGTGTGAAAAAGATGAAGTGCACCTCTGATAGTGGAAACTTGGTGCACCAAACACAATCTGTCAGCAAACCCGAAAAAAAACCTACTCCTTCTAAACCTACTCTCTCCTACTCTAACTTGTACCTACTCTTTAATTGCAAAACCAAACAACCAAGACTTGAACTACCCTTTGCTGACAACTTAATTTTCTTTTCAGGAGAGGCCACATTAAGATGATGTCAACCAGAATTATTGAAATGAGAGCAGCCCTGAGGTCTGAACTCCTAAAGTGAGTTTTATATAAATACTAGCCTCGGCTTTGCACGGTTTTATTATACGTAAAAACCTGCCTCTTGAATCACTCTATATAAAAAAAAATATAATATATAATCCGTTGAGTAGTTTTAAAGATTTAAGCATTCAAAGGGATATAGGGACATAAGGACATAGGGACTGAGAAACCGACTTTGTTTTATACTATGTAGTGATGCAATAAGGCGCTCATTAGGGGAGGCCTATTATGGGGAAATTCACTAAACTTGTTACTTTCTTCCTTCTTAACCTATTTTTTTCAATTAGATTTAAGTAGTGTGTATTATTATGATAATTTATTGTAAACTTGACTATACCAAGTGTTCTGTATGTTCCTAAGGTACAAATAAATAAACTGAAACTAAACTTCTGTCCATAGACTGAACACGCCCGGCAACTGGGACCATATCGTAAAACAGATCGGTCTCTTCTCCTACACCGGCCTGTCGAAGCGCCAATCGGAACACCTCATTCAAGAGTTCCACATCTACCTGCTAAGGTCTGGACGCATCAACATATGCGGGCTGAATCACTCCAACGTTGGCTACGTCGCCAAGGCTATGAATGAAGCGATCACCAAGTTCCCGGCTGAACAGTAATTGCTTTTATTTACCAGTTCAGATAGATCAAATTGTGACATTGTCTCTTCAAGGTGATCCTGACATCTTGAGGGTCAAGGCACATTGACCGCTATTTAGTATTTTAGTAAGTTATTATATGTATTATAACTGTTATATACAAGACCCTTATAAACCAGAGATTAATTTGAAGTGTCACGAGGTCACGGTTCGACCTAGGTACAAATTTGTCAAGGAGCTATAAAAAAGTCATTCCCATTTCCAGGGAAAAGGTCTCGTCCTAGATTGTACTCTACACACATCTCGCAGAACATTACCCCCTATTCCTAATCTTTCCTAGCCCAACTTCCTCAAAAAGCAGAGTAGCACTGGATTTTAACAGCTGCCTTATAGATTCCCTGTAGATATAGGACATTTTCCACTCAACGGAACGGCTTCGGCTCGAGGAAGCCGAAATTTAAATATTGGCACGTGATTCCACTGACGGCACCGATACGGCTACTAAGTTTTCAGGCTTTCCCGGGCCTGAGCCGTTCCGGTGAGTGAATATATACTTATAATGACATTAAATATTGTGGGAGAGACAAGCATTTACACACAAGTATTTTATGCTCGCTGCTAAAGATTGAACATCGTCGTCATACAAATAAATAAAAACTAGAAGACAGGTCGGGCTTATGTTGACTGTACTCACATTTCGTGGATGTTAAAGAGAATACAGTTTAAATTTAATAAATGATGCCGGATATGACAACATTTTGACTTTGATGTTTATGGGATAAAATAATGAGTGTGTGACATTATTTTATCCCATTAACATATTTGAGTGATGTTCCTTCCTATGACATCCAAAAATTATTCCCATACCTAGGTTTATAACCTGTTATTAAGGCAAATAATAATTTCATAAAACTGATACAGGGAGAGCGGCGCAAGCTCGACGCAGAACGAGCACTGTCCTTGTTAACGAATCAACAGGTGAACAACAAAGCCTAGCACAGCACCAATCGCGATTCTCAGTCGCATCACACGAGACCGAGCGACTGTGTTTTGGCTGCGCGGACGGAAAAACTGTTTTTAGAAGGATTTTTACAAAGTTGTCTGTTTAAATCGAGGGAAAACAAGGTATTCAGTGCTATTGTAACATATTACCACATATTTGTTGTAGTAGTGTAAATAAAAATATTGCAATTTTGCAGAATAATTTTGTTTAGTAGGTAGGTAGGTAGTAGATATGTTAGAATTGTTATTTTTGCAAAATGTCTGTTGGGGCAAAAGAAGTCGGGGTTCATTGGGATAGTAGGATTATGTGTATATAAAGAAAATATTTCATACTAATATGTTCCTTTTTATTTGCAGGTTAAACCCATTACTGAATGGAAATATCTCTGTATCGAACATAATTTGATATGTATTTACTGCTTTTTATTTTTATTGATTTTTTGTAAAACAATATTAAGACTGTGTAATGTCATGCAGTGTTAAACGCGTAGCAACAGGTAGCACGGTGCATTTTAGGTTTCTTTTGTTCTATTTTACTTACTATTTTATGTAACTCATTTATTATTGTAGCAATATATTGATCACTTGTTTGTTTATATTTTGGTTTAATTTATTTATTCTACAATATCTAATAACCCTCTTTCCTTTGACAAAAATGTCATGGCTTGACATTTCAGAAATGAAAAATGCAATAGGCACAACATAGCAGATAATATTTATTTATACTTACAAAAAGTAACTTTATATTCTAAGTAGATACGGTCTACTATGACTCCATGGCTTCGTTGGGCTCCGTCGTGATCGAAAGCAGTGGCCGCGACCCGAAGCGATTCGTGACTGAAAACAAGGAAAAATAAGAAGTTAAAAAAATACCTATAACACTTTGAATTATATCTCGTTTTTATTGATGTTTTATATGTAGTTAACCTATAGTATAAGCCGATTCAATAAAGAAACGAATCTTAAATGGCGGCGCTTATCATGGCCTCTCGCTTGCACACTAGTGCCGTCTATACTCACTCACGCGCGTACAGTATGCAGAAAAAAAGCAGTCTTGTTTTGCTTTCACGCTGCAGCTGTCTTGATGCGCCTGGTGATCTGAACTGTTACGAATTCGTTGTTATAATTTTCTGTTATTTTTCCGTTGTTACTTGTTTGTTATTGTTATTCTGTTGAGTTTTGTTTTATTTTTAAGTTTCGTTGTTAGACGTGTGGCTACGCTAGCGTGGTACACAAAAAATTGCTTATATTAATCGAGGTCACAAACTATGTATAAGTATTCCAAGTTTCATCAAAATTGGTTCAGTTTTTGCATGAAGATTGACTAGCATCCATCCATCTTAAATGTGAAAGCTTGTGAAGAAGGATAGATATACAGGGTTACAGGAAAAATCGTGCTAGATCCGTTAAGGGCGTGGAGTACCCATCATTTCTGACTTATTTCACTATGAAACACCCTACCCTAAACTTAACCCTTTTCGAGATATTCGACTTTTAATTTTTTTATTAAAAATTGCCGATTTTTAGGCTACTAAATTTATTTTTGTTTACTTTGTGTATCTTATTATTATTTTTATTGCATTTTTACATGTGTAATAAGATGCTTTAGGACGTCAATCATTAAAATAATGCATAAATTAATTGAATAGACCGTAGTAGAAAAGTGAAAGTTAAGAAATAAAAAAAAAATTAGAAAGTTTATTTTTCTCTAAGGGATATCTAAAAAAAATATTATGGCAATTCTTCGGCAGATGTTTTTAAAAATATCTACGTTTCATCAGCTATCTAACGAGGTATAATAATCTAGGGTTTTATTCAATTGCATTGAAAAAAAATTAGTTTTATAGGCGACAGTGGAGAAGAAAATTTATACTTAGCCCTAAAAAGTAAAAGTAAAACAATAGGTAAGCATGAAATGTCATTTATTAAAGGTTTTCACACAACTTTTTCTTATTCTACAGTTCATGTTCAACATGGCCGCCTCTATTTCTGATACATTGTCGCATCCTTCTACGGAGACCAGTCTTCACTACTCCAGTGGTCAACGTGGTCCTCATTTTATTTGCTGCATCCACAATCCTTTCTCTTAGGTCTTCCACAGACGAAACTGGATTCGGCTCGCTGTACACAAGACTTTTCATGCACCCCCACACATGAAAATCCATGGGGGTTAGGTCCGGACTTCTTGCTGGCCATGGCAACGGCCCACCTCGTCCTATCCATTTGTTTGGATAATTTGTGTCCAGCCAGTCTCTGACACTTCTCCTGAAATGGGCAGGGCAGCCATCGTGTTGGAACCACATGTCCCTGATCAGGTTGAGTGGCAGATCATCCAGCAAATCACTCAAGTCTGCTCTCAGGAAATTTTCGTAGCTTTCCCCATTTAAATTATCCGTAGAAAGTAAGGTCCAATCAAATGATTGGAGATAATGCCCATCCACACATTCACGCTGAATCTTCGTTGGGACCCCTTCACTCTTTTCTTATTGGGATTCCTTAGTGCTTTTGGGGCCCAGTAATGGGCGTTGTGATAGTTAGTTATGCCATCTTTATCAAATTTGGACTCATCCGTCCACAAGATATTTCTTAGAAAATCTGGGTCTTCTACGTCAGCATTTAGCATAAATCTGCAAAAGTCCAATCTTCTCGCGGGGTCTCCTTCTTCAATAACGTGTACCGGCGTGTAATGGTATGGGTATAGGCCAGCAGTATGCACTGTAAACCACACTCTCCATTGCGAAAGTCCCAGATCACGGGCAACAATATTAGTGGAAGTAGTCGGATCCGCTCGAAAGCGTTGCACTATCTCATTGTCCTGTTCTTCGTCGTCAATTCGTGGTCTACCCATGTCTGTACTACGTCTCAAAACAGAGCCAGATTCTCGAAGTCTTCGATAAACTCTGTCAAAAACGGCCACATCCGGCACTCGACGACCGGGGTAGCGAGTTACGTATTCGTTGCGAGCTTGCGCAGATACACAATCGCAGTATCCGTAACAAATAAGCATATCAGCATATTCCTCAGGTGTGTAGGACGTCATCTTCAACACTTCCGTATCACAGGTACAAATCAGAGTCCGGTTAACAAGTATAGTAGTCACAAATCAGAAGAAATAGTCCAGAATCACAGCCAAGTCGAGAAAAAGAGCAAAACGATATCACATCTACTATGTACGAAGCACAAAAGCAGACTGACAACCAAAACAATACCCCCTGTTGTATTCCCAGCCCTAACCGGTCTCTACACATTTTTTCTTTCATTCATACCTACATAAATCGTCACTTGTCTCGCTCTCACGGTGTGTCTGAACTTGAAGGACAATAGGCGCGGGACCGTTAGAACTGCTACCTGGAGCGTCCCAACTACTTTTTTTCCACGAAATGTAATACAAACCCTAGATTGTTATACCTCGTTAGATAGCTGATGAAACGTAGATATTTTTAAAAACATTTGCCGAAGAATTGCCATAATATTTTTTTAGATATCCCTTAGAGAAAAATAAACTTTCTAATTTTTTTTTTATTTCCTAACTTTCACTTTTCTACTACGGTCTATTCAATTAACTTATGCACTATTTTAATCATTGACGTCCTAAAGCATCTTATTACACATGTAAAAATGCAATAATAATAATAATAAGATACACAAAATAAACAAAAATAAATTTAGTAGCCTAAAAATCGGCACTTTTCAATAAAAAAATTAAAAGTCGAATATCTCGAAATGGGTTAAGTTTAGGGTAGGGGGTTTCATAGTGAAATAAGTCAGGAATGGTGGTTACTCCACGCTCTTAACGGATCTAGCACGATTTTTCCTGTAACCCTGTATATCTTCACAATCTTTCATATTCATATTATTAGTAGGATAAGCAGTTATGTATGTATGAAGTCTTCCAAAAATGAATGTTTGGACTGAGGTAGGTGTAGGTAGATGTTGTGTAGATTAGATATATGAATGTGCATACGACTTTAGTCACCTTTTGATGAAGCTGTATTATTTGAAATAAATACGACCCGGTCTTGTTTTTATTACTTATAACTTGAAAAATCTTTGATCTGAAATTTTGGATGCTAACTGTACTATCTGTCAACGCAAGTACAAGTCGCCATTTTAGATTCGTTTCTCTAATGAACCGGCTTATATACATATTATGACGATTACAAGTCTTCCAACTTTTTGAATCGTTATATCTCAGAAACGTAGCTGTAAAGTATGAGGACATTTTTACAGGTAAATAAAACAATTAGTTTTTTTTAACTTACGCGATCAGAACACATTATTATATAGGGCATAGGTATTATATATGGTATTATTAAAGGGTATTTATCGCGTTTATTTACCTATTTTTCACGACGTTTCAATAGTTTTACACTCTGTCGTGGTCACGGGATGACTGTTGACATCCCATGACCAGGTAAATAAATGCGATAAATACCCGTAGATATTTATAATAATGTGTTCTGATCGCGTAAGTTTAAAAACTAACTGTTTTTGGGACCTTTGATCCTGAGTAAACTTTTTCGTAGTGTAGGACGCCCTCCGGCCAGGTGGGATGACGATCTACGAAAGACTGCTGGCAGATGCTGGATGCGTCATGCTGAAGACAGGGCGCTATGGCGGTCATTACTAATATAGGCTGATGATGATTATGATGAAACTTTTTCGTAAGCAATTTGTACCCTGGTATTAAGCGTCACACGAGTATGTCTCGCACGGGTATGGCTTGCACCGGCGGGTTGCTAGTCACATGAGTATGCGTCACATGTTTGATACTGACATGTTTCACTGATGGTGAGATCCACCAGCTCTATGTAGTGCTCCTTGTTGTCTCCGCCGACCGCCACGCTGTAGGGCGCGTCCGGACACAGCGCGGCGCACAGCGCCTGCCCCACGCGGCCCGCGCGCTCGCTCGCTTGCACCGGCGGGTTGCTAGTCACATGAGTATGCGTCACATGTTTGATACTGACATGTTTCACTGATGGTGAGATCCACCAGCTCTATGTAGTGCTCCTTGTTGTCTCCGCCGACCGCCACGCTGTAGGGCGCGTCCGGACACAGCGCGGCGCACAGCGCCTGCCCCACGCGGCCCGCGCGCTCGCTCGCTTGCACCGGCGGGTTGCTAGTCACATGAGTATGCGTCACATGTTTGATACTGACATGTTTCACTGATGGTGAGATCCACCAGCTCTATGTAGTGCTCCTTGTTGTCTCCGCCGACCGCCACGCTGTAGGGCGCGTCCGGACACAGCGCGGCGCACAGCGCCTGCCCCACGCGGCCCGCGCGCTCGCTCGCTTGCACCGGCGGGTTGCTAGTCACATGAGTATGCGTCACATGTTTGATACTGACATGTTTCACTGATGGTGAGATCCACCAGCTCTATGTAGTGCTCCTTGTTGTCTCCGCCGACCGCCACGCTGTAGGGCGCGTCCGGACACAGCGCGGCGCACAGCGCCTGCCCCACGCGGCCCGCGCGCTCGCTCGCTTGCACCGGCGGGTTGCTAGTCACATGAGTATGCGTCACATGTTTGATACTGACATGTTTCACTGATGGTGAGATCCACCAGCTCTATGTAGTGCTCCTTGTTGTCTCCGCCGACCGCCACGCTGTAGGGCGCGTCCGGACACAGCGCGGCGCACAGCGCCTGCCCCACGCGGCCCGCGCGCTCGCTCGCTTGCACCGGCGGGTTGCTAGTCACATGAGTATGCGTCACATGTTTGATACTGACATGTTTCACTGATGGTGAGATCCACCAGCTCTATGTAGTGCTCCTTGTTGTCTCCGCCGACCGCCACGCTGTAGGGCGCGTCCGGACACAGCGCGGCGCACAGCGCCTGCCCCACGCGGCCCGCGCGCTCGCTCGCTTGCACCGGCGGGTTGCTAGTCACATGAGTATGCGTCACATGTTTGATACTGACATGTTTCACTGATGGTGAGATCCACCAGCTCTATGTAGTGCTCCTTGTTGTCTCCGCCGACCGCCACGCTGTAGGGCGCGTCCGGACACAGCGCGGCGCACAGCGCCTGCCCCACGCGGCCCGCGCGCTCGCTCGCTTGCACCGGCGGGTTGCTAGTCACATGAGTATGCGTCACATGTTTGATACTGACATGTTTCACTGATGGTGAGATCCACCAGCTCTATGTAGTGCTCCTTGTTGTCTCCGCCGACCGCCACGCTGTAGGGCGCGTCCGGACACAGCGCGGCGCACAGCGCCTGCCCCACGCGGCCCGCGCGCTCGCTCGCTTGCACCGGCGGGTTGCTAGTCACATGAGTATGCGTCACATGTTTGATACTGACATGTTTCACTGATGGTGAGATCCACCAGCTCTATGTAGTGCTCCTTGTTGTCTCCGCCGACCGCCACGCTGTAGGGCGCGTCCGGACACAGCGCGGCGCACAGCGCCTGCCCCACGCGGCCCGCGCGCTCGCTCGCTTGCACCGGCGGGTTGCTAGTCACATGAGTATGCGTCACATGTTTGATACTGACATGTTTCACTGATGGTGAGATCCACCAGCTCTATGTAGTGCTCCTTGTTGTCTCCGCCGACCGCCACGCTGTAGGGCGCGTCCGGACACAGCGCGGCGCACAGCGCCTGCCCCACGCGGCCCGCGCGCTCGCTCGCTTGCACCGGCGGGTTGCTAGTCACATGAGTATGCGTCACATGTTTGATACTGACATGTTTCACTGATTCAGAGATGTCTCAGTGATCAACAGGTTCAATACCGGATCTGATCACCGAATGCTCCGAGGCACTCTGAATATCAACTTAAAGCTTGAAAGAAACCGTCTGATGAAGTCCACGCTCCGACCTAATCCAATCCAAATCATGGCGGGCACCGAGAAGTTTCAGCAGCTTCTCGGGGATAGATTCGCTGCCTTGGAACCCACTGATGACGCTGACGAGACCCTACACAATCTGGTCGAAACGTTGAGGGACGAGGGCACTAAGTTCTGCAGCAAGCTAGGTACTGGCAGGAAGTCCAAACTCTCGGATGAGACTCTGGATCTGATGACAAAAAGACGGGAAACCACCCAAATGTCTTCGTTAGAGAGGTCAGACCTGAACAAGCGAATCGCGAAGATGGTACGGCGTGACCTTCGGAGCTCCAACACACGCCTCATTGAAGAGGCGATAGAGCGAAACCGAGGGTCCAAAGTATTCACTCAACAGCTTGGCAGGAGCCACCTGACGAAGCTTAAAACGCACGACGGGAGGATCGTTTTGTCGAAGCCAGAGATCTCAGCTGAGATAGAAGACTTCTATGGCCGTTTGTACACTGCACATGCCCCTCAGTCCCGAAGAGATGACCATGATTCTAGAGCCACCCTGACACGCCACTATACCGACGAACTGCCAGATTTCAGCCAAGATGAAATCGTGTTAGCTCTGAGGCAGCTTAAAAATGGAAAAGCCCCGGGTGAGGACGGTATTACTTCAGAGCTTCTAAAGGCAGGAGGAGCCCCCATTATACAGGAGCTACAGAGCCTCTTTAATACCGTCCTTCACAGTGGGAGAACTCCTAAGGCGTGGAGCGGGGGTTTGGTGGTGCTCTTTTTTAAGAAGGGCGATAAAACCCTCCTTAAAAACTATAGACCCATCACACTCCTGAGCCACGTCTATAAGCTGTTCTCGCGAGTGGTCACGAATCGTCTCGCCAGGAGACTCGACGAGTTTCAGCCACCGGAACAGGCCGGGTTCCGCGGAGGATATGGCACCATAGACCACATTCACACAGTGCGGCAGATTATACAGAAGTCCGAAGAGTATAATCAGCCCCTGTGTCTCGCTTTTGTGGACTATGAGAAAGCCTTTGACTCTGTCGAAACCTGGGCTGTTCTGGAATCTTTACAGCGATGCCAAGTAGACTATCGTTATATCGAGGTGCTGAGATGTCTCTACGATGCCGCCACTATGAGTGTCCAAGTACAGGACGAGCAGTCTAAACCCATCCAATTGCGCAGAGGAGTGAGGCAGGGGGATGTCATATCCCCGAAACTGTTCACGAGCGCATTGGAAGATATGTTTAAGACTCTGGACTGGAAAGGTAAGGGCATAAACATAAACGGCAATTACATCTCACACCTACGATTCGCTGATGACATAGTTTTAATGGCGGAGTCGCTAGAGGAGCTGACCCACATGTTGGACGGCCTAGCTTCAGCCTCGCGACGCATCGGTCTTGGCATGAATTTGGAAAAAACCAAAGTCATTACCAATTGCCAAATTGATCCGGGACCGGTAGTCGTAGAAGGCCACCTTCTCGAAATTGTTTCCGAGTACACTTACCTTGGGCAGATTATGCAGTTAGGTAAAAACAATTTCGAGAAGGAGGCCAAGAGGAGGATCCAGCTGGGCTGGGCAGCGTTTGGAAAACTACGTCGAGTCTTCTCGTCATCCATACCACAATGTTTGAAAACGAAAGTTTTCAATCAGTGCGTCCTACCCATAATGACCTACGGAGCTGAGACGTGGACACTCACGGTAGGGCTGGTCCACCAGTTCAAAGTCGCTCAGCGAGCTATGGAAAGAGCTATGCTCGGAGTTTCTCTGAAGGATAGGATTCGTAATGAATACATCCGACAGAGAACCAAAGTTATCGACATAGCTCAAAGAATTAGCAAGCTGAAGTGGCAGTGGGCCGGCCATATTTCGCGAAGAACCGACCACCGTTGGGGTAAACGTGTTCTTGAGTGGAGACCGCGACTTGGCAAACGTAGTGTAGGACGCCCTCCGGCTAGGTGGGATGACGATCTGCGAAAGACTGCTGGCAGATGCTGGATGCGTCAAGCTGAAGACAGGGCGCTATGGCGCTCATTAGGGGAGGCCTATGTCCAGCAGTGGACTAATGTAGGCTGATGATGATGATGATGATGATGATGTTTCACTGATGGTGAGATCCACCAGCTCTATGTAGTGCTCCTTGTTGTCTCCGCCGACCGCCACGCTGTAGGGCGCGTCCGGACACAGCGCGGCGCACAGCGCCTGCCCCACGCGGCCCGCGCGCTCGCTCGCTTGCACCGGCGGGTTGCTAGTCACATGAGTATGCGTCACATGTTTGATACTGACATGTTTCACTGATGGTGAGATCCACCAGCTCTATGTAGTGCTCCTTGTTGTCTCCGCCGACCGCCACGCTGTAGGGCGCGTCCGGACACAGCGCGGCGCACAGCGCCTGCCCCACGCGGCCCGCGCGCTCGCTCGCTTGCACCGGCGGGTTGCTAGTCACATGAGTATGCGTCACATGTTTGATACTGACATGTTTCACTGATGGTGAGATCCACCAGCTCTATGTAGTGCTCCTTGTTGTCTCCGCCGACCGCCACGCTGTAGGGCGCGTCCGGACACAGCGCGGCGCACAGCGCCTGCCCCACGCGGCCCGCGCGCTCGCTCGCTTGCACCGGCGGGTTGCTAGTCACATGAGTATGCGTCACATGTTTGATACTGACATGTTTCACTGATGGTGAGATCCACCAGCTCTATGTAGTGCTCCTTGTTGTCTCCGCCGACCGCCACGCTGTAGGGCGCGTCCGGACACAGCGCGGCGCACAGCGCCTGCCCCACGCGGCCCGCGCGCTCGCTCGCTTGCACCGGCGGGTTGCTAGTCACATGAGTATGCGTCACATGTTTGATACTGACATGTTTCACTGATGGTGAGATCCACCAGCTCTATGTAGTGCTCCTTGTTGTCTCCGCCGACCGCCACGCTGTAGGGCGCGTCCGGACACAGCGCGGCGCACAGCGCCTGCCCCACGCGGCCCGCGCGCTCGCTCGCTTGCACCGGCGGGTTGCTAGTCACATGAGTATGCGTCACATGTTTGATACTGACATGTTTCACTGATGGTGAGATCCACCAGCTCTATGTAGTGCTCCTTGTTGTCTCCGCCGACCGCCACGCTGTAGGGCGCGTCCGGACACAGCGCGGCGCACAGCGCCTGCCCCACGCGGCCCGCGCGCTCGCTCGCTTGCACCGGCGGGTTGCTAGTCACATGAGTATGCGTCACATGTTTGATACTGACATGTTTCACTGATGGTGAGATCCACCAGCTCTATGTAGTGCTCCTTGTTGTCTCCGCCGACCGCCACGCTGTAGGGCGCGTCCGGACACAGCGCGGCGCACAGCGCCTGCCCCACGCGGCCCGCGCGCTCGCTCGCTTGCACCGGCGGGTTGCTAGTCACATGAGTATGCGTCACATGTTTGATACTGACATGTTTCACTGATGGTGAGATCCACCAGCTCTATGTAGTGCTCCTTGTTGTCTCCGCCGACCGCCACGCTGTAGGGCGCGTCCGGACACAGCGCGGCGCACAGCGCCTGCCCCACGCGGCCCGCGCGCTCGCTCGCTTGCACCGGCGGGTTGCTAGTCACATGAGTATGCGTCACATGTTTGATACTGACATGTTTCACTGATGGTGAGATCCACCAGCTCTATGTAGTGCTCCTTGTTGTCTCCGCCGACCGCCACGCTGTAGGGCGCGTCCGGACACAGCGCGGCGCACAGCGCCTGCCCCACGCGGCCCGCGCGCTCGCTCGCTTGCACCGGCGGGTTGCTAGTCACATGAGTATGCGTCACATGTTTGATACTGACATGTTTCACTGATGGTGAGATCCACCAGCTCTATGTAGTGCTCCTTGTTGTCTCCGCCGACCGCCACGCTGTAGGGCGCGTCCGGACACAGCGCGGCGCACAGCGCCTGCCCCACGCGGCCCGCGCGCTCGCTCGCTTGCACCGGCGGGTTGCTAGTCACATGAGTATGCGTCACATGTTTGATACTGACATGTTTCACTGATGGTGAGATCCACCAGCTCTATGTAGTGCTCCTTGTTGTCTCCGCCGACCGCCACGCTGTAGGGCGCGTCCGGACACAGCGCGGCGCACAGCGCCTGCCCCACGCGGCCCGCGCGCTCGCTCGCTTGCACCGGCGGGTTGCTACCACACAAAACTTTATATTAAAACAATATCTATACAGGGTATTAGTGTGAACAGTCTTATCCTTGAAACCAGAGGTTCAGTATCTTGAGTAGAGTCCAAACTTTGATTATATACTTGTCTAGATGGAGTGTTGCGCTGCAATCGCAACAAAAACAATAGGCCAGACTTGAAGCGCTTGTGTGCGAATTACGCACACAAGTATGTGTAACTACAAGCGTGCTACGTCACATGTGGCTGTACTGAGTGATACCAGCTCTTGAATTTTTCCCATAATAATAGGGAAAAAATGTTTAACTTTTGAATCATCTATAATTATTTGATTTTAAATTTTAATTTACTTTTTGAATGTTGTACATATGGATTACTAAGTAAAATATATGTGCAAGGAAAAGTAAAAATATTACTGAAAATTAAAGTTTATTTATATATTGTAGTTCTTAATTATATTTATACAAGTCATAAAATCATGCTTACAATTGGATTATTTACATATAGATACATTTGACGACCGTTATGGCGCGGGGCGTTGGGGTAAGCATGTTCTTGAGTGGAGACCGCCACTCGGCAAACGTAGTGTAGTAGGACGCCCTCCGGCCAGGTGGGATGACGATCTGCGAAAGACTGCTGGCAGATGCTGGATGGGGCAAGCTGAAGACAGGGCGCTATGTCGCTCATGAGGGGAGGCCTATGTCCAGCAGTGGACTAATATAGCTGATCATGATTATGATGACGATGAATAAGAAACGAAAACGGTTTCGTATAAAAGCAAATCCCGCAATCAGAAACGCCCTATCTCTATGGCATGTACCTAGTAGCAACCTCAATAGGGGCAGTCTTATGGGGGGCAGGGGGTATTTAGCAGTTTCGACTCAATCTACGGCGCCGGCAAAATCTCGAAAAACATTTGTTGGGTCGTGATTAAATACTTTTTTCATATTAGCTATTATTCACTATGGAAATGTTGTATTCATAGAGCAGGCAACCCAGTTAACATGGCGTCAAATGGCATCGTATTTAAGGACAACATTAAAACTTTATTATTAAATGGTTTCGTTAACTTACAGTGATTCAAAGTGTACTTACCGATGATAAGTAATTTCTTTATTTGTTTTCAATCGTCCTTTGTAATTCCTGCACACTTTTATAGTGCAAATCGTCATCTTTATTTGTCACGAAACGCGTGTGCGCCGCACAAAGTCAGAGTCGCCACTGACGAGGCGGGATCAGCGTATAAGCCAACAGTTGGCTGATATATTTTTTGGCGTTTTGACGCTCGAACTGTCTATCTAGACAAGTATACTACTCTGTCAAGAAAGTACCAGGAAAAGATCAATAATACACAAAATGTTTGTTATTCATCCAAATTTATTTTATCACCTTCAAAGTATGCTCCTTCAGAAACGATACACTTACGCCAACGAATTATCCAATCATCAAAACATTTTTTAAACGCTGTTTCCGGAATTGAGTTCAGTTCTCGCCGCGAATTCTCCTTTATGTCTTGTACCGATTGAAAACGGGTGCCACGAAGTGGTAATTTGAGTTTAGGAAAAAGAAAGAAGTCGGCCGGAGCCATATCTGGTGAATATGGTGGTTGCTCGATGGTATTTGTTGAGTGTTTGGTCAAAAATTCGGTCACAATGATGGCCATGTGCGAAGGCGCATTATCGTGGTGCAAAATCCAAGAATTTTCTTTCCACAAATCTGGCCTTTTTCGTCGAATTTGCTCTCTTAAACGACGCATAACGCTCAAATAATATTCTTTATTTACCGTTTGACCTTCCGGCAAGAATTCCGAGTGCACAACACCGCGAGAGTCAAAGAAAACAGTCAAACAGTCAACATGACTTTGACTTTTGATCGACTTTGGCGTGGTTTTTTCGGTTTCGGTTCAGTTGGAAGGCGCCACTCCGAAGCTTGTTGACTAGTTTGCATGTCAAACTCATAAACCCACGTCTCGTCACCAGTAATAATGCGTTTCATGAATGTTGGGTCGGAATTGACTCGTTCTAGCATGTCCTCTGCGACTCTCATGCGATTGAGTTTTTGGAGAAAATTCAGGTCTTTTGGGACTAGTCGAGCGGCAACATGTTTCATACCCAAGTGATTATTTAAAATGGTACGGATCGACTCGTGAGATACAGAAAGTTCGGCGGCTATCTCTCGCAAAGTTGAATGAGGATTTTCAGTCACTGTTTCCTTCACTTTTGCGATGTTAACTTCAATTGCAGACGTTGATGGCCTACCAGAGCGAGGCAAATCTTCCATCACATCTCGACCGCTTTTGAACGCTTTGTACCACTCATAAGCACGTGTTTTTGATAAAGTCGATTCACCGAAAGCCTTCTGTAACATTTTCAGTGACTCCGAACACGAAATTCCATTGGCGATGCAAAACTTAAGACAAACTCTTTTTTCGATGTTTTTGTCCATTGTGAAATTCGCAATACACACTAGATATGATGTAACTAAAAACAGCACTGCATTTAATATAAATAACAGATGCAACTCAAACTCCGCGCCAAAATGGCAAACAGTTGTGCCAACCTAACAACAACAAAAAAAACAAAAATTTGAATTTGGAACCATAAACAAATCATCCATTCCCGATACTTTTTTGACTGAATGTATAATCAAAGAGTCCAAAACCAAAACCAAAATCCACGTAAGCCATACATCACTAAGGTGACGCTCACTCACACAATTACACGAGACACGCATACTACTTATAGCTGTATTTATTCTGTGCTCTAGCACACACAACGGACTGACCCAGTCCCCCCGACGACGCCGCCCCCCACCATCGAGCCGCACCTCATACGCAGCCCGCATATCGCATCGCAACCGAAAGTTGTTTTTGTAGGGTGACCATGACATCGCGTACAATTTCAAAGACATGATATCAAAATCCTGCAAACTAAAATAGGGATTTAAGCCGGGTACAGACTGCTGTAACGTAACACGCAATGTAACATGAAAGGAGCATTTCATAAGGGTGGACGCA
This sequence comes from Eupithecia centaureata, assembly GCA_944547425.1. NCBI lineage: Eukaryota > Metazoa > Arthropoda > Insecta > Lepidoptera > Geometridae > Eupithecia > Eupithecia centaureata. Next base: position 3,278,392 of record OX155679.1, read on the forward strand.
GCGTGCGCACGAACTGAGTACGTACTCGCATCTTTTCCGGCATGCGCGCGGAGAACATAGCTCTGTCTGCCGTAACTGTGTTTTCTTCCATTGGTCACGCGCGTTCCGCACTACAGACACAAATCCGTCCAAACTGGCGTTTCGCGCACACAGCGCGCCCCTTTGTGTTCGGCGAAAAAACCGACAAATGGCGGATCGCAACGCGCACTAGTTGAAATGCTCTGTTCGTGCGCGTAGTGTGCGCGGTTCGTGCGCGGAAGGCGTCCACACTATGGGATTTCTTATACATTGCGACAGTGTGGACGGTAAATTCTTTCATTGCGTGTTACATTGCATGTTACGTTACAGCAGTCTGTACGCGACTTAACCTTTTCTCATCGGTTTTGGACTCTGCTCATGATACTGAACCTCTGGTTTCAAGGATAAGACTGTTCACACTAACACCTACTACCTAACAATATACCTACTATTATTTCAGAGCTGTTTCATATAAAATATGAATAAGAAAATGTTAAATAAATAATTTTTTTCACTTACCTAGTTATATCCCAAGTTTTAAGTTTTCCATCTGTACTAGAGGTGACCATGAGCCCGGGAACTTTTTCACTCAGCAATAATCCTTAAACCAATAAAAACATCCTATAAATCTGAGATAACTTATAATTATTACAGAGTAGGTAAGTAGTTACGGAGTCTTTCACATTTATTAGTGTCCCGCCCCGACTTCGCACGGTTTTATTATACGTATAAACCTTCCTCTTAAATCACTCTATCCATTAAAAAAAACCGCATCAAAATCCGTTGCGTAGTTTTAAAGATTTAAGCAGTCAAAGGGATATAGGGACAGAAAAAGCGACTTTGTTTTATACTATGTAGTGATTGTAGCGGGTGAAATTGCAAACACGATCACGTACACATAATTATTTATTTCCGTATAACAATGCTGAGCATTAACAATACAGTATGGTTCAACCCGGGAAAAGGTATCCTTACCATTAAAGGCGAAAGTTTGGATGTATGGATGGATGTTTGTTCCTCTTTTACGCAAAAACTACTGAACGGATCGGACCGAAATTTGGAATAGACGTAGTTCTAGACCTGGAATAACACATAGGCTACTTTTCATCCCAATAATCAGCTGGAACTGATACTGAACCTAGTTGGACTAATTTATGTTATATGTTTTTCTTCTTCACAAGTATGTAGCGACATCTAGCATGAAGTGAGCTGAACTAAACTTAAAATGAAATAAAAAAATCTGAGTGCAAAAAGTAGATCACGTGACCATTATTCTTAGATCGCGCAAGCGTTGGTTTCTACAACATCTGGCCTATATAGAACTTTCCGACATCAACTGTTGGTCGAAAGACCCCGGGTAAGTGGGCCAGTTGGGCCGACCCGGTACAGGGAAGATCTTCTCCTGTAACTCTTTGGGGAATTCCACCTTTAACCCCCGAATATACTACTATATTATACTGCTCTCCAGGGCCAGAATTCCACTAAATAAATACCATTAAAATAGTATCGTATCAAAATGTCAGTGTTAAACTCTTTTTGGTATTCTACTAGCACAAACTTTTTGAGGTTCATTCATAGTTGCGACGATTACCTATAACGTAACTACCAATTTGACATTCTAATTATGAAAGTCTCTTCAAGAGCAAAAAATAGAGGAATACCAAATGCACAATCATCATTTTAATCATCTTGATTGAATGGCACTATTGAGACCTTTGTTTTGACATTAGTGGAATTCGGCCCCAGGTTTAATTCTCTCCTTTGGGACAAATATATATAAGATCTTCTGGATTTTTAAGCTCGTTTACACACTACGGTTTACCTGTGACTTCTTTATCGTGAGCGGATATCGTCCAAAGAGGTTGGTCTTGTCTGCAGTCTACGTACGCGACCTTGCCTTCGTTGTTGCTCATCTGAAATAAAAAAAAAAATAGATTGTGGTTATTTCTGCGAGAAGCGATATCTCCCAACATAATGGAAGAAATCACTACGTCGTCAACTCAATTGCGTAAATGAAGAGAAACCTTGACGTATTTAAGAATTGGACAGTGTCCTATCTAAACTTTTGAGTTTTCTGAGTCAGCAAATATCTACCCGTGCGCCGTGCGCAATAAAGTTCATTTCAGTTCGCACATCCTAGCCATGGTTGTGCATTATTTTACAAAAACGAAAAAAAAAATAATTTCTCTCCATATATAAGGTGCCTCGCAGCGCCTCTAAGCTAAGCAGAGCTTGTGTTATAGTACTAGATGACACAGTTACCTAATACAATACTTTACATAGATAGATATTTTAAAATACCCGCACGCTAAAGTTTTATACCCTGACAGCAGGGTCTGTGCTTCCAGGGGGTGGAACTGGATGTATTTATATTTATATACTGACTGCGAAACAGAAGGGGTTCTGTAGGTCCCACTGCACGCGCTCTATCTCGGGCGGTAGTTGCCAGGCGCGGTGCGACTCGGGCGTCCGGCAGTCCGTCACTCGGGCGTGTCCGTCGCACGAGCCTGACAGCAGGGTCTGTGCTTCCAGGGGGTGGAACTGGATGGATTGGACCTGGAGATACAAGATAAAGTGAGAAATATAAGGATTCACGTTGCAGCCTGGTGCGAATAGGATGTTTTGTTCGTAGGAGCAGGACGGAGCATACCTTTCTTGTAAAGCTACGCAATCGGAAACATTCTAATTGGTCGGCATGCTTTAATCATGCAAGGCGATTATTCGACGTTCCTTCTCTGTCTTCTTTCGCCTTTTTAAGTGATATTTTATGGTAACATTTGCTTCTCAAGTAAATCATCTTGAGGAAAGCCATCAAATTATTCCTTTTTTTTTGTATTTGTTGTTAAAGTGGCAACAGAAATACATAAATTACATACATTACATAAATTACATACATCATCAACATCATCAGCCTATATTAGTCCACTGCTGGACATAGGCCTCCCCTATTGAGCGCCATAGCGCCCTGTCTTTAAATTACATACATACATTTGTGAAAATTTCAACTGTCTATCGCGTTTCTATAATTACAGACTGATTAAAGACAGACGGACAGACAGCGAAGTCTTAGTAATAGGGTCCCGTTACCGTTTGGGTACGAAACCCTAAAAAGTACTTACTTTATCAGTGAAGTAGTTAAGTTTCGTGTGAGGCTCGCCTTGGTCGAGGTCCCACAAGAGGACTGTGTTGTCGGCCGAGCCGCTGGCGAGCACGTGTCTGGAAAGAACCACATTTGACAGTCATGTTCAATAGCTTATTATTATCTAGTAGCTGCCCGCACGCGTTATTTCTATGGAAACTTCTCAAGGCTATTTCAGTTCTATAGGAACTGATATATGGCATGAAAAGTAGACAATGTGTTATTCCAGGGCTAGAAATATGTCTATTCAAAATGTCTGCTCGACCTATCTACAGTTTTTGCGTGAAATATTAACATACATCGATTTATTTTTAAAGCTGGTGCTTTTAGTATGGTCCCATAAAAAGATCAAGATCTGACCTCTTAGAGATAGATCTTTAATAATGAGTATTGAATTGACTTCGATAATTTCATTAGAGCTTTAAAGAAATTGAAGTCAGTTTTTAGTTTTTCAAACATAGCAAATTATTTACCTTTTTAATGTCCTCTAGTTACCACACATTTATCCGTAACTTTGTTTTATATCCCTTCTCTGTAGCAAATAGAGAAAGTATAAAAAGTATCTTACGAGAAGTTTCTATTCCAAGACAGATCGAGCACAGCATCCTTGTGTCCAACGCGCTTAGTCTTCTTCTTCTTGTTCGGTTTGGTGCCGAGCTTGAAGGCGGGCTCCAAGCAGTTCTCTATGTCGAGATCCCACACTTGTATCACTGGGTCCATGCCTCCGAGCGCGCATAGGTTGCCTGGAAGAAGCGCGGGATTATATGACTTTTAAATGGGTTCGCTCAGATTTTTCTTTTCTCGGGAAAGGCGGCACTTGAAGTACGTACGTGTGACCCAAACGTACGTGCTACGTATTCAAGTGACGTACGTGTAGCGCACACAAGTCACAAGGTAATGATACATTGTTACCCAAGGGTTGAATGTAACTTATTTAGGCCCGAGACGGGGTTTGGCGCCCGAGTGTAACGAGGGCGCCAATTGTTCGAGGGACTACATAAGTTACTTTCACCCGAGGTAAACACTGTGCTTTTCATTACGAATACAAGGAAATATAAATAAAAAACATGAGATAACAAATTAATCAAATTGCCGCTATTTTTTTATATATATTAGTCCATCTAGGACAGGCGAAAGCCATACTGCCTTGTCTCTCGTATTTTTTGAATTCAGCGAATTGTCGCTAAGGCCATTTTTTTTCAGCATTTATTCTTCCTCTATCATGGTTCAATAGTAACGTTATAGCTGTCAGTTGAAAACGATTCTTTATCTTCCGATTCTTATATCTGAATCTTCTAAACGATTCTTGATCCCTTGGGCGGAAAAGTATCACTTTCAACCCGCTCTTCAGGCATGTTCAGACCTACTTTCCTTAATATTTTCCTTACATGTGGAAGATGTAACGAAAGGAGGTGGCAAACTTTGGAGATTTAATTCTAAATTTGAAGTTAAAATTTTGGGAACGTTTGGTATGCTATGCATTATATACTTCGTTAGAAGCTTTGTCACACACACACAAATTATAAGTTTCTTTAATTTGTCTGAAACGGTTGTTGTGCGACGTACACGTTTTTGTAGAACATACTAATTTAATTTAATGAATGGTTAAATATTAAATTTTCTTAATAAAAATCTATGATTGAAGCATTCGATGAACAGCAGGAATCAAGGCAGAATGATGTCGTGGTGGACGTGGAATGAACATTCTTGTGGTAACATACCTGGTTGTGGGTCGGAGGGGTCATGGCTGAGCCACTCAATGCACAATGGAAACCAAGGCAAAATAATGTCGTGATGGACGTAGAACGATCCTTCTTGCTGGTTGTAAACTGAAAACAAGGAGTTCGCAAAGTTTACTTCATATATTATTATGTCGAAATCCAACCTTACACTTATTACACACTTACACTTTCACTCTTTCACACTTACACACACTTACCTTAAAGTTTTTAATACTTTCAGTACCCATGACGCTCATACCGGTGGTAGCATAGCAGTGAGCAGTGAATATGTGTTGTCAAAAAATCCTATGATGAATAGGTACTTAACTTTTCCTATGATGAATACATACGTTAATTAATATCATAGAAAGTAGAACTGGAATACTTTCTCACTTTAGTATTTTTGCCATTATCAGAGTTGATAATGCATGTGTTTAAATAAAAATGCCTCTTGCCTAGTTTAGCACACAAAAGGTAACTCGCTAAGCTTGAAAGCCGTCACAAACAGCAGCCGTGGCCGGGCCAGAGGCGAAGACGTGCGAGTTGTATCTTATTGAATCATATGAAAGACTACACAAACACCGGAGGCGATGGCGGTGCGGTACCAATAGGATACAACTCGCACACTTTCCGCTCCGGCCCGGCCACGGCTTCTGTGTGGCGGCTTTGATATGGTACTCACTGTAAACTTCCAGTACACTAGCATCGCTTTCCACGTGCCCCACAAGAAGCAAGTTGTCGTCTGGCTTTATGATATCGTCCTCCTCATCGCTGTCTGCGCCTTCTGTCTGAAATATTTATTGCTTTTTTGTTTTGACGTATCATATGTTTCTTACTTCACATCGCCAATTTTTGTTCTATCGTAAGACCGGTGGACCAGCGTTGGTTGTAATGATGCCAGAGCCGTAAGATCGGTTTACGTCATTCCTCAGTCAGTCATTCCTAACTGTTATGATGTAGTGACGCAGTGTAGGACGAAAGATCTGCGAAAGACTGCTGGTACCAAGATGCTGGATGCGGCAAGCTGAAGAGAAGGGCGCTATGCGCTATGCTATGGCGCTCATTAGGGGAGGCCTATATCTAGCAGTGGACTAATATAGGCTGATGATGATTATGATGTAGCATATAACAAAATATAGCAGGAATAATAAATGCAACTTTCTCTGCTCTCAACAATTGAACTATGAAAATACATGTTTGTTGGTAACTCACTGACTGTCTCCCACACCCATTTGATTCACGCAATCTGTTAATGCAGAGCAGGGCCGATTCGTTTTTAAGTTATGTTTCAAATAAAGCCCTTCTAATGAACGACGATTGAGTACCCACTACTCAATAATGGCTTTATAATTGAGTAGTGGGGGATACCTATTTATATTATTACGTCACAATTTTCCTTCAGGAACATTTTTAGCTGCAGCAGTTCATGACAGAACCTGCAGTTCACACAGTGTCAGTAAATTATCACTAAACCTGTATGTGTACGTACACTTATGTCAAAACTTACTCTTATTTGCACATTTTCACTTAGATCCCCTAAGTTTGGAACAGTGGCCACTGTACCGATTCCAATTGGGTTTACTGCAAAGAAACATTAAAATTTTACTGTATAACTATAACTACAGTATGTTCTGGATGTTTTCTGAATAGTAAAAATATCCAGTAGCATTAAGCATATCAGTTACTAGCATCTGCCCGTGGCTTTTCACAAAAATTTTTTAGTCTCAAAGCTATTTCTATCCCACGAGAACTGATTTATGGGATGAAATGTATAATGCCTTTGTGTTATTCTAGGACTAGAACTATGTCTATTTTAAATTTCAGCCCGATTCGTTATGTAGTTTTTATGAGAACCAGGAACAAACATCCATACAAACTTTCGCATTTATAATATAAGTCTAGTCCCCATAACAAGTAAAGTATTAAAAGTAAACATTTTGCTTAGCTTTGGGTTTGGGCTAAATGATGCTGTGTGAATGGTCCAGCATTATTGTTTTTAGTGTGTTATAGGTGTGAGTACGCAGAGAGTTTGACTGGATAGAACTTTAACTGGTACTTACAGGGTTCCTCCTCATCATAATTGGCAAAGTTGAACTCATCATTGGGATCTGCAGGAGGTTCTCTCGGAGCACTTTCTTCATCTTCTTCTCCACTCTCATCATCACCTCGTTCATGTAAACTGGTGACATAAATAATAAGAAAGGCTAGAAATTTGTATTGTAATGTGATGATGATTCCAGTACAGACCAAGCATATAGGTATAAAAAATAATATAACATCAACCTGTATTAGTCCACTGCTGGACATATGGCCTCCCATAGCACTCTGTCTCACATAGCGCTCAATCACACATTTGTAATTTTATTCCTTCAACTTCAATAGTCAGTGCAATACAGGTTTACCTAAGCAATGGTATTTATGTCTATTCTACCCGAGACAACCATGTGCTACACTAGAGGGTGGAATGAGTTTGAAGATATCTTTGGCTAATAGTAGTACTGAAATGTGCGCAGAAACTTAGGATAAACAAAAATTGCATCCTAAAATGTGCAGGAAGCAGCAGACAAGAGGTTTACAGCCTGTCCAGATAGGGCGCTTTACGCGCGTAAAGCGCTGGACTCTCGACTCGCGCGTGCTACGCGCGTGCTACGCGCGAGTCGAAATACTCGGGCGAACAGTGGAGCGCGCGTAAAACGCCGCATCTGGACGCAATATAAATTGAAACGCGCGAGGGCACTCGCGCGTAAAGCGCGCGTAAAGCGCCCTATCTGGACAGGCTGTTAGTGTTCGAAGATTTGTCCCCATAAGTACAAAAAGGTTTTTCGCATTCCTGAATGATCATTACTGACTAGTCCTCAATAAAAAATAAAGCTATCTACATCCATTTTATAACCCTCAAGAGTCCAGAAAATCATTGGGCGCATAGACCTGATACCTAAGTTCTGTGGACTGGTTCTTAATTACTTACTGTAAATCTTCAGCTGTTTGTTTGATGATTTTTTCTAATTCTGTTTCTGTGAGTTCGATCTGAAAAACATGCCCGCAGTGAGTAAGAGGTAAAGGATTTTGTTTTGATTGGAAATTGAAAAAAAGATCGTAAATGTGTTACCTTTTCTGGGACGGCTTTAGCGACACCACGTCGTACAAAATGCATACACGAAATTAAACTGACTGTTGGCGCCTGCTCTTCCATTTCATTTAGATTTTGCTACTTTTTGTAAACAAAAACGTGCAGTAAACAGCTAGCACCAAGCAAGACGCACGCCGTGTGAGCTGTCAGCTGACTGTTGCTGCCACATGTTTTTGACACTGCTATTTTTGAAAAACTGACGTTGACATTGCATTTTGGTGCTGCCAACATATTCTACATGTGTCGTCTGTTTATTCCTTATTTCAGATTTTTCAGATTATTAAAAAATAAATAAAACCCTATGAACATTCAAAAAGACTCCCCTGCAGGGCTAGCATGCGCCAATGTTCCAGGAGGTGTCCAGAGGATGATGGAGAGCATCCAGGAGGTGTCCAGAGGATGATGGAGAGCATCCAGGAGGTGCCCAGAGGATGATGGAGAGCATCCAGGAGGTGTCCAGAGGATGATGGAGAGCATCCAGAGGATGATGGAGAGCATCCAGAGGATGATGGAGAGCATCCAGAGGATGATGGAGAGCATCCAGGAGGTGTCCAGAGGATGATGGAGAGCATCCAGAAGGTGTCCAGAGGATGATGGAGAGCATCCAGGAGGTGTCCAGAGGATGATGGAGAGCATCCAGAGGATGATGGAGAGCATCCAGGAGGTGTCCAGAGGATGATGGAGAGCATCCAGAAGGTGTCCAGAGGATGATGGAGAGCATCCAGGAGGTGTCCAGAGGATGATGGAGAGCATCCAGGAGGTGTCCAGAGGATGATGGAGAGCATCCAGGAGGTGTCCAGAGGATGATGGAGAGCATCCGGGAGGTGTCCAGAGGATGATGGAGAGCATCCAGGAGGTGTCCAGAGGACGATGGAGAGCATCCAGAGGATGATGGAGAGCATCCAGAGGATGATGGAGAGCATCCAGAGGATGATGGAGAGCATCCAGAGGATGATGGAGAGCATCCAGGATGTGTCCAGAGGATGATGGAGAGCATCCAGAAGGTGTCCAGAGGATGATGGAGAGCATCCAGGAGGTGTCCAGAGGATGATGGAGAGCATCCAGGAGGTGTCCAGAGGATGATGGAGAGCATCCAGGAGATGTCCAGAGGATGATGGAGAGCATCCAGGAGATGTCCAGAGGATGATGGAGAGCATCCAGGAGGTGTCCAGAGGATGATGGAGAGCATCAAGGAGGTGTCCAGAGGATGATGGAGAGCATCCAGGAGGTGTCCAGAGGATGATGGAGAGCATCCAGGAGGTGTCCAGAGGATGATGGAGAGCATCCAGAGGATGTGGAGAGCATCCAGAGGATGATGGAGAGCATCCAGAGGATGATGGAGAGCATCCAGAGGATGATGGAGAGCATCCAGGAGGTGTCCAGAGGATGATGGAGAGCATCCAGAGGATGATGGAGAGCATCCAGAGGATGATGGAGAGCATCCAGAGGATGATGGAGAGCATCCAGAGGATGATGGAGAGCATCCAGGAGATGTCCAGAGGATGATGGAGAGCATCCAGGAGGTGTCCAGAGGATGATGGAGAGCATCCAGGAGGTGTCCAGAGGATCATGGAGAGCATCCAGGAGGTGTCCAGAGGATGATGGAAAGCATCCAGGAGGTGTCCAGAGGATGATGGAGAGCATCCAGGAGGTGTCCAGAGGATGATGGAGAGCATCCAGAGGATGATGGAGAGCATCCAGAGGATGATGGAGAGCATCCAGGAGGTGTCCAGAGGATGATGGAGAGCATCCAGAGGATGATGGAGAGCATCCAGAGGATGATGGAGAGCATCCAGGAGATGTCCAGAGGATGATGGAGAGCATCCAGGAGATGTCCAGAGGATGATGGAGAGCATCCAGGAGGTGTCCAGAGGATGATGGAGAGCATCCAGAGGATGATGGAGAGCATCCAGAGGATGATGGAGAGCATCCAGAGGATGATGGAGAGCATCCAGAGGATGATGGAGAGCATCCAGGAGGTGTCCAGAGGATGATGGAGAGCATCCAGGAGGTGTCCAGAGGATCATGGAGAGCATCCAGGAGGTGTCCAGAGGATGATGGAGAGCATCCAGGAGGTGTCCAGAGGATGATGGAGAGCATCCAGAGGATGATGGAGAGCATCCAGAGGATGATGGAGAGCATCCAGAGGATGATGGAGAGCATCCAGAGGATGATGGAGAGCATCCAGGAGATGTCCAGAGGATGATGGAGAGCATCCAGGAGATGTCCAGAGGATGATGGAGAGCATCCAGGAGGTGTCCAGAGGATGATGGAGAGCATCCAGGAGGTGTCCAGAGGATGATGGAGAGCATCCAGGAGGTGTCCAGAGGATGATGGAGAGCATCCAGAGGATGATGGAGAGCATCCAGAGGATGATGGAGAGCATCCAGATGATGATGGAGAGCATCCAGAGGATGATGGTGAGCATCCAGAGGATGATGGAGAGCATCCAGAGGATGATGGAGAGCATCCAGAGGATGATGGAGAGCATCCAGAGGATGATGGAGAGCATCCAGAGGATGATGGAGAGCATCCAGGATGATGGAGAGCATCCAGGATGATGGAGAGCATCCAGGAGGTGTCCAGGATGATCGAGAGCATCCAGGAGGTGTCCAGGTTGATCGAGAGCATCCAGGAGGTGAAAAATGAATAATTATAATATTTTTAATACAAAGATAAATATTATTAGTGTGATTTTTGTAAAAAGTTACTTGAATTTACAGTAATGATTTAAAGGTGTTTTTGTAAAAACTGATTAAAACTACAAACGTCAAATAATTGGTCCTTAGTTTTAAGAAGCTTAATAATCTACTTACTACCGAAAACACATATTTTTATTGATAAACCAACCCATATTTGATTTTGGTGATATAAATTCTGATTTCCGTGGACACCATATTTTTAAAATTGAATAACTCCGTAACCATAAAGCCAATAAAGTTCCCTTCACTACCAAAAAATTCAGAATTAAATCTTCATTTAGAATATACTATCATGATGTGCAATTTCAACAAAAAAAAATGTGCCACAGAAGTCAGACAAAAAACGAGTTTTCGTAGAATCACCCACTAAATGTATGAAACCGATATGCTTCTGGCGCGCCCCGACACACCGCGACACGCAAGTATGTTTCTGGCATTAAACGAAAACTCGAAGTGAGGCGATGATAGGCCGCCGGCAAAATCAATCATTCAAATGAACGGGTCTTATGATCCGGATCATTTTCATACTAGGTCATGATTGATATCGATCATTGTGAATGATCGAATGACACCAGAGGCCCTGATTTGTAGTGGTAAATAATTTGTCAAAACTTTAGCACGATATTGAAAATCAAGTATTTCTTTTCATTGAATTCATGTGCATTCAGTTAACAGAAATACTTCCTACTACGACAAGCTTGCAGCACCTATAGGATGGACCCTTCAAGCACGTAGGTAGCATCATTCAGAAGCAATGCCTACTCATGAAAGTAACAAAACTACTTATATTTAGTAATATACATTGTACGGTGTATAATTTCCATTTTAAATTATTTGTTGTGTGTGCGACTGTACCACAATGCATTTGTTCCTAGAAGTTCACATGGACTTTTTACGTTGTTTCACTAAGAATTTTTATAAAGAATGACTACTGGCAGAGGGAGTATTTCACGCACTATTTATACATATATCATTTATAATCAGTAAAGTTCATTTTCTATAAGATCTATTAGGTTTTTTAATGTGTACGCTGCCATAACGCTAGCTCGGAATGTTTTTGAAAAAGTCTTGTTTATTATCTCCGTTCCTTTAGAAGCGATCATTATGAAATTTTGCATAGTTGTGGCAGTATTTGTAGCGTATTATTTGTGTAAATTTCGTTTCTGTAACATGAGTCGTTTTTGAGTACGGTCATGTGTACGCTAGCTTGATCGTTATGCTAGCGTACCCACTAAGAATGGTCATTATTTTCGAAACCAGAGAGGCACTATTTATTCTAGTTTTGCATTAATTATGCAGAGTTTATACAGTATTTATTAGGCATAACAACAATCGTGTATTCGATTATGGGTACGCTACCATCACGGACACATTCTGTTTACGCTGCGACAATGGAGCTTTTTCTGAACTGTTTTAGAATTTTGGTTTTATAAATATCATTTTCGGCAATTATACCTCCATAAAAATTTGTAGTTAAAGACTAGAAATATTTGAGTTCTTGGATAGTACCTACTTATTCTCTGGCTTGTCCCCAAAGATGTTGTACCTATACTAAACGTACTAGAATGAATCTTGCTTGTTCCGATTTACTATCGCTATTTCTATGTCGGAGTTCAAAATCTCCTATAGTTTCTCGAGCTGAGTAAGACAGCCGTCATGGCCTAGACTTATAATCTGAAGAAATAAAATAAAAAAAAAGCATCGTAAATAAATAGTTAATTGAAATGATACAAAGAACTTTATCGCTTTAAATATAAAATATGTAAAATAGGCCAGGTAAATAGGCCAAGTGCGAGTCGCGACTAGGTAAACAACAGTAGGCAAGTACCTATACAAATTTCATATGGTTACTTTTCTTTTTTAGTTACATTATGAAATCATTCAAGTGTCTACATGTTGCCAATAAAAAAATCTCGTTTGTTGTATAGAAGCCCACTTAAATATTTACTTTATTTTGTTTTTAGTGTTTATTATTATAGAGACAACAGAAAACTGTTCTTAAGATACAGCCTGGTGACACACCAGACGGACGGACAGACAGCGAAGTCTTAGAAAAGGATCAGAAAAAGGGTTTTGACATTTGGCGAGTAAATAGTAACTACATGTTTTTTTCTTATAATAGCGCTAAAACCAAACTTAATTCTATACTTAGTTGCTTATTTTTGGCAAAATCATAATAAAAAACATTAACTAAGATCTTATGAAAGCAACAATGAAAGTGTAAGAATAACCAATAGAACTGTTTTAGAATTTTGGTTTTATAAATATCATTTTCGGCAATTATACCTCCATAAAAATTTGTAGTTAAAGACTAGAAATATTTGAGTTCTTGGATAGTACCTACTTATTCTCTGGCTTGTCCCCAAAGATGTTGTACCTATACTAAACGTACTAGAATGAATCTTGCTTGTTCCGATTTACTATCGCTATTTCTATGTCGGAGTTCAAAAACTCCTATAGTTTCTCGAGCTGAGTAAGACAGCCGTCATGGCCTAGACTTATAATCTGAAGAAATAAAATAAAAAAAAAGCATCGTAAATAAATAGTTAATTGAAATGATACAAAGAACTTTATCGCTTTAAATATAAAATATGTAAAATAGGCCAGGTAAATAGGCCAAGTGCGAGTCGCGACTAGGTAAACAACAGTAGGCAAGTACCTATACAAATTTCATATGGTTACTTTTCTTTTTTAGTTACATTATGAAATCATTCAAGTGTCTACATGTTGCCAATAAAAAAATCTCGTTTGTTGTATAGAAGCCCACTTAAATATTTACTTTATTTTGTTTTTAGTGTTTATTATTATAGAGACAACAGAAAACTGTTCTTAAGATACAGCCTGGTGACACACCAGACGGACGGACAGACAGCGAAGTCTTAGAAAAGGATCAGAAAAAGGGTTTTGACATTTGGCGAGTAAATAGTAACTACATGTTTTTTTCTTATAATAGCGCTAAAACCAAACTTAATTCTATACTTAGTTGCTTATTTTTGGCAAAATCATAATAAAAAACATTAACTAAGATCTTAGGAAAGCAACAATGAAAGTGTAAGAATAACCATAATAACACACAAATATTATTTATTAAATAAATCCTTCATCACAAGTTGATTCTCTCGGAGTTATAATCACCCCCTTTTGGCTTAGGACATAATATTTATTAATGTAACATGACACTAAGTTTATAATGTTTTAGATGAATGTACAGACTCTAAATACCTATTTATTTCAGCAAAGGTGTTTTTACCTATTTTTGTTTTTTTGTGTAGGTAGACCTTGCTGGCCACACTGGTCATGTTTTCTGATTGTTTACTTTCACTGACCACTCTATGCGTACTTGTATATATAGAGGTCAGTGTTTACTTTACATTCCAGTGTCTATGGTGGCTTAACTACAGTTTTTCATAAGAAAAATGTGTCAATCAATAAGAATAAAATACAAATAAGATTTGTATGTTTGTCCATAATATATTATCGTCTTTTGTGGCTTCAGCAGTACTTGCTCGTCCAGAAATCATAATAAACGACTATTATTATTTCTAGGCGAGTAAATGCTTTAGCTGCAATAAACGCCATCTAGCGATTGATTGCAATCGTAATCTAAACACTTTTGTACTCATCTGTTTTTTCAAATGTATGTAGATGTTTAGAGCCTAATATCTTATAAACCACAGGGTCTCTATTTCTAAGCTTTACACACTGACCTCTATATATACAGTACTTGTATAGATACAGGTCAGTGGCTTTACAGCACAACTAGATATACATGGGAACAGTTATTTGGCATAGTTCACAATTCAAATCTAGCTTTGGTTTCTTCACAATCAGCGGGGCTGCCAGCTTGACGTCAAGATAGCAGCTACAGTGAAATCCTTCAATATCTCCTAAAGTACTGGAGCACTAATTATATGCTTTGCGGCACCGGATACAGCATTGACGGCACAGTTAATTGGCATATTTATAATCTTAAAATTCCATGGTGTGGCTGCTAACTTGTCGGACACGACAAAAATGTGACAGGCAAAATTGCGTCAATGCGCAGAGCCATATCCAAGAAGAACTGGAAAAAATGTGACAATGACAAATCTAACTTACAGATTTTTAGTACCTAGATCGTCCGTGGATGCCTGCGTGAGTAAAGTCATTTCGAATCAAATTTCTTTCGTTTTCTTTTTTTGTCATCTTTTTGTGGATATACCTCTGCTTCCGTTAATATTTTGGTTTTATTTCGAAGTAGAGAATTGCTCTGTCTATTTTGTACATGCACCACTCCAGACCAGGCTCGGGGATCGAAGTACGGTATTGTAGAAGTCCGCCTCGAGCAATAGCACAATGATGGATAAACTCCCAAACAAACATGTAAGACATGAGAACGCCGAGGATAAACACGCTGCTTCTACTTCTAAGGATGCTATTATGATGGAGTGCCGAGCTTGTCTGACCGGGGTCCAGGAAAACGAGTGTTTCGATGTGTTCTGTGCGTGGAATCCTCCATGGCCAGGGATGGGGCTATCCATGGCTGAAGACCTGGCTAAACTCGCTGGTATTCAGGTTTGTATCAAAGTTTAAAGTAGCTATATATAGATATAAGATTTCATGGTTTATATCTCCTTAACCACCGTCTACTTCTTTCAGATCAGTGTATCAGATCCTCATTCCAAAATAATCTGTAAGACGTGCTGCATTATGCTTCAGAATGCAATCAGCTTCATGCTGAGTGTTCAGAATAGTGATATCTCACTCAAAAAACGTCTAAATCACAGTGTCCTTGAAGCATCATCATGGCCAAAGCCTATTCAAATTGACAAGAATATGTCAAATAATGCACTTCAAGACATGGAAATAGACAATATAAAAGAGGTAATTTAACATTTTCATGGATCCACCAACACACATGGATGAAGTCCATGTTCTGCAGTTAATGTGTTTATAGTTGTCTACTTATGATTAAAAAGACATTCCTTCTTTGAAAAGATAACAGCAGATTACTTACATACCTATTGTATATTGGATATCATAGCTGGCAATGCTAATTAAAGAAAAAATAATGCTGATCAAACACATTGTCTAGCCCCAAGCTAAGCAGAGCTTGTGTTACAGATACTAGACAACTGATATACATATTTAATAAATTATACTACATAGATAGATATTATTACAACCGGAGCACCCTGAATAAATAAACTAATATTTGTCCCAAGCCGGGAACAGAAACGCAACCTTCTGCCTACTGCGCTGCAGAGGTTGTTAATTTATCGTTACACTAACACCTTTAGTGACACAGATAGTGACACTAACATATGTATATGATCTTATAATTACTTCTGAATAGCATAAGATAAATTATAACAATGGACAATCCACACAGCATCATTTAGCCCCAAACTAAGCAAAGCTGGAGAAATGAGTGTACTTTAAAATTAGCCTGAGATTTGCTATTGCGACTGGCAGGGATTCTGAGTTTTGTCTAACCATTGTCTAACCAATAAGATGTTTTTTTTAGGAAGTGGTATCTGAAGATGAATTTGACAATAATGACACATACAACGACGCAAGAGAGAGATCGGAGACACTAGATATCAAAATAGAACCGGAAGAAATGACACAGCAGCATATAACGATTGAAATTAATAGTGAGTATAACTTACCTCGGCATCTACATATTTAGTACTAGCAGCGCCTCACGCGGTAATTCCCGTTCCCGTATTAATTACAGGAATAAAATATAGCCTTTGTGTTATTCCAGACTATAATCTATCACTGAGTTAAATTTCATCCATATCTGATCAGTAGTTTTTGCATGAAAGAGTAACAAACATCCATCCATCCATACTTACAAACTTTCGGGTTTATAATATTAAGTAAGATACTCCGGCAAAACTGAATAATTTTAGTAATAGCATTGCAAGTAATAACAATGCACAGTTACATGTCAGATAAAAGGTATAAAAGGTAAATAACAATATAAACATTTCTATGACTCTTCATAGACATCAATCAATACACAATGTTTGTAACCACTGCTTCCATACTTAAAGACAAATCACTTTCCAATTGCTGATTTTTTAAGAATTTAGTCTACCTGTTGATTTGAGATTGCTCCTACAATGCATAATACTGACAATTATTTTCAACATTTTGGATATTTCATATTTGTGTTGTGAGTTCTGTACAACGAACATTGTAGCTGCAAATCATGAGTAAAGAAACAGGTTTTAAATCAGTGTTGATCCAATTGATTACTAGTTATTTATCTCATATTTTACTTATATTCAGATTCCGTAGTACAATCACAAGAAGAGAATCAAACATCAATGGTAAATGGTGATGCTGAAACACAAGCAGAAAGTGAAGAGGTATGTGCAAAAAATTTGATATGGACGTATCAAATCATAGGACTAGTATCTGGACTGCAATCAGCAAGGTTTGTCCTACCTTTTTCCATAATTAGCAGAGCCTTGCTTGATTTACTGTATCTAAATAGTTGACTGTCCAAAACAAGTTGACGGTTAATAGAGTACCTACTTTAATCTACGTTCCATCTTATTTAAATAAAATATAAAGGTACAGACAGCTTCACTAATTGGTATCCCCCTCACAGAATATGCAGTAGTGTGTATTCAGTAGCACGCAGGTTCAAACCCTTTAACATAAAAATAATTGATTTAAGTTTACAAATTTCTCGATAATTTCGTATTTTGTTTTGTTATAAATTTTATTCAATTACTTAATCAGAAAACTAAGATTTTTTCAATACCTTTCTAGATTTCTATCGGTACGCACAAGTAACTATGCTAAATTTCGAGTCATTATCATATCGCTTGCCCCGGGGAATAAAGCGGTAAAGCACTATTACGACTGTTTTATTGTAATCTCATTTTTGACATCCTTAGGTGATGTACTATATGTGTAATTTTTTACAGATTTTTTTCTTGACTTTTTTTTAAGAAAACACACGTAGATGTCTTTATTCCACGGAAATTATTTTGTACTCAATCTCAGTAATACACGTTTACATAATTTTATTTTTCGAAAATAAAACGCAACAATCATTAAGATAGTTTTAGTTTAGATTGTAATTCTACAAAATTATCGTAAAAGTTAATACAACAGTTTTGAGTCTTAAGCCGCAGACGCAGCGAAACGTAAGTTGCTATTACCGATCAGAGAAGTTCATAAAATATACGTAAAGAATGATTACGACTTTCTTGCCGGAAATAATTCGCGATCCACTTGACGCCACATGTCATCGAATTTATTGTTATTCTTTGGAAATAAAACTCCACTATAGGTACAATGATTTGTGAAAGTCCACCCGCGATGAAAGAGGTTGCGGGTTCGAGTCCCGCCTCCGAACAAATTTGTATACGATCTGCAGAAATTAGTTCCGTTGGTATTTTCTATGTTTATAATGTATTAAATATATCAGTAATCTAGGACCCATAACATAAACTTTGAGTAGCTTACTTTGAGGCTAGATCGTGCTGTGTGGATTGTCCAACATTATTTGATCATCAGCCTAAATAAGTCCACAGCTGGTCAAAGGCCTCCCCCAATGAGCGCCTTAGCACCCTGTATTCAGCTTGCCGCATCTAGCAACCACCTTTCAAGGATCATCATCCCACCTGGCCGGAGGGCATCCTACACTACGTTTGCCAAGTCGCGGTCTCCATTCAAGAACACGTTTACCCCAACGGTTGACGGTTTTTCGCGAATTTTATCTTTCAGAGAAACTCCGAGCACAGCTCTTTCAATAAATCGCTGAGCGACTGATGGACAAGCCCTACCGTCATCCACGCCTTAGGAGTTCTCCCTCTGTGAAAGACTCTGAACAAGCGATTCGCGAAGATGATACGGGGCGACCTTCGGAGCTCAGCACAAGCCTCATTGATGAAGCGATATAGCGAAACCAACCCCGGTGAGGGCGGTATTACTTTAGAGTTTCTGGAGGCAGGGGGAGCCCCGGGTGAGGATAGTAATACTTCAGAGCTTCTGAAGGCAGTAGGAGCCCCGTTATACAGGAGCTACAAAACCTCTTTAAATCCGTCCTTCACAGTGGGAGAACACCTAATGCGTGGAGCTGGAGTTTGGTGGTGCTCTTTTTTAATAAGGGTGATAAAACCCACTTTAAAAACTATCCATCACACTCCTGAGCCACGTTTATAAGCTGTTCTCGCGAGTGGTCACGAATCGTCTTGCAAGGACACTCGACGAGTTTCAGCCACCAGAACAGGCCGGGTTCTGCGGAGGATATGGTGCTATAGACCACATTCACACAGTGAGGCAGATTATACAGAAGTCCGAAGAGTATAATCAGCCCCTGTGTCTCGCTTTTGTGGACTATGAGAAAGCCTTTGACTCAGTCGAAACTTGGGCTGTTCTGGAATCCTTACAGCGATACCAAGTATACTATGGTTATATGGAGGTGCTGAGATGTCTGTATGATGCCGCCACTATGAGTGTCCAGTACAGGGCCAGCAGTCTAAACCCGTCCAATTACGCAGAGGAGTGAGAAAGAGGGATGTCATATCCCCGAAACTGTTCACGAGCGCATTGGAGGATATGTTTAGGACGCTGGACTGGAAAGATAAGGGCATAAACATAAACGGTATTTACATCTCACACCTTTGAGTCGCTGATGACATGCATGATGCATGAATTTGGATAAAACCAAAGTCATGACCAATGACCACATTGATCCAAGACCGACCGTCGTAGAAGGCCACCTTCTCGAAATTGTGCCCGAAAACACTTACCTTGGGCAGATTGTGCAGTAAAGTAAGGTTTAAACAATTTTGAGGAGGCCAAGAGGAGGATTCATCTAGGTTGGGCAGCGTTTTGAAAACTACGTTGAGTCCTTTCGTCACCCATATCGCAATGTTTGAAAACAAAAGTTTTTGATCAGTGCTTTCTGCCCGTAATGACCTACGGATCTGAGACGTTGACACTCACGGTGGGCTGGTCCACCAGTTCAAATTCACTCAGCGAGCTATGGAAAGCGCTATATTCGGAGTTTCTCTGAAGGATAGGATTCGTTATGAATACATCCGACAGAGACCCAAAGTTATCGACATAACTCAAAGACTTGCTGAAGTGGCAGTAGGCCGGCCATATCTCGCATCGACCATTGGGGTAAACGTGATCTTGTTGCTGGCCGATGCTGGATACGGTAATTTGAAGACACGGCGCTATGGCGTTCATTAGGGGAGGCCTATGTCCAGCAGTAAACTAATATAGGCTGATGATGTCGATGATGATATACCGCTGGGATAGTGAAGGATCAGGTACGCTACCCTGGTCGACACATTGGAGATTTCTTGAACGTTGCTAGAGAGGGCCTTATTGACGAGAAAACCTACGCCACCTTGGGATGTTTTATCACCCTCGCGAAAGTAGAGAAGATGGCCCGAGTCTAGGGTTACGGTGTCCTCCCCCTCTCTACAGACTTCACATTACCCGAGAACATGACATTTAATGTTCTCTAACTCCACTTTTAACAGCGCTAGATGATGGTGATGGATGCACTTACTGACATACCGAATCACAGTTATTTGTTGAACTATTAGAATAAAGTAGGTAAAATATATTATTAAAAAAATATACTAGCGACTACATAGGTACGTTAAGGTATGTAAAGGCAATAGGGCATCTCTATGTTTGTTTCCTCTCTCTCTCAAACCACTTGCGATTCAATCATTTCAGACTCTTTTAAAATAAAGAGTGGTAATAATATCTCACTGTTTCACGATGTTCATAATATTTCCACGAAAAGAGTGGTAATAAACTATTACGATCTAGGTATTCATCAATAATACCATCGCAATGTACGGTTACTGTGTCTTTTGAAATAATGTTTAAACAGTAAAACTATCGTAAAAGCTATTGCTCTTCAGTCTAATTAGATAAATTATTGTAAAATACATTTTGTGAATTTTAGCTTATTTCTGCTAATTTAATAACAATAATTTTAATATCGTCAAATAGGGGAAAAATTAGCTTTCATTTGATATAAAATTTGTAAATGTAGTGTATCTAGGAGCCTAGAAATAATTGAATTACCTTCTTTTATTTTTCCTGAAAAAAATAGATTTTACTATTACCGCTTTATTCCCCGGGGCAAGCGATATGTAACGTTGGTGTAGTGGTAGAAGTAGCCGAGTTAATCTGGCTTCTAATCGCAAGACCCGTGTTCGATCCTCTTTATCGATTAGATGTCATTTTTATATTTGCCATTTTTTATTTTTGTCTATTCTTGTGAATAGTGAAGTCATTGTTTATTAGTATCAATATAATGATTGAAAAATAAAACACAATTTTAGGTAAGTAAACACACTTTTTCTATTTCAAAATTTATGACTACATAACAAAACAAAATGAACATAATTAGTAGCATAGATTGTTTGCTTGTCTTAGACATTTTTTATTTTAAAATCAAGCTTATTTATAAGTAGTTCCCTATCCTGATAAATAATGTTCCATTTGCGATTTAGTACTCGAGAATACACATGTTTTCATTAGATTTTTGTTTACTTTTCTAATCTAATGAATTAAACAATTTGAATCTCCTGTAAATCGTGGAACATAGTTTAATCAGGTGGGTTTGAAAATATATATGAGGTCAAAGGGTGTTTTTTTTTATTATTATTTTTTTGTAGTCTGTTTCTCATCTGTGTAACCTCTTGTTCTAAGTTATGCTTGGACCTCAATTCATTCGAATGCCAATTTAAAACCATTTGACCTCACATATTTTCTCAGACTTAGGTCCGGACTTTTAGCTAGCTAGGAATAACAGTAATGTCTTCTTAAAAATATAATCATTCAGAAACCATTCGCGAACGATGCACTGCACAATTATGATGGACAAAATAAAGTCCCTCTGGATACACGATCCGCACAGAAAGTAACATGACTTCCTTCAACACTGTCAAATATTGTTCGCCATTCATACTCCCAGTCATTTCTTCTATTTTCCGGGAACCATAGAAGACCCCAATAACCTAAAAATAATAATTTAATCAATTGGTGTTTGTTTTTAGGTGTGTGGGATAAAACACAAATAATTTATTTGCATTGGTCAAATACTATGTTGTTTGTTAGTTTTGTTTTAAAAAGATAAGAATAAGATGAAATAATCTTTTATAAATGAAATTGGATTCGTTGAGAATTATCACTTACTTTTTTAATTTATTCTGTTGTTACACTCCTGTTGTTCTTTCTGCCAACGGATTTAAATTTACGACCTCATAAGCGCAGGGTTTGAATCTGTAAGATAACAAATCAACAATATATTATGCAGTTAAAGATAACAAGTTTTTACTAAAAAATATAAGTATGAAATTTACCGTTATTTCAAGCTGACGAGCAATCTTCTTATTACTTATTTGCTGTTCGAAAATAACCGGGATCTTAGTTCTCACAAAATTACTGATATGCAACATTTCCTTCAATATTCTTCAATTCCACCAAAAACATAAATAAAAATCAACCAAGTAAACACTCGAATTGAGAATGGCAGTAACCTTTTCTTCGTTCACCAGGATTGTATTCAGATCTACCCTCATCTTTTTTCTTATCCAGATATCGTAAATAAAATCCGCTGCCGAACATAAATAACACAAAATTTCGAGCGTCCGATAACTAGTTCATTAGCTTAGTTGTTTAGTGAAGTGGTTAAATGTCATGCGAGCGATTGGATGCCTGGTTCGAACCCCACTTGATGATACAATTTTTGTTTCTTAGAATTTGAGTAAAAGATTAGCAAATCGGTCGGACGACAAATGTAAACTTTAGCTATTTGAGGGGTTACCAATTAATGATTCTGTCTGTACATAACACTGAACACTGAACACCGAAAACCATGTGCTGACAATGCACATGCTCTCGTTAAACAAGTAAAAAACTTGTGTAAAGAAAGACTCAAGGGCTAACTTGGCTGGCCCGGAAATTGTGGGTATATAAACTATTTAATTTGTTGGTACACAGAAATGTTTAAAAGTCGAAAGTTTTTAAGTACTAAATTGTCCCTTTATTTGATTTTTTTCAGTGTCGGTTTACTCTAAGCTTTAATTTTTTTTTAAATTACTATATTACTTTTTGTCACGAATCTTATAAGTCGAACTTGACGCTTTTGGTCAATAGCCCGTCACGCTCGTTTTGGTGACGCTGAATCGGGTACACTCGGCTTGAGTAATATACAGAGAGCGCGTGCTTCTGTCAAGATAATAGAAGTCAAAAGATATTTATGTATAATTTAACCCTATGGCTTGTCAAGAGCCTGATCAGGCAGCATGGGCGTAGCCAGGCATGGGCTCAGGGTGGGGCAGGAGTCTTAAGTAATGTATGAATAGCAAACTATACCCACGGTCTTACCCCGGTAAATTTTTACAAACAAAAGTATCTGTTTGAAATGTATGTATAATTCGAATTATCCAAAACACTTTGTGATGTCAGAATATCAGAAAACCTTAGAAACAACGAATCAATGAATAGAAAAAATTAAAACTACCTAGTATAAACAATTGAAACCATTGAGCTAACTGCAGACGGTTGCAAACAGTCTAAAGGTAGCTCAATCAATCCAGTCAATACCAGTCCGAAGCGTCCCCAAGACAATGATGCGCTGAGCTAGATACTCACTAGCTCTCGGGTCACGCGTCGCATCGACCAGACGCTCAGATATTTTTTTAAAAATTCGTAGCCTCGGTACTAGAGGATTCGATCCCGGGCTTTATTTTCTATCCCGGGATTTTGGGATTAGTAAAACTCGATCCCGGGATAATCCCGAGATCGTAGAAAGTTGAAAAATATAAGAAAATCTAATTAATAAAAGAATAAATAATAATAGAAAATCAAAAGAATAATTTTTATTTTATTGACTTTCAAAATCAAAGTAAAAATGAACTAAAATCACACAAGCTTTATTTTACGTACCTAATGTAACACTATAAATACAAAAAATTTTCGTTGTTAATCAAAAAACTGATATATTTTAATAATACTAATTCATCTAACTAGAAAATAGTTACGTTATCAAGCAATAAAATAAAATTTGACGTCAGTTAATAAACGTATTGTTTCAACCAAAATGGTGAGTCGTGATTATCGAAAAAATTTTTTTTTACAACAATTTGACCACGATGCCACCAAAAAGGCAATCTATTACCTGTTTAAGGAATGCTTGTTGTGTTTTATCTTGTGTAAAGTAACATAAATGGTATTATTTGATATTAAAAATAATTCATTCAAATATATTATAAGCTAGTAATAAGGTTATTAACTACAAATTTAGATTTATTCAGACTCATAGTAAAACTAATCGATGTATATTTTAGATAAATAAAATATGATTAAAGAAAACTATACTAATTTCAACCGAAAAGACCGGATTTGCCTTTTTTCTTATTTTTTACGTTTCAAAGTCAAAGTGCTTTATTGCCTTTAGACCTTACAAAACTCTTGGACACGTCACATGAAAACTAATGTTACAAAATAATTAAAACTAGGAAATAATGTGTTCACTTTGATTTTTGTTCACTTCAATCTTTTTAAAGTGAAGTAAAGAAGAACAAGAAACCTATACCATGTTAGGTTGTTCGTTTTTGAGTTGGAACAAAACTACCACGTACCAAACTACTTTTTCATCGAAATAATCTGATATTTTATATTTAGCTTTTTTACATTGTAGGTATAGTTCTGACAATGTAGTTGAATTTATTTAGTTACTGATAATTTTTGCAACTCACTTGGCTGAGACAGACTGCACAGACTGCAACAACTGACTTTTCCAAGTGTACAAATGTATCTAACTGGAATAAATGAATACAATACAATACAATATTGGAGCTATGTTGTATATGCGTATACATTGCCTTTTGAAAGATATCTTAACTTTGTTTCCGGTAAGAAGTTTTCATATTTTTTAGTATATAATTTCTGTTAACATTACATATCGCGCTTCGTTTTTTATTATTGTTACAGAAATTAAGAATTTTACTGAATCCCGAAAATCCCGAGATTTCCAAAAATGTAATCCCGAAATTTTCGGGATCGGAAATCTACCGGGATTCCGGGATCGAATCCTCTACTCGGTACCCCACGGACCTAGGGTCTCGACTCCAAGGGGAGAAAATGTGTAGGTTCTGTCGAGACCTGCATATTTGCACCTCTTGAAATCCTCAGCCAAATCTGCCGCCGCACCAGGCCTCATGAATGTCCTTGGAAGATTACCGTCGAATACATGTTGCGATATGGAAAGTAGCGCGATATACGAAGGAAATGCGTGCAGCCAATCCCCTGAATCCCATTTAGTAACGGTTAGGAGATGGGCACGATCTGCCGAGCTGGAGCACGTTTGTACGAAAGAGATTTTGGAGGAGCAGCAACGGGGCAAGCACTATGCCAAGCCGTTCTAGCTTCGTCTAAATATGAATTTCCAAAACTGGGTAGGACTCTCTGCCTGGGGAATTGGCTCGTATCGTCTATCTTTTCACGATGCGTGGCATTGTAAAATCAGCTTCTAGCTAGAGCGTCAGCGATCACTTGAGCTTCATTCTGGTAATAAAGTGCCGCTGTGATCGTCCACTTTTCAAAGATGTTTCTTTAATGTATCGATTATTACTATAATGTGATTCGCACACTGGATAAAGTCAATGCATTTTGACTTTAACACATTTATGATCGATTCAAGCAGATAAGGGATCTGAGGCGACGCAAATGTTACATATTTCGTGTGCGTGCTTTTTGTTTTGATCGCATTTTTTGTGTCGACTGTCGAGTGTTAACTGTCTTAAGGCCGATTTACATTTCAATAAGTACAGTTGCGAGTTAACTTGCGTCATGTGCGAGTTAAACTGATAATGTCGTTTGAACGGCATAAGCGAGTTAAGTAGCAAGTTGTTGATTAAGTTGAGTTGAATAGATAGAGATCCTATTTATCGGCGAGTGCAAGTGCGACAAAGGCTCCCTCGCCTCTCCCGCACACCACCAACTTAACTGGCCAGCATGTAAACGGGCGAGTTTAGTACAGTCCATAAGTTTGCAGCATATGTTTTTGAGTCTAATTATTTCTATTAATATTTCATTTCAATATTTTGTACAAGAATAGAAACTATTTCCCTTATTATTGTATATAAATTGGTATTAAGCAATTCAACGTCCATTTTCTAAATTACAACAACTGACGATCCTTTATAGATCGAGTAAAACCGATACCATCAGTTTTCTCGGAATGGCAACATATGACTACTGGACTAAGCCCCGTTTGGACGCTACTTACTACTTCTTACTTAACTGACTGATTTTTTCACTCGCTACTGTACTTATTGAAATGTAAATCGGCCTTTACGGATATAACGTATGGTAGTTAGTACCTAGATAATTTTGTTTTTTAGGTTTCGTTAGGTAGGTACCTTACCGGTCCGAGCCAGGGTGGGGCAAGCGCCCCACCCTGCCCCACCGTGGCTACGCCCATGTCAGGCAGGTTTCTGATACTATTTGATTGGTTAAATACCTATATTTAGTAATTATTTTCATCCTTATATATTGCAATGGATCTCCGCCAAGAAAAGCCTGAATCTATTTGATATTCTTATTATTAAATGTATCAGTTTTCAGAGGATTTACATGTTTCTCACCATATTTTAGAGAAAATTCCCTGCCACAAGAATTTTGCCTCATTGGGCTATTTTTAATTTTATGCGTCGCAGGGTCTTATGCGCCTTATGTAAAGGGACATTTTAAAAGTTGTACATTCTTATATTATTTTTGACATGATATTAATATGGGTAGTTAATTAATTTATGAAGTAATTTCAAAATCATGTTATTGGTTGAATTCAAAATATTTACGAAACTAACTGATATTCAGTGAATAAATATTTCCAATACTGTATGATACTCATAATAACTATTAGTAAATTTATTAAATTCCTTCAAAATATAAGAATGTATAATTTTTAAATTTCCCTTTACAGAAAATCGATGAAAGAAACAAAGACCTAGATGAGTGGACGCGTAAAAGGGAGCAGGCTAAAGCACGCATGCGCAAATATCGTAAAAAAAGACAATTGCAGGCTATGCTCAAGAAACAGCAAGCAATAGATGAAATGAGGGAAAAACAAATTGAAGAAGAAAAAGCCCAACGGAAGAAAGAATGTTGCAGAGAACGTTCCAGAAGATATCGCGAGAAGAAACGTATCTATGCTCTGAAAACTGATGCCCATTTGACTCACGTTCACGACTTACAATGGCCTGGGTCTTCTCACGCAAATCTTCCTTTGTGACTATCATGCTTCCTAGATTCTCAAATACATTATACATAATTATAATAAAACTGAGTATGATTCGCTAAACTGAAATCCATTACATTGTCATCAATATATGCAACTATTTAAGCCAATAAGCCACCATGACTGCTAACAAAACTTGGAAAACGGAATGTCTCATTGCCAGCAAGGAACAGGGAAGGATAACAACATTTATGTTCCTGTAACGCTGCGGGATCATATGTACCGCCGTTTATGATTTTTGCCCAAAAATTATGAACTCGCGCCTTTTAGATGAAGCCCCACCAGGCTCTCAAGTGACATATACCGACAATAGCTGGGTTAAAGGCCCAGCATTTTTGGAATGGCTCAGATTCTTTGTTGAGACAGTCCGGCCAACACCAGATAAAAAAGTAATACTTGTCCTGGACAACCATGAATCTCACAAGTACTTGCTAGCATTGGAATTTGCCTCTGCAAATAACGTGATCTTCGTATCGCTGGCACCACACACAACACATAGGATGCAACCATTGGACTACCGTGTGTATGGTCCTCTTGAAAGATATTTTGAATAGGCCATTGCCTCATTCCAAAAAGAACATGCAGGGCGAATCATATTGCGAACTTATTCGCTGGTGCCTATATCAATCTGCCACAACTCATAACGCGGTTAATGAATTCAAAACAACTGGTGTTTATCCACCTAACAGATATACTTTTAATGATTCTGATTTTCTGCCAGAGGCCCAGCAGTTTCAGAAGAACACATCACAATAACTAAGAAAGCGATCCATTAACTGAACCACCTCCACGACCAGAAGAAATTGATCTTGATACGACACTTTCTCCTTTAACACTTGGCCAGGTTGAACAATCATAAAACGAATTATTCAACTAGACCTGTAGAGATATTCATGATGTATTCTGATTTGATTGAGAACGAACGGCTGCAAGTAGCATTAACATGCATAATAATTCAGTGTCTGACCATTTGAAAACACCAGCATCAGTATTTTCACATTTGCAACACCAGAAAAACAAAATTGCAATAACATCTGAAAAATCAATGCATTTTAACAGGATACAAGTTATAGTGGCATTTTAATGGATATCCATGTCAGCCCAATGAGTATTACCGCCAATGCGATAATAATGAATTTCGATGTAGGTCCAATAACTAACACAGATCACTTGAGTCCTGCAATGATCAGACAAATCCCGAAAGTGGCTCCAAATGAAAGAACTAGACGAAGAAAAAATCAAAAAGCTTAGATTTTGATAAGCACTCCCATCAAAGAAGAACAAAGAAGAAAAGTGATTATAAAGACAAATATGAATCTTAAAGCAAAACCTTTCATGAAAAATTAAAGAGTGATTTGAAAAGTAACGAAATAGCGGAGAGGTCAAAACATATAGTAAAAGGTAAGAAAAATTACGTGTGCCTTATATGCAATGAGCCATAGTATACATAACCTCCTTCCGAAGACTAGAGACAGTGCAACAGGTGTTGAATTGCGTAGAACCTGCGTTGGGTAATGTTTTGTGTCAATTTTTGTTGGTAATTTGTGGCATAATAAGTTTAAATACCTATCGAATAGGAATAAATACTTATCTATAAGAAATAAAAACCTATCTAAAAGAAATAATAGCGTGTTTCTGTTCGTCCTTTATCCGCATTTGGTACGAATGCATATTTGTTTCCATGATTTGAAATTTGGAGTAAATACGTATAAAAGTAATATGTATTCAAATATATACAATACAATAATGAGCATCCAATATCATCCTTTGAGATATAATCACACTAATATTATAATTGCGGAAGTTTGGATAAATGGATGAATGTATCTTCCGCGCACTTGAATTTAATTTCTTAAATATTACCCTGAGTGCGACTTATGCACTCTAACAACATAATCCTCAAGTTACAATATAAAAGATTGAAGCGAAAAGAAAATCAATTAACTCCTTATTTATATTAATTTTATAATTATTTATAGTTTAAAATTTGACTTGTCTAAGTGCTTATTTTGTAAGCCTAAAGAAGTAAACTTATTGATTTACTGATTGCTCCATACTTTCTTCTTGCCGTAGGTATTTTTATCAGAAGTTGTACCAAACTGCTTGTCGATCTAATCTCTTCCCTACAACGTGAAATGCGAACAATTATTTTTTCGAACTCTACCATCGATCAATGTATTCGCCGCACTAATACCTTGATCGATGAACTGCCAAAAGGAGTATTTTGCAATTTAGTGTTGCGAATGGTTAAAGGGGTATTACACTACACGTATTCAAGAACCCTAACTAAGAGTGGTGTAATAAGATTTAGGGTCCATAAGGGACGGACCCGGCAAGTCTTGCTCCCTAATCGCCCTAACTACCAGGCCCTGAATAACGTGAGTGTAATACCGCTTTTAGCAATCATTATACCGTGAGAATAGCTATTAACATTTATTTTATTTATTGTTCGCACAAGGTCCAGGACGTGAAAGAAGAACCTTTAAGCGATGATGAGTCAGTGGCCGCTCCAGACATTAAGAAGGATTGTATGCTGTGTATGAAGACGTTCCTTACTGTGAGAGGGCTGAAGGTAAACTTAGTTCTTTAGCGTTCCGAAACCTTTTACCTACTAACCCATTCAACTTAGTTCTTTAGCGTTCCGAAACCTTTTACCTACTAACCCATTCAACTTAGTTCTTTAGCGTTCCGAAACCTTTTACCTACTAACCCATTCAACTTAGTTCTTTAGCGTTCCGAAACCTTTTACCTACTAACCCATTCAACTTAGTTCTTTAGCGTTCCGAAACCTTTTACCTACTAACCCATTCAACTTAGTTCTTTAGCGTTCCGAAACCTTTTACCTACTAACCCATTCAACTTAGTTCTTTAGCGTTCCGAAACCTTTTACCTACTAACCCATTCAACTTAGTTCTTTAGCGTTCCGAAACCTTTTACCTACTAACCCATTCAACTTAGTTCTTTAGCGTTCCGAAACCTTTTACCTACTAACCCATTCAACTTAGTTCTTTAGCGTTCCGAAACCTTTTACCTACTAACCCATTCAACTTAGTTCTTTAGCGTTCCGAAACCTTTTACCTACTAACCCATTCAACTTAGTTCTTTAGCGTTCCGAAAACGAGCCTGTTTTACCTACTAATCCATATCTTACCCTACGTAAAAGGAGTCTACCTCCTTCGGTTCATAATTTCATGAGAGTTGAAGACCTAACAGAGTTGTTTTCTAAGTTAATTTATTGCACACCCCCTAGGGGTTAAATACCCGTGCGAAGTAGAGACGGGCCGTTAGTAATAAAATTTAAATTAATAATTGTATGTGTTTGTAGGCGCATGTGATAGCAGTGCATTCGTATGACACGGTTAAGATGCCGCCTAAGCCTCCCATCGACAGGACCAATGAGTGTCCGATATGTAACAGATGTGAGTTATCCTTACTTAATAATAATATATTAGGTATAAGGGTGACAAATCTAAATCGAGCTGTGCTGTACTGCGCTGTGCTATGTTTGGTCAACTCGCTCGTCTAATATTTCAATGAGGATACAAACTAACCATGCTGTGCTGCGCTGTGCGAGGCTACGCTGTTTCTATTGACCAAACATAGCACAGCGCAGTACAGCGCAGCACAGCTCGATTTAGATTTGTCACCCTAATGCTTGATCATCCACACAGCACCGTCTAGCACCAAAGTAAGCTACTCTAAGCTTGTGTTATGGGTACTAGATAAGTGATATAATAAAGACATTATATACATAGATAGCTATTTTTTTACTATACTTAGAAAACACCCAAACCTAATACATGTTTGCTTGTTTGTATGGAAACGTCTCAAGGCTAGTTCTACCCCATGTAAAGTGATTTATTCAATGAGAAGTAGCCTATGTGTTATTCCATGGCTAGAACTTTGTCTATGGGATATAAACACAATTGAAACGATTCGCGCGAAAGTTTGTATATATGGATGTAAAGATGTATGGATGTTTGTTACTCTTTCACGCACATAACAGAAGATCATTTATTTATAACAACTACACACTTATAAATAGGAGGTACATACAACGTTGTTATAAAAGGGTAGGGCCCGGGACTCAGCATAATGCTGGCTTAGGTCCCATAAGGCACCAAGCCAGCGCTGGTCTTCCGTTATAATACTGAACACCTTGGGCTGAAATTTTGAATACACATAGTTTTAGCCCTGGAATAAAACATAGGCTACTTTTCAATTATAAATCAGTTCCCATGGGATTTGATAACGTTTTTTCCCAGGTTTCGAGACGCGAACAGACCTATTCGTCCATGAAACGTGCCACAGTAATTTTACCTGCTACGTCTGCGATAAGAAATTCGACAGTTTCCATCAACTCAGCCGGCACAGAACTAAATATTGCAAGAAGAGGACACATCTGCCGCGGTTGAAGACTTTGGACGATGTCAGGAGGTATGGCTTTACAAAAACTAACTCTCGCACGCGGCTTGTCCCTTGCTATGACTTCATCATCATCAGCCTATATTAGTCCACTGCTGGACATAGAGCTATGTATTAAAGTTGTCGCTTTCACGTCCAACACCATTTCCGCACAACTCAAAAATGAGCATTCAAATATGCGCTTGAATTTCAAATTAGATAAATTTATCTGTGCTTGCTAATTGCGCGTTTCTAAAAAATGTAATAGTATATATATGTACATATTTAAATGTATGTAAATGTTATGAGCGAAAGCCCAGAATTGAATCATCTCTCATGGTCATTTCATTTTTGCGGCGTGGTGTTGTTCTTTTATTGACAAAATTGCGTCAAATCAGACCAGAGACCTAATCAAGGACATGAAGTTGATATTGAGTTGCTTTTAGGTCTCATTTCTTGTAGACGTAAGTTTTTTTAATAATATCTGCATCCTTGGTCAAAGTAGGCACTTTTATCCCTATAGGCCGATCGAAAATTGTTGTACAGTAATTTTTATCGGTCAAAACAACATGTATGATTTCTTTTTGAAGTTCAGTTCATTTTGTGGCGGTAAACCAAAGTTGGCGAAAAATCAACAAAATAATTCCTGTACGAACTGCAATGAAACAGCTTTAAAAAGCAAATATACAAGTAGAAAAATAGCGAATATTTAATTGCAGAATCGCGGGCCACGGAGGAACAAAGACGTTGCAGATATTCGACATGCAAATACCGATTTCTCAAATAAAAGAACTGCAAATCGACGAAATAGACTGTGATATCAAGCAAGGAAAGAGGCATATTAAAAAAAAAGTAAAAGGTAAAGATGAAAACGATATTCTGGGCAATATCTTGAATAAAAACGTTATGTCGGTTATTGTGAATGTTCGATTACCTTGCGACAATGTCGTGCAACCGAAGAAAGAACAAAATGATGATAACAGTACTAAAGATGAACAGATGGACCTTGAAATGCTAATTCCTAGGATAGAAATTAGTGAAAAACCGGAGTTGGAAATAAAAACAATAGTACCGGGGTCCAAACAGAATACCGACCCACTCAGAGAAATACCGATAGCGGATACTCAAGTGAAGTCATCGTCGAAACTTCCAGAAGAAGCGATAGAACACAAAGCTCCTAAGGTAGAGAACGCTCTTGAGCTGAAGTGTTTAAAGAAATTGAAAAAGAAATCAGATCCTCAAAATTTATCGGAAACCCTAGACGAATCAATAACCACCAAAGAAATACTGAA
Source organism: Eupithecia centaureata (assembly GCA_944547425.1). NCBI lineage: Eukaryota > Metazoa > Arthropoda > Insecta > Lepidoptera > Geometridae > Eupithecia > Eupithecia centaureata. Next base: position 3,311,086 of record OX155679.1, read on the forward strand.
GCAACCTGATGACGTAAAAGAAATCCTAAATTTAGAAGACCAAGAGAAGATTATCCAAATGAAGAATAACGGAATAGACTGGACTGTTAAAGACGGACGCGTAGTCGCGAAGAAAAAAGTTGATCCACTGCATCCATGTAGGAAACAATGTAGTTTGAAAATCCCAGAGGAATTCCGACAGCGATTCTTCGATTACTTTTGGTGCTTATATGACAAGCAACAGAAACGTTTTGCGGCAAGCCTCATCAAATGCAAAATACTCGACAAAATTCGCAGTATCGGACAAAGAGATCGAAAATGTACATTCACTTACCGTTTGAAATTGTTCGGAGAATGTTACGATATCTGTAAGGGATGCCTGCTTCAAACTATAGGAGTTCAGAGCACCAATTACTTCATTAGTATCTGTAATAAAGCATTTAAAAAGAAAATGAAGGTTATAACAGCGAGGAAAAGAAATACAAAAAGACTAAAATTATTGGAATCTTCAAAAATTCCTCCTTTGATGGTAAGTATGTGTGAAGCTGACTAAGATTGCAAAGCAAACTACTTTTACTCAGGATGCAGAATAGATTATTTCTAACATAGTGATCACTAACACTAAAAACTAGCTTAGAGATACCTTTATGTAACCGAATCATATGTCAATCGTTTTCTTACTATTGTAATAAATGGGAAAGTCTGTGTGAATGTTTGTTATAAGTAATCTTTGTAACTACTTAAGTTATTTAAATGAAATTTGGTATGTAGATAGTTTAGAACCTAGAATAGGACAAAGGCTATTAAGATTTGGAAGTTTTAACCTCTGAGGGGGTTAAGAAGGGTGGTAAATATTTTTTCTTTGGTTCGATTCACTCAAAACTCAGTATAAATAAACTATGGAGTGAATAATTAAACACGTATTTTTTATTTTTACACAATAACCCCTAGGGGGGTGCAATAAATTTATACATTTATATCATACATAAAGAACGTTGAGAATACATGAAACAAATCTGCAGATACATACAAAGAGGGAAGTTTTTTTTTCCCAAGGGAATCGAACCCGACCTTTGTCAGATGCTCTAATAGAGGTAGTCGTAAGGTGAAGACAGCAGGCATGTCTTATGAAACTTCCTTTGTTAATATGAACACGAATAATACAATTGTAGGAATATCACGCAATTTGTGAGGTTTTATGTATTCCGACGTTTCGGCACAGGTGCTTGCGCCAAGGCCGCGGAATTACTGTATACTTCACACTGGTTTTATATATATTGCTTTTAGTTATCATTACTTATCACTACATAGTATAAAACAAAGTTGCTTTTTCTGTCCTTATATCCTTATGTCCCTTTGAATGCTTAAATCTTTAAAACTACGCAACGGATTTTGATGCGGTTTTTTTTAAATAGATAGAGGAATTCAAGAGGAACGTTTATACGTATAAAATAAAACCGTGCGAAGCCGGGGCGGGTCGCTAGTATTATATATTATCAAGAATGTTTTAACTGAATTTGTGTCGGAAAAATACAAGTAAAGATTTATGTTGTTTCAGGCTGCCTCAATCGGAAATTAAAAAGTTCAAGAGCCTTAAAGATGATCTACAATATAATAGTAAAAGCATCCAAAGTGGGAGTGCCCCTGATTTTAGCTTAGATATTAACAATCTACCTGAACATATAAGAACACAACATGTCATAAACCTTATTACGTTAAACTCGAAAAATAATGAAACGGAAACTAAATTAAATACTGATGAATCAAATATAGCGATAAAAATTAGTACTAATAAACAAGAACTAATCAATGAGGCTAATATGCAAGACAAACCTGAAAGACCATTCCCATTGAAACATTTATTCGGCGGAAAGGATTCTGAAATATCTAACAAATTCATTGAAATCGACACTCGCACGAAGCAAGATGAAAATAATTCAGTTGGCAAACTCGGAACAGACATGCCCTGTTTTAAGTTGGAAAAAGAAATAAATATTTGTCCTACTGATGAAAATAACTGCAAAGATGAAGTAGCAATTAATAACACAAGCTTAATGGAAAAAGAAAATAATATTTCTCTAACTGATGGAAGTAACTGCAAGGATGAAGTGGCGAATAATAACACAAGCCAAATGGAAAAACAAAAGAACATTTTTCCTAGTAATGAAAATAACTGCAAAGATAAAAAAGTGAAAAATGATAATACTAGCAAAATGGAAACCCAAAAAGGTATTTGTAGTAATGATAAAATTAACAGCAAGGATAATGACGTGACAACTGATAACACTACTGAAGTTCCTAGTACCATTATGTGTAGTAAACAGGGCTCAGAGTTAGTTAAATTAGAACAAAATAATGATCATACCAATCTATTGGCAAAAATAAAATCGAACATCAGCTCAAACCGCTTCTTAGGTCCGGAACTAAATGCAACAGATAAAGACAAACCAGCTCATAAGCTCGATGATGAAACAATACCAGAATTAATAGAAGCAAATAAAATAAGTGAACAAAATGAAATAAAGCTACTGCATTCTAAAATACACTTAGAATGTATTACTGGTGAAAGTATGGAGATTCAGCTAGGACCACATTCAATAGACAAAGAACAAAATGATTTAGAGACTGATATTGTAAAGAAAATGGAAGAAGATTGAATATATTTTGATATATTCGGATACAGGTGTACAAAAGCAGTGATCAATCGTGACAGGAAACTGCTGAAATCAGTCTTCTAAGCTATCATGACTGGTCGTCAATTTAATTGTCTATGAACTGATTTTTATTGTTCCTAGATAGATCTTGATGATACACCGAGATTGTGCTCAAAGTGAGGTCTGTTGACAATATAAAAACTATCATGGCATAGTAGTTGGATGTTACACGGTCATTCAGGTTGTTGAGAATTCAAATCCCAGAGCATAGAAGCTGTTTGTGCACAAAACTTACAGACTTATTTTGTACATACATTTTACATTGTTATGAACGTGGTTAGTATAAATATCGTATCTATCGTGTCCTGAAGCGATCAATATGTAATTTTATCTTGAATTTCAATACGGCTTTATTAACATAAAGGGAATACGAAAACTTGTACATTTATTATAATTCTTGTAATGTTGCTTTGATACTTACCGTACGACACTTCTTTGAGCAGTAGAATGAATTGGTATCTCCTAAACGATTAGTCTTTAATTTATTAGACAGACTGATTTTACTTTTAACTGTATTTTATAATGATATTCATTTGTAATCGTGATTTTAAGTCGCTACTGGTAGTGAAAACTTAAGTTTATACTGTAAATTGATCGTAATAATTAGTAATTAAACAGTGATATTATGTACATATGTTGTATCATTTGTCCAAGAGGCAAGGATGTCTCAAACGTTGGTTTGATGACATAGTCATAGTCGCTCGTTGGATACACCTGGATTTGAAAGGACAGAAAACAGGCCTCTTGTATATTAAATATTTTGTAAATAAACAAATGATATGTAAGATGTGATTTATTTGTGTGCACTTGTCTGAAACGGTTCCATATGTGAAATAGACTTCTAAGTCACTGATAATATTATAAAATCTATGCTGATGTGAACATGCAGATTGATTGAGCTTAGTAAGCTTATTAATGATTTTAATGAAACTGGAAAAGTTGATTAAAACAAATATAACTTTTTTACACTTTAATAATACTATTCAACAATGCATGTTTGGTGTTTAGGAATGCTTTGTGCTAAATTACACCAAAAACACTAGCAAAGAAAATTAAACCTATACAATTTTTACAATAGAAACAAATAAATTAAACATTGGACATAAACAAATATATATTTTTACAAATAACTATCACAGCTATACAGCTGGCTCCAGATTTATCCACATCTCTGTTTGAAAGAACTCTTAGCCGCGAAATCTTTAACAATAGATTTAAGCAAGTCTCAAGTAACCACATTATTTTTCTTCAATGGTTGGTTAGGGCCTGGTTAGGCAGGGGATAATGCACATTACACTCCCATGCGAGATGTGAGTGCAGATAATTTTCCCCCTACAATTAGAATTAAATTTAATCACAATTCTTTTGACACTTCAATGAATATCTGTCCAAAGCTTAATAATAAATATTTGTATAGCTATTGTTCTATCTGTGGACTTAGATTTATATTTTATAAATATAATATGTACATAAGCCCAAAGAGGGCTTAGATTCAGTTACGTGTGCGCCGAGACTTGTGACGTCACAGGCCAAATGCCTTGCGCAAAATTCGTTCGGGATTCAGTAAAAGTGGATTAATTTTGTCATTTTTCAAGTTATTAATATAATTCTTTCACCATATATATTGTAATTTAAATGTCTTACAATTTATGTAAGTATTTTTTATATTTGTAAAATTGAAAACTTCCTTATTGCGAGGGTGGGGTAAGTAAGATACGAGGGGTAAATTCCAGTTTAAATTCATGCTGATTGCATGGACGTTTTTTTCATTGGTAATTAACACTAAATCGAGAATACTTAATAAAACAGCAGATTTTTCAAATCTAATTTCTGAATATAATTATTAAATGATAGAAAACGTGGGAATGTACGAGCGAGAGCGCCGTATCTAAATTCAATAACGTAATACGAGTAGCACCGTAACTGAGTACAGAAAAAAATACTTTGGTGAGTACTTGAGTACATAAATAAAATTAATTCGTGTCTCTTCACAAAACCATAGGAAACTAGGTACTTTTATATCTCGGGCGCAAAAATATAGCAATTGCTAAAATATTATTCCAAATAGGTACAGCATGATTTTAGAATTACATTCTATCTCATCAAAATTTTGTGAATAAAATATCCAACAAGCATTTAATAGTAGCTAGTACCGCAAAAAATGTGTTAAAATTGAAACCTAATGTGCCTAATACCAAATCAATTTAGTTCCTGTTAAGTTCGTTCAGAATACGTAAAATGTACAAAAACAGGTTCAGAATGTCCATGTAAAGGTTGATTGTGGCTAGGATGTACTCTTCCGGGGAAAGAACAGTCATCATCTGCTGTGTGTCGAAGATGAGGAAGAATCCGAAGAAAATGGCACCCGTGAAGGAAAGTGCAATTTCGAAGGCTGAGGACTGGATGAAGATTTGAAGCAGACCGCCGATTATCAGGACCGAGAGGCCGGCGACGAGGCTGGAAAATAAATAATAATAATAATGCTGGATAATCCACACAGCGTCATTTAGCCCCAAGCTAGGCAGAGCTGGTGGGTAGGTACTAGATAACTGATATATTTAACACATTACATACATAAATATTTTTTATTATACGTAGAAAGTAACCAGAGCATTCTGAACTAATATCTGCAGGTTGTAATTAATAATAGAGACTCTAGGAAGTTGGATCAAGGGCCAGATCTAAAAAGCGGTTCTCCTGGACTCGTCGCGTATCGTCAGGAAGTTCCTCTCTTTGCAACTCTAGTCACCAGCTGCTTAGATAGTACTATAGATATTTTTTATCATTTATAATAGAAGCGTTTTACATAAAATAAAACGCATATTAATTTACTTACCTTGGTAAACGTTTATACAGGGTTACAGGAAAAGTCGTGCTAGATCCGTTAAGGGCGTGGAGTACCCATCATTCCTGACATATTTCACTATGAAACACCCTACCCTAAACTTAACTCTTTTCGAGATATTCGACTTTGAATTTTTTTATTGAAAATTGCCAATTTTTAGGCAATTAAATTTATTTTTGGTTATTTTGTGTATCTTATTATTATTATTATTGCATTTTTACATGTATAATGAGATGCTTTAGGACGTCGATTATTAAAAAAGTGCATAAGTTAATTGAATAGACCGTAGTAGACAAATGAAAGTTAAGAAATAAGAATAAATATTAGAAAGTTTCTTTTTCTCTAAGGTATATCTAAAAAAAATATTATGGAAATTGTTCGGCAGATTTTTTTTAAAATATCTACGTTTCATCAGCTATCTAACGAGGTATAATAATCTAGGGTTTTATTCAAATGCATTGAAAAAAATTAGTTTTATAGCCCACAGGGGAGAAGCAAAATTTATACTTAGCCCTAAAAAGTAAAATAAAACAATAGGTTAGCATGAAATGTCATTTATTCAAGGTTTTCACACAACTTTTTCTTATTCTACAGTTTTTGATGTTCAACATGGCCGCCTCTATTTCTGATACATTGTCGCATCCTTCTACGAAGACCAGTCTTCACTACTCCAGTGGTCAACGTGGTCCTCATTTTATTTGCTGCATCCACAATCCTTTCTCTTAAGTCTTCCACAGACGAAATTGGATTCGGCTCGCTGTACAAAAGACTTTTCATGCACCCCCACACATGAAAATCCATGGGGATTAGGTCCGAACTTCTTGCTGGTCATGGCAACGGCCCACCTCGTCCTATCCATTTGTTTGGATAACCCCCATGGATTTTCATGTGTGGGGGTGCATGTAAAGTCTTGTGTGCAGCTTTTGGACATAGGCCTCCCCTAATGAGCGCTATGGCGCTCCACTCCCACACATGAAAATCCATGGGGGTTATCCAAACAAATGGATAGGACGAGGTGGGCCGTTGCCATGACCAGCAAGAAGTTCGGACCTAATCCCCATGGATTTTCATGTGTGGGGGTGCATGAAAAGTCTTTTGTACAGCGAGCCGAATCCAATTTCGTCTGTGGAAGACTTAAGAGAAAGGATTGTGGATGCAGCAAATAAAATGAGGACCACGTTGACCACTGGAGTAGTGAAGACTGGTCTTCGTAGAAGGATGCGACAATGTATCAGAAATAGAGGCGGCCATGTTGAACATCAAAAACTGTAGAATAAGAAAAAGTTGTGTGAAAACCTTGAATAAATGACATTTCATGCTAACCTATTGTTTTATTTTACTTTTTAGGGCTAAGTATAAATTTTGCTTCTCCCCTGTGGGCTATAAAACTAATTTTTTTCAATGCATTTGAATAAAACCCTAGATTATTATACCTCGTTAGATAGCTGATGAAACGTAGATATTTTAAAAAAAATCTGCCGAACAATTTCCATAATATTTTTTTTAGATATACCTTAGAGAAAAAGAAACTTTCTAATATTTATTCTTATTTCTTAACTTTCATTTGTCTACTACGGTCTATTCAATTAACTTATGCAGTTTTTTAATAATCGACGTCCTAAAGCATCTCATTATACATGTAAAAATGCAATAATAATAATAATAAGATACACAAAATAACCAAAAATAAATTTAATTGCCTAAAAATTGGCAATTTTCAATAAAAAAATTCAAAGTCGAATATCTCGAAAAGAGTTAAGTTTAGGGTAGGGTGTTTCATAGTGAAATATGTCAGGAATGATGGGTACTCCACGCCCTTAACGGATCTAGCACGACTTTTCCTGTAACCCTGTATAACTGAGATAGGCCTAACATTTCCCGCCATATAAATAAGTATTGGCTTTGACTTTCTGTAAAAAAGTACTAGCCAATCAGTAACCTCGTCCAAAGAGGAGTTGGCCAATCCGGTGTCTTCCCGCCACCGGCCGCTACGTCAGATGTACGCTTGTAGCGCCTACATCTTTTTTCTTCATTGCGTCGAATATCACCAGGCAGAATTTAAAATGTAAACGTTTACCAAGGTAAGTAAATTAATATGCGTTTTATTTTATGTAAAACGCTTCTATTAATTTGACTGTACCTTGGTAAACGTTTATATAACTGAGACGTGTTTGTTATCGCCTGGTGGTGGTGAAGACACTCAACGCCAATGTGAACTTACTATTTTTTAAATAATGTTATAATCGTAAGCCACATCGCTATGAATGCAAATTAGTTATTGTGACATTCAAAAACTGCAATACGTATGGTCCAAAACACAATTAAAATAGCCTTATATAAACAGATGGCTTAAATAATTAAAAGACATTTATGTCTTGTTTCGACAGGTTCTGAAATCAATATCATAGAGATACCATTTTTAAACAAATTTATCGCACTCTATCATGATGATGATAGAATGTGCCATCGATCCTAGTATAATAAATAAATAATTCTGAACAAAACCCCACACAGTATCATACAATAGGGCCGCCCAGCTCAGCATGAATATGTTCTGAGTGATTGGGTACTGATGACTGATAAACTTATAACAATAAATTGCTAAATATGTTCGTATTGTATCAGTATACCTAACTGTATAATAATACTTCAGCAGCTTAATTTCTTTTAGAAACAGTTTTTACAACTTTTGCAATGTGTACGACCTTCGGTGACAATAAATCATTGCACAACTGAAAACTAAAATATCTGCTCCAAAATGTGAGTATTTAACTCATTAATTTTCTGGACATAGTACTCGTTTTAACCAATTGAAAGCATGTGGGAAAACAGTTACATCAACATTTCAATTTATTGCAGTGCGCTGTAATACCTGAGTAGGTACTTTATGAACCTTTATAACTATAGTGAAGCTTTGTATGTTCATCTAAAATGTCCAGTTATGGGAAGTTCTTATAAAACATTTGAATAACTGGTTTTTCCTCCCCACAATGTTTGGACTAGATTACAAGTTTTGCAATAATACTTGTGTACATTTCCACTGTTGAAGCGTAAGAAATCTTAGATCCGATACACATAGCTAAAAATACAGGTATATCTATTTCTTTTTCCCTTATAGGTACTTGTTTTGCTCTTAAATACGCACTGGGTATCCTTCTAATGTTATTCGAATATCATACCGAATAGATTTACAAATTCTCACCCGAGAGCATATAGGTACTTTATATAGAGAGGTCTATTGAGACATCAATAAAATTAAGACCAATAATGGTAACTAGCAAACCCTAGATTACTAAGCAGCTTGTGACAGTGAAACCAAGTTTACTTCGAGAACCAACGATATTTGTAACACTGTAGGTATTATACTTGTGCATGAATACCTCACCCATTGTCAATGTACCTCGAAAACAAGCTCTTCATTTGAGATGCAGTAGTGTCTGTTGTACTACAATGTTTATAAAATAATAAACAAGAACCATTTTCCGCTTAAGTAGTAGTTATGTTGAAACATCTCACGACAAATTACTGAAAATCTGACGTCATCGCTTAAGAAGCGATAATATAGATGCACTTTTATTCTTATTAAGTATCACAGAGTGCTAGAGTTTAGAAGCTGACAATGATCGCTTACTTGTAAAGAATAGTGTAACACTATATAAAATATAAACAGTTCTTTACGTCAAGGACAGTGGCTGTCCTTTACTGACGTTCAAAAAGAAGACATTGACGACTTTCCAAGGTTTTTATTACTATAGTGCGCAAACCCTCAATTGCTCACGGTCATTTCTAAGAATGATGATGATGATGACAGTTTCAAATATTAATTCTAAAAATGTACTAGTATATGCGATGTCTAATACAGTTGAGAACACATTCAACAATTTATCATACAAAGCAGTTAAAAGAAATGCCACTTATGATAAAATGTATGATGAGGGTAGTTGTAAATAAACGCGTGAACGTTCATTACCGTACACACCTTTATACAGATAACCAAGAAATGCCACCGGTTATAAAAAGTATGAAGAGGGTAGTTGTAAATAAACACGGGAATGTTTCTTATCGTTCACACCATTATCGTTCCCACAATCATAAATCCGGACATGGGTTGAGTACAATTCAGAGCCTATACAGGTAGCTATATGACATAGTACCGCAACGCCAGTACTTTCACCAAATCTCCTTCTTTTTGTTTGACAAGTAGTCTTTTAGACAATGTACTCTTAAAACGGTCAGGCCAGTGAGTGAGCTAGACCCATACATTTGCGTGGACATATCCAGTGATAGACAGTATCTTGATACTGAAGGCAACTTTGTGCAAGATATTGTGTTTTTGGTAGACGCTACCTTATTTATACTAACAACTATCTCACGCACGCAACATTCAAATTCGTGATGGAATGAGGGATTTCGTATCCCTATTCTAATAATAGGCACTAAATTTTTAATGCGGGTGGGCAGCATTTATCTTATAATTCATTTCCATAATTATTCGTGGTACCCACCCTACAATTGTTAATCATTTTAAAGAACTTGTCTCGTCAATGAGAAGTTTTGTAGGTAGACTTAATAACTTACATGTGTGTTAACCTTAGAGTCTTTCCTGCGATCTCATGAATCCAAAGGGTTCTTATATCTGCTACCGTTCACATATCATACAGTGTGAAAAATAGTAACTCTGGGTTAGACTATGTAGAATGTAATTCAGCTCGAGGGCTTCGGCTTGCCCTTAATTCACAATGACACCTCAACTAGCTGCTATACGCAATTTATAATTTGCCTATAAAAATATCAGACAATCGATAAATTTATCAACCCATCACGCTTATCAGCCCAAGTTTCTTACGATATTCTTATATGACTTTTGTCACAAGTACGGTTTATCAGAAGATTTTATTATTCCTTCAGCTAAACAGCTCCTTCTGAAAGTTAATGTCTAACAAGAACAGAAACTCCGTCTATATAGGTATCGAACCTCCCAAATCTTTTGTTGATAGGTATGCAATACACGAATCATATACATACATAGATATTGGTAAGACATTTGTCAATAGGTACGCGATACCCTGCACTTTTTATTTTGATGCTTCTATTTAATAATAGTTAACCTTCCTGGAAGTTCTAGTCAATAGGTACGCGATACCCTGGACTTTTTATTTTCATCACTGTTGGAGGTGCACCACGATGCTTTTATAGTTAGCCTTCCTGGAAGTAGTTGTGAGTAGGTACGCGATACCCTGGAATTCATCGCTGGTGGAGGTACACCACCACGATGAATTCCTTTATCCAAACAAGCAACCCTTTCTGAAGCTTATGTAAACACATATTTATGTTGAATAAGACTCTTCATTCGAGAATAATGCTCATCACGTCCAAGACAATTTAAAGCTGAAAAATATTCGGTTCGCCCGAATTTTATATGTCATCGCAGCCGTGCGAGGGAGCGTAATAAACCCTGCGAGGGTTTTATTATATACTTGCAAGGAGATGACAATGCGCCAGCCATTGTAGCCTTGCGAGGGCGTTAAAACAACACTGCGAGGGTTTTTATTTCTTGTCCAAGAAAATCTAAAGCTGAAAAATATTCGGTGCGCCCGAAATTTATTTATGTCATCGCAGCCCAGCGTGGGTACGTTATGAACCCTGCGAGGGTTTTATTATATATTTACTTGCAAGGAGATGACAATGCGCCAGCCATTGTAGCCCTGCGAGGGCGTTTAAACAACCCTGCGAGGGTTTTAATTCCTTGTCCAAGATAATCTAAAATTGAAAAATATTCGGTGCGCCCGAATTTTATTTATGTCATCGCAGCCCTGCGAGGGTGCGTTATGAACCCTGCGAGGGTTTTATTATATATTTGCAAGATGACAATGCGCCAGCCGTTGTAGTCCTGCGAGGGCGTTAAAACAACCCTGCGAGGGTTTTATTCCTTGTCCAAGATAATCTAAAACTGAAAAATATTCGGTGCGCCCGAATTTTATTTATGTCATCGCAGCCCTGCGAGGGTGCGTTATGAACCCTGCGAGGGTTTTATTATATACTTACAAGGAGATGACAATGCGCCAGCCATTGTAGCCCTGCGAGGGCGTTAAAACAACCCTGCGGGGGTTTTTATTCTTGCAAGAATGCACGAGGTGTTTTGCTTAAAAATCAAGGTACTTAGCTCATATTGAAGAATAGGAACATAGAACATATCAGTATTTATCCTAGAAATGTATCTTGTCAATCGTGGACTTAAGAAACATGTTTATATTTGCATTTTCTACACTTCTGTTTCGTACAAAAACAATAGGCAATGAAATATGTATCTACCCGCTCCTGAAAAAAAAAGTTACTTTCTTGCCAACCTAGATTAACACTCAGTGCCCTTGCAAAACCACCTGCTCTGTGCAATGGTTAGGCAGTGAATAGGTTAGACAACCTAGTAGATTAATCCACCCGACGACATTGCGTGTAGGCCACGTGTTATTTGCGCAAGTGTGCAGATACACTCAACATATTTTGTATATTAGCGTATAAATTACGGGCAGGTGACAACCAAACGTATCGTACATCGTAAGCGTTGCCCACGTGGCTGCGTGGCCCAGAATAACCAAAACAACGATATTTTAAAGTACTCACGATGTTATTTCCATTACCATCCAATATTGACCTCCTTCTCCAGTTGTCTTTCAAGTCTCGTTTTCACGACATCGGTCAGAATTTTGCATATTATATCGTGTTTACATCCTTGCTAGAAAAATAAGTATTTTAGCACATAGCAACATATAACCTCAAAATAAATTCGAACGAATCGAACGGAAAAACCGTCAATATCTTACTTAGGAGTAATAGAAGCAAAATTATGTCACTGGCACATGGGATGCCAGGTAGTTGTAAAAAGCTTCGGCTTTTGTCATTAAAACAAATATAACCACGTGCTTTCGAGCACAAATAATAAAAAAAATGTCACGGTCTTAGTGCAAGGTAGTAAAAAAGCGTATGCTTTCGTACTAACCATGCGACATGTGTGCGACTCGTGAGTCTCCAACAAAATATAAATAGAATGGACTCATTAGTCCAAAAACAAATTACGAAACTTATTTCGCAAATTACCATTTTATTGAAAAAATGTGGGTATGTAGTGGTGTAGACAAAGAAAAATGTACTTACGCAGTAATGCAATTTTACACCAAACCTTTAGAATACTATGTGCACTTTGCAATAATCCTTGTATGCACTTTGAAATATTTTCTGGAATATTTCTTTAAAAGCGTGCTGCGTATTTGGTAGCACGTCTGTACTCGGCGGGAAACTAAACGCCAATGAAGAAAAAAGATGTAGGCGCTACAAGCGTACATCTGACGTAGCGGCCGGTGGCGGGAAGACACCGGATTGGCCAACTCCTCTTTGGACGAGGTTACTGATTGGCTAGTACTTTTTTACAGAAAGTCAAAGCCAATACTTATTTATATGGCGGGAAATGTTAGGCCTATCTCAGTTATATAAACGTTTACCAAGGTACAGTCAAATTAATAATAATTTCGTTATATAAATTTGTTAGTAGTGCCTTAAATCCTATGTTAGGTTTGACTAACCACTACACTTGAGCCTAGCTTCGCAGCCGGTGATTCACTGTTTTTATATTACTATTCTACAGTAATATTTTAGTATTTTCTATACTAAAAAATGTATTTTAAGGTCGAATAAAATAAACTAAGTCTCCTAATAATAAATACTGCTGTACAATACAACCTACACAGCACCATCTAGCCCCAAGCCAAACATAGAATCTTTCTCCATGCTCATATAGAGTTTTCCAAGAAAGTTCTAGAAACTTACCCATATCCAACGAAGGAGAAGTCGCGCTTGGTGTTGAAAGTGAACAGAGTGAGTGCGAACACGACAGCGAAAGTGAGCGCCAGAGCTTGGAGCACGATCACCGTGTTGTAGTACGAAACTACCACGCCGATCGTGTAGGCTTGCACCGCGGTCTGGAAGATGAAATTCCGTATTTAATTTAATTTTTCGAAAACTAAAGGGGGGATTCTTAAAAAAATATTTTTCCTGAAATCAGTGTTCGAATCTACACCCCGCCTTAAAGTTTGGTCCTTAATTTTTGTTACAATCTCGACCGAACAATTGTTGTTAACTAGGTACTTAAGTTTATAGTAATAGCTAATCATTTTACAGTTTCAAATATATCTCGTATACTACGACTATCGTATAATATAACGTGTAGACTGCACATTAACGCATTACCCTACCCAGGCCGTTCACAGAGGGTATGGCATGGGCGGGCAACTGTTTTTTTTTCAATTTAGCTACTATAATAATCATCAGCCTGTATCAGTCCACTGCTGGACATAGGCCTCCCCTAATAAGCGCCATAGCGCCTTGTCTTCAGCTTGCCGCATCCAGCATCTGCCAGTCTTTCGCAGACGTCATCCCACCTGGCCGAAGGGCGCCCTACACTACGTTTGGAGGTCTCTACTCAAGAATGCGTCAACGCCAAAGGTTATAAATTTTTCGCGAGATATTTATTAGGTAGCTTTTATAAGCCGACTTTAAATACTTCAGGAAAATCCATAGCATCATCTAGCCCCATGCTAAGAAGAGCTCATGGCACTAGATGGCTGATATACTTAAAACATATACTTACCGATATTTTTCATTATAGATAGAACACCCAGAACCTTGAAACGAATATAAGCAGATAGTACAAACTTTTGTACCAAAGGCGGGAATCGAAACCGCTACTTCCTGCGTCGCAGGCGACCTTCACCGAGATCGTCATAATAAGCCCACTGACAGAACTTGTTTTATACTAGTAGACTAAGGGGAAATACCTACAACTTTCCTTATTATAACAGGAAAAACAAAATTAATTAAAAAACGCAATAACTAAGTTTGTAAAAATTACAACTAGTATTGAAATCGTTGAGCTAACTGCAGACGGTTGCAAACAGTCTAATGGTAGCTCAATTGATCCAGTCGGAAGCGTTCCCAAGACACTCGCTGCATTACCACGCTGTATGGCAATGCTGATGCGCTGAGCCAGATACTCACCAGCTCTCGGGTCACGCGTCGCACCAAACGCTCGGATATTTTTTAATGTTTGTGTTGTATTTTAAGGTACTTACAAATGCTGCCAGCAGGTAAAGGTTTGCTGGCGATTCCCTGCGCTTTGCGATGAGGGCCAATAGAGTTACCATACTCAAAATAAATGCTATGAACACCAGCCAGTCACTGTAAATAAATTAATAAAAATGAATCTCACTACATAGTATAAAAGAAAGTCGCATTCTCTGTCCCTATGTATGCTTAAATCTTTAAAACTACACAACGGATTTTGATGCGGTTTTTTTTTTAATTATTTTTATAATAGATAGTGATTTAAGAGGAAGGTTTAAAAGTATAATAAAAACCGCGCGAAGCCGGGGCGGGTCGCTAGTAAGTAATAATTTTATGTTGTTTGTAATATAATGGACAGTCAAGTGAAAAAGTCTCTCTTTTTTTTAGATCTACAAACCACTTTCTTCTCATATCAATAATTCGCCACTTACCCTTGCAGCTGCTATGAACTGTAGGAGTTTCTTCAGCATTATGTTTTTGAAATGTGATGGACAGTCAGGTGAAAAAGTCTCTTTTTTTATAGCTAAACACTTACTTCTTGTGAATGAATCCTTGCACTGGCTCCACCAGTGTAAGCACAGCGGCTATAGCCACAGTGGTCAGCAACTGAACCGTCAGCAGACCATACACCTTACGGATGAAGCCCAAGCGAATGGACTTCTCTGCATTCATCACATTGTTGCGATATGCAAAGTCGTCCTGGAAAATGTATTATTCAAATAAGTAAAAAGTATAGTAGTTTGACAAATCATAAGTTGGTATTCAACCAGCACAAACTAGGTTCATAGTCAACCCGTTTAGATGCATAATTATATAGCAACTAGCGCGACCCGCCCCGGCTTCGCACGGTTTTATTATACGCAAAGACCTTCCTATTGAATCACCCTATATATTAAAAAAAACCGCATCAAAATCCGTTGCATAGTTTTAAAGATTTAAGTATACAAAGGGTTATAGGGACAGAGAAAGTGACTTTGTTTTATACTATGTAGTGATAGGTACCTAAGAGTTTAAGTTAAGCTTTTTTTTCCTCTTTACTATTGGCTGTTTAGCCATAATTAGATGTGGTCTTTTCGAAGTTTAGCTTTTGAGTACAATTTTTTGATTTTAGGTAATATGTAGATGCTTGCTGTCTAAACTAAAGTTTACAATAACATACTTTATCTACTTATCAACATACTTGTGTCTATAGACAGGTTCTCTGTTATCCTACAAAATAGGCTACACAGATCTAGTGTTGGCAGCAAAAAGGGTTACAAGTAGTTAAACAAGGTAACAAACATCCACTCATCTGAACTTTCACATTTTAAATTAGTAATTTTAGTGTGAATTAGCAATGCATAAGAGTGCTCAAATAATTCCCAACAAGATTGAAGCCCCTAGAATCATCTTCAGTGGAAGCAAATAGGCCAATGACAATGGTTTATGCTTGACTCGCTAACGGCTTACCACATCATCATTGCAATAAGTATCTACTTCATCATCTGAAGGTTGTGTTTATCAACATAAATAATTTCAATTTAAAAACAAAGTCATGAGATGTGCTGAACATGGCCAATCATTCAGTGAGCTGATTGTTCCAAGTACCTTCTTTGTAATCATAACATGTGAGTAAATAAATTGTTACTTCATGAATGTGTTTCTACATTTCAATAGGCCTTAACAGTGTTGATGCAATCATATGACACTAACTACCAAGTCTCTACTAACTATATAATATCTTGTGTCACACGCAAATAAATTTAAATTGTGTTCAGTTATTTACTTATGGAAATGGAAAGCCAATAAGGCAGATTGATACCGCTCTTATGAGACACATTTGTAATGCCTTATACAATAAAGATAATATTTTTACCTGATTCTTATCTTTTTTATGTAATGATAAGCTAACTTATGTGTTGTACGTGCACATACAGTATTGCACTTATAGTAAAATGGAGTGCATACTAAAGCAAAAATTCTGTTGCGAGCAAATGAATTAGCTTAAACATTAAAGTATCTACATGGTTTACTAAACTACTTGCTCTTTGAAAACAGTACAATAAACCCAACAAGGCCATTTGTGACGAAACAATCACCAATACGTTCTTTTTTCATAGAAGCTAAAATAATTCATACCTCGATAGATTCTTTTCCACCAAGCTCACAGTCGTCTTGAGCATACATTAGGGGTATAGAAGCTGTCATCCTTGGGCCCTGTTTTACGGTGATTACAATAAAAGTTTTATAAATTTCACCAAACAATCTTTTATTCCTTTCGTATATGTACGTGTTGTGTTGACTTTTCTTCACTCACTGAATGACGTATTTTACCGAGTGATGCCAACTAACTATCACTACCCAAATTCCGGTTTTGAAACAATCTGAAGATAGAGAAAGAGAAGACTTTATTGTACATGTTTCTCAAAACAAATAAAATGCATGTGTCTGTGTTGGTAAGGTTAATTAAATAGATGTTTACTACTTAATGTACTTTAAAAGAAATACGTAATGTATCTACTTAAATGTAAAATAAAATTTTAAAAATTTGTTTATTTTTGCCTGTCTGTCTGTTTGAATTTTTAAATAACCATGATTTTGAAGTTAGATTACTTTATTACAAAGAGAATTAGGATGGAGGAAGTTCCGAAGGATTCAGATAAATTTAAAACCCATACTTACATTGAGAATTTGAAGCCGCCGAAGCATAATTATAATGATATTTCAGTGTACGAAAATATTACATAAGTTAAAATGGTTCGGACGAGATGTTAATTTTTTTATATAACCTCCTTGTTAATACCAAAATATGTAATTAAAAATAGGTATTTAAGTCTATTCAAAATAGAAGCCCATAAAATAGTTTTTGGGTGAAAGAGGAACAAACATCCATCCATCCATAATCAACTTTCGGTGACAAATAATCACCGAAAGTTTACTGCGTCGTTGCTACCTCAAAATAAGGATTTATTGATTTAATGAAAAACTATTTTTCTAGCTTGTCTTTCTCGCTATAGATCCCGTTACGATTTTCACAGTTTAGATTGCTTGCTGTCTCTGGCTGGAATATGACTATTGACCATGTAATTGTTTACTACAATATGTTCAACATGAGAGCAAAGTCTTACAGAATTTTTCTGTTTTATGCAAAGTCTATTTCTGTTGGCCAAATTATTAAAGAGTGGTAACAGTTTTTGAATTGGTGCAAAATAACCAGTTTCTTATCTACTAGAGATAGGTATAAAATGAACATGTTAGATGTAACAAAATGGTGAAAAGAGCTGGGATCACTAATTTTGTGTCATCTGTCAATGTCTATAACCTTAAAAACTGTGGGTCCTGTGTAGTGTTGCCAAGCTGAATAAATATTTTGCGATACTCATAAAATTCAATCTGAAAGTTCCCACACACTGAAGCCGGAGGCGGAGCGGAGGAGGCGAAGACGTACGAGTTGTATTCTATTGAATCATATGAAAAGCCTACACACACACCGCAGGCGGTGCGATGGCGCGGCCGGCGGCGCGCGGTGCTATGGGAAAAACTGGCTTCGCCTCCGCTCCGCCTCCGGCTTCAGTGTGTGGAGACTTTGAATGCGAAATGCAATTTTTATCATAGCCCAAGGATGTACGTGAAAAAATTCTATGTCTGTGATGATTATATTATTGTCGTCATCCATACCGCAATGTTTGTGCGTTCAACTTGTAGTAAGTCAAAAAAATCAATTCAGAAAATAAATTGGTTCCCATCGATCTATACTACCGAGAACTGCAATTGCAGTAATTGCGCTCAACTTCAAGTAGAATCAGGTGGTAGCGGATCTTTAGTCATATTTCATTGTATTTCATTCAGTTATAAGATCAGAAAGAAAGGTATTGAGATACCCGTTGGAGGGGTTGGCCTATTAACCTACCTGTATAGGTAGGGGATAGGTGTACAAAATGATCCCTGGAGGTAAAATGATCCCCTATGGTTCCCAGCAAACTACTAATGCCATCTATCTGATTTATAAGCAAACGTCTTTCCCGTTCCCCGCTCAGTGATCTCACAAGGTGTCATGGCGGTGTGAGTGTTGTGCGTCGAAATATTTCGGAAAAAAGAAAATTGGTGTGTTCAATCTAAGGTAAGCATAAAAATAATGTTTCATTTTTGAAATTTGGTTGCATTTTACCGAATGAATGTTTTACTGGCTGTTCCTATCAATATTCAATTTACTCTCAAGCATGCTACGATCTCAATAAGGTTACGTTTCGAGGTTATTTTTAGACATGTTATGAAAAATGTGCTCTTGGGGTCAAACGATCCCTTTTTGCAGGTACAAAATGATCCCTGGAATCATAGAACATAAATTAATGTTTTTAAGTTTGTTTTTTATATACCTGTGTACGATTGTTTTTTACCTTTCCGTCCCAATTATATAAATGATTTTTATACACATGATGCTTATATTTTTACAGATTATCATACGAGCAAATACGAAAGGAAAACTACACGTCAAAACTGGAGTGAAAATTCCGTGAAAAAAGCTTTAGAAGCTGCGAAAAAAGGATAGTTGATGAGTTATTACTATGTGTTATTAAATATTTCTGATCTCAAGAAAAAGAAAGATGTTTAATGATTGTTTAGGTTCTGTAATTTCTACCTTGGTATTTAGACACAGTGTTCATAAGGTACCTACTATAAGAATTTAAGTAAACTATTTTTGATTATTATTTGTGTTGAAAATAAACATAATCGTGATTATGTACTCTTATCTTTTATTCTAACTATAATAATAGGGGATCATTTTGACCCTACCCCAGGGATCATTTTATACACCTAGGTGTCCAAAATGATCCTTTAGTAATGTTTTTGAAAATTTGAAATAAATCTTGTAAAAGTTAAAGAACGCAAAATAAGGGTATGCTAAAACGTTAGCACTGAAATTATTCATCTTGATCTCCTTCAACATTTTCAATAACCTTCATACTTTGGACATAATCAATTTTTTCCCTTAGGGGGATCATTTTGTACACCTATCCCCTACTTAATCTACTAACCTACCTACCGATTATGCACTTGCATAATCTAATAATATTTCTCATAAAGATTCTTAGGTACCTAAGTATGTCAGTTACATGAGAACATGAATAATTGTAAAATAAACAGTCGTTCTTAAAATTATCTGGACACGCAATCAATATTCTTCACTTCACGTACCTACCTATTTGTTTTAAGGTATTTGTAGGTGTTAGTCAATCTACCTGTAGGTAGGTGTATGCATATAACTTGGTAATGAGATGTGTATGGATAATACATAATTTTTAGGTAGGTAGGTATCTGAATTAGGTTATGGAGGACTTTCAACTCCATGTCTATATAGATAGTTACGTAGATAGGTAGATACAATCCCGCTGACAGGTAGGTACCACACCAGTTCTTATATTATTTTCTTCAGTGCCGTATGTAATTTCCTTCGGTCCCAGTAAATACAATTTTCCCTCGCGGAATTTGATTTCGTGAAGGAGCGATGTCGCCAGACTACTGTATAACTCGATTTCTTTCACTGTGGAGTAGCTTTTATCCGCTCCAAGAAAGCTGTAAGCTACCTAGGTAGGTATCTCAAACCTTTAAGTGCTTCTACGTCATAATACTTACAGAAACCACTTCACAAGACTTTCAACGTATCATTATGAATCTACTCTGCATTGTATCTAGGTACTGCATTGTATCAGTTATCTACTCATCATTATCATCTTATCTCCTGTTTTTAAAAAGATGCAATAAAATTAAAATTTACAATAAATCAAATACGAATACAAATACAAAATAATTTATTTAGAATAGATTACAAAGATAAGTAGGGTACAACAATGAACGATGAGGCCGCAACAGTTAAAAACTGTGGAGCGACCTCATCGCCCGCTTCCTAGGCACAACATAAATTATGTGGTGAAAATTTTACAGTTAGTAAAGTAAGAACTAATAAATGAATTAACTTATTACTAAACTTAATTTTATAAAACTACTTTTGGTACTAACTCAATTACAGAGAGTAAATACATATTCATTTTCAGTATCTTATAAAAAAAAATCTAGTTTAAATTTTGAAAATCTATTAAGAAAAGTAAAAATGGGAGTCAGGACATTGGCTGCAAGCACTTCCTTCATAAAACACTGGCACTTTATTGGATCCCGCTACTTTCCGTATCGCAACATGTATTCGGTTGGGTGCAAGGTGTTGTGCGCCTCATCAATGCCAGTGCGGTACTGCAGTCGAACAGCTTGGTCATCACGGATTATCGTGTACTAGGGCCGCTGGTCGGATATCTCGTCATGCCAGCCTTAATGACATCATCCGGCGGGCCTTTGTCAGCGCTAACGTACCAGCTATTCTCGAACCGAATGGTCTGTTCCGTGACGATGGCAAGAGGCCCGACGGTATGACACTAGTCCCATGGGAGTTGGGGAGGCCCATTGTGTGGGACGCTACATGCGTCGACACACTTGCACCTTCCCATCTTTCAAGGACATCCACTAGGGCTGGTGCGGCGGCAGATCTGGCCGAGGATCTCAAGAGGCGCAAATATGCAGGTCTCGACAGAACCTACGCATTTGCTCCCCTTGGATTCGAGACCCTAGGTCCGTGGGGTACCGAGGCTCTCCGGGTTTTTAAAAAATTATCTGAGCGTCTGGTCGATGCGACGCGTGACCCGAGAGCTGGTGAATATCTGGCTCAACGCATCAGCATTGCCATACAGCGTGGTAATGCAGCCAGTGTCTTGGGGACGCTTCCGACTGGTATTGACATGGATCAATTGAGCTACCTTTAGACTGTTTGCAACCGTCTGCAGTTAGCTCAATGGTTTCAATTGTAAATACTAGTTGTAATTTTTCTATTCCTTTGCTTGTAATTTTCGTTGTTAATAAAAAAATCTACTCATCATTATCATTATATAGACGCATAATTATAGCTTATGTAGGTATGGTAAAAACAAAGAAATACTATAAAATTATATTTTTCTAAATGAATAAAAATAACACAGTTTTGGAAATAAAATAAACGTAACATAAATGGTTAGCCCAGCACCATGTGCTATGACTGAGTGAATAATGCCATAGCGCTGGCCTACTGGTACTGTGCTGACTGTCTACGTCAAACGTTTACACGGTAAACTCGACATAAACGTTTGTGGGGTCGTCAGAGGTTAGAAAAACAAAGTAAAAAAATAATCAAAAAAGCATCAGCGCAAAGTAAAAGAGCTATATTTTTCACCGCAAAGTCTGCAGCAAAAAATCTCAAATACAAAATAATTTACTGATCGCTCGTAGCGCTTGCTACGCCGTAGCTCGTAGCAGCACTACGGCGCTACGGTGCTACGCGCTAATGACGTAGACGTAAATTTGCCTATTGCAGTGGTCGTTATCCGTTAGGGCTAAATTACTGGGCATGGTTATTGCTTAGTTTATAGCCCTAAGCGTGAAATGCAAATGCTTAGCGTCCACATTGGTAGGTACAGACAGCTTCACTAATTGGTATCCCCCTCACAGAATATTTAGTAGTGCCATTCAGTATCACACAGGTTCAAACCCTTGAACATAAAAATAATTGAATTTAGTTTACAAATTTCTCGTTAATTTCGTATTTTGTTTTATTATAAATTTTATTCAATTACTTAATCAAAAATCTAAGGCTTTTTCAATACCTTTCTAAATTCCTATCGGTACGCACGAGTAACTTATGCTAAATTTCAAGTCGTAATCATATGCAACGTTGGTGTAGTGGTAGAAGTAGCCGAGTTAAACTGGCATCTAATCGTAATACCCGTGTTCGATCCCCTTCATCGATTAGATGTCATTTTTATATGTATTTGCCATTTTTTTATTTTTGACTATTCTTGTGAATAGTGAAATTATTGTATATTAGTATGAATATAATATGAATATATAATAATTGATAAATAAAACACAATATTAAATAAGTAAACACTTTTTTTATTTCAAAATTTATTACTACATTACAAAACAAAATGAACATAATTAGTAGCATAGATTGTTTGTTTGTCTTTCGACATATTTTATTTTATAATAAATAAAATAAATAATAATAAATAATGCTGGACAATCCACACAGCATCATCTAGCCCCAAAGTAAGCTACTCAAAGCTTGTGTTATGGGTACTAGATAACTGATATATTTAATACATTATATACATATAATCAAGCTTATTTACAACTAGTTCCCTATCCTGATAAATAATGTTCCATTTGCGATTTAGTGCTCAAGAATACACATGTTTTCATTAGATTTTTGTTTACTTTTCTAATCTAATGAATTAAACAATTTGAATCTCCTGTAAATCGTGGAACATAGTTTAATCAGGTAGGTTTGAAAATATATATGAGGTCAAATGGTGTTTTTTTTATTATTGATTTTATGTAGTCTGTTTCTCATCTGTGTAACCTCTTGCTCTAAGTTATTCTTGGACGTCAATTCATTCGAATGCCAATGTAAAACCATTTGACCCCACACATTTTCTCGGACTTAAAGCTAGCTAGGAATAACAGTAATGTCTTCTTAAAAATAGAATCATTCAGAAACCATTCGCGTACGATGCACTGCACAATTATGATGGACAAAATAAATTTGTCCTTCTGGATACGCGAACCGCACAGAAAGTGACATGACTTCCTTCAACACCGTCAAATATTGTTCGTCATTCATAGTCCCAGTCATTTCTTCTATTTTCCGGGAACCATAGAAGACATCGATCCCCAATAACCTAAAAATAACAATTTAATCAATTGGTGTTTGTTTTTAGGGGTGCGGGATAAAATACAAATAATTTATTTTCATTGGTCAAATACTATGTAGTTTGTTAAAAAGATAAGAATAAGATGAAATAATCTTTGATTAATGTAATTGGATTCGTTGAGAACTATCACTTACCTACCTACTTTTTAAATTTATTCTGTTGTTATTCTGTTGTTACACTCCTCTTGTTTTTTCTGCCAATTCTTCTTACATTCACATCCCCCTCGGATTGAAGTTTACGCCCCCATAAGCGCAGGGTTTGAATCTGTAAGATAACAAATCAACAATACCTATATTATGCAGTTAAAGATAACAAGGTTTTACTAAAGAAAAACTTTAAGATATAAGTAGAAAATTTACCGTTATTCCAAGCTGACGAGCAATCTTCTTATTACTCATTTGCTGTTCGATAATAACCGGGATCTTAGTTCTCACAAAATTACTGATATGCAACATTTCCTTCAATATTCTTCAACTCCACCAAAAACATAAGTAAAACCACTAAGTAAACACTCGAATTGAGAATGGCAGTAACCTTTTCTTTGTTCACCAAGATTGTATTCTGTTCTACCCTCATCTTTTTTTCTTATCCAGATATCGTAAATAAAATCCGCTGCCGAACATTAATAACACAAAATTTCGAGCTTTCGATAACTAGTTCATTGGCTTAGTTGTTTAGTGAGGTGGTTAAATGTCATGCGAGCGATTGGATGCCTGGTTCGATCCCCACTTGGTGATACAATTTTTGTTTCTTAGAATTTGAGTAAAAGATTTGTAAATCGGTCGGACGACAAATGTAAACTTTAGCTATTTGAGGGGTTACCAATTAATGATTCTGTCTGTACATTATCTTATACATAGTTTGTAATGGCTAATACCTATTGAGTTGTCTATTTATTATGACAAGATAAATCATACTATTTTTTCTCCTATTTCTTAAGATTCAGCTCAAAATATGCAAATTCAAGTGCATATTTCGAATGTCATTAGAAAGTTATTGATTCTGAATCTGAATAACATTTATGGAATTTAATATGTTTTAAGAATTCCTTGATTTTTTTCAGTCACACCGCACAAAACACGAATAAGTGTGTATGCAAATAATTCTTCCATTGAAAGTTGATACCGCTTCACCGCTTTTTTTACTTACCTTATTATCATTACATAGTATAAAAATAAGTCGCTTTTTCTGTCCCTATGTCCATATATCCCTTTGAATGCTTAAATCTTTAAAACTACGCAACGGATTTTGATGAGGTTTATTTTAATAGATAGAGTGATTCAAGAGGAAGGTTTATACCTATAATAACTGTGCGAAGCCGGTGCGGGTTGCTAGTTATTTTATATAGGTAAAACTAATCTTTATTAGCAACGCAAATTACCTTGTTATTTCACGTGTAACTTTATGTTGTCAATATAGTGCAATATTTACATTATATTTGTGAGATTAACACATCATCTAGCCCAAATTATGCAGGGTTTGTGTTTGAGTAACATGAGGACTGTTGGACTTAATTTGTTTGAAAAACAATTAATCTCACCCCGTTTTTAATTCATTCCATGAATTGGTGTGCGCTCATTATGGAATGCTTATGTCCAGCCGTGGGCCAATCTAGCTTCATGATAATGATGATCAACCTACATATAACGTAAATGCGTTTTACCGATGTAGAGTTATTTAATACTAGCGGTTTCCCTCGCGATCTATGGAAACGTCTCAAGGCTATTTCTAAACAATGGGAAGTAATTTATGGGACGAAAAGTAGCTTATGTGTTATTCCAGGGCTAGCTAGCTAACTAAGCCTATTCTAATCATGATCTAATCTAAGATCAATGTAATGTTACCACCTAGTTTATACAACAATAAATTCAGTCATCATTTATCTAAATTTCACACCGATCCGTTCAGTATTTTTGCGTGAAAGAGGAACAAATATTTATCCACACAAACTTTCTATAATATAGTAAAGATTCTCTATAGAGTAATAAAACAAGGCTACACGAATCTGTTGCCAAAATTTAACAATAGATACGCCAGCGTTACAATGTGCCTAGATTTACAACCGCCTACTGTACCAGGTAACAGCATAATACTAGCTACAGCCGCATTGCGTCCGCGAATTGCATCCGGAGAGGCTTACATACACTATTATAGGTTAAACTGAGTCTATCACACATTATAATTTAACTATTCACAAGTATAACACACAAAAAATATCAATCTATGTGTATAATGTATTAAATATATTAGTTATCTAGTACCAATAATACACGCTTTGAGTAGCTTAATTTGGGGCTAGGTGGTGGAGTGGATTTTCCAGCATTATTATTATTATTAAGTATTTTGTCATTTCCTCGGCCTTTTCCCACTGATTGGCTGCATTAAAATCCGTTGCGTTTTAAAGATTTAAGCATACATAGGGACATAAGGACAGAGAAAGCGACTTTGTTTTATACTCTGTAGTGATGATAACTAGTATAACCATCTGCAGTTAGTTCAATTGTATTTGTACTAACAAATAAACAAATTAAAAAATTGTTTCTATTACTTGATGTTCGTTATTAATAAAGTACTTACTAAAATACAAGCCATATCCAAGCCGGTTGTCATCCAACCTCTTCTAGCATACATAAGATTCGATAGCGCAACTATTTAAGTTTCGTCGAGGGACAAAAAAACAAGTGAACTCTATATGCAGTCTTCTTTCTTCTTCCGAAAAGTTTGAAACAGCCAAGAAAAAGTTTTTAAAAGCTACCTCCCCGATGAATAGCTATCATGGATGTCTGCCAAATTTTGCTCTGCAGGTGCGTGAGTGCCGGTATCAATGCCGCGGCATGCTTTGTAGCAGATCAATTAGTTTTTATTTTCAAATTACTGTTCTTTCTTTTTAACCTACTACGTAGCTTCTGTCCGCAGCTTCAGATGCTATTGAGGTATAACAAACTTTAAGATATGTTATTCTAGGCTCAGTTTGGTTATCACTACATAGTATAAAACAAAGTCGCTCTCTCTGTCCCTATGTCCCTTTGTATGCCCTAATCGGATTTTAAAGCGTTTTTTTAAATAGATAGATTGATTTAAGAGGAAGGTATAATAAAACCGATAGAGGATGTATAATAAAACCGTGCGAAGCCGGGGCGGGTCGCTGGTTCTTTTAAAAAGCTCTATTTAACTATTTTGCATAATAAAATAATTGCATTCTCGAATCATGTTACTATTAAAGTGCGAGAATCATGTTTTATGGAAATAAATGATTATAATTCTTATGCTTTGCTACCTGTGCGATGCCGCACCGAGTTGCTAGTAAACATTGCGTCAGATATACTAAAACACCAGGGAGTCATCGTTGAGAGAAAAAACAAAACTAGGTAACTACGTTTAAATAAACCCGATATCTACTTTTTCCAATATGCTAATAGTAATAGAGAACTGAATATGTTTGATTGAAAGTAAGCTCAGTTAATTAGAAACTCCGATCAATAGCAATTTTTGCGTTCGGAGCATGAGTGTTTTCATTCTGATTGCACGGGGAATAGGTTTGTGTTACTGGAAAACTAATGGAATACCAGATTTGATTATTCCATGAAAAATATTGGAACGGTATCATGGAATATCAAGTTTGATTTTATGAAATAGATTGGAATTGTTTTGATATCATCATTATAGTGAAGCTGTTTGTGACAACAAAAAGTTTGTGAAACAGCTCTATCTACATTCTATCCCATTTGTTGTTTGTTTATATTGTAAAAACTAGTTTGTATTTGTAAACTTTTTCAAATCATTATTATATTATGTTTTAAACTTTAATCTTCCAAATACGCACCTTCTAATATTATTGTAACTGTATATTACGGAAGAGCGGAACCCTCTAACACAGGTATTTCTTTACTTAAAAGAGGGTTCCAAGCCCAAGCTATGTATGTTAATTAATTTAAGTTTACTATAATAAATATTTTTTGTATTTTTTTTGTATTTGTTTATATTTTTAAAATGAGTGCATCTTATATACGATATGTGTTTCAGAATCATCATGTACAAATAGTAGAATCCTTAGAAAAGGTTAAAGAAAGGTGCATTTTAGACCAGTATACTTAGATCAGCTACATACTAGACCAAGTGGCTGCTTTTTAGACAAAATGATACTAACCCGTGTGAGCAATGCCATTTGCACGGATTAATAGAATGGTTTCATCCTTGAAGTTTTTGACATCATCATCATCAACCTATATCAGTCTGCTGTTGGTCATATACGTTTTTGACATTCGTCACCCTGTATGATTTTTAACAATATGATTTTTATAATAGTATACCAAAACTTGTCTTTATGACGATAAAATTGTCAACGTGAATCGATTAACTCAGTAACTATACAATAGAATGTGGCCACTATACCTGGAAAGCATTCATATTCTTTTTCCGGACCTTATCCCACGCTAAGTGGGGTCGGCACAACTTGTATTCTTCTTCCATTCTGCTCTGTTATTCGTCATCTCCGTATTCACACCTTTCTTAAGCAAATCCTCTTTAACACAATCCATCCATCGAATATACCTGGAAAGCATTATTAGTAAAATATTAAATCTAATTTATTTAAAAAAGTTTACAAACCAATTTCAGAATGCAATTCAAAACAATACGTAATAGAGTTTAAATTACCGTAACTTAGACTTAAGGTGAGTCTTATTCTAACAAACGTTCGAGAATGCAATAAAAATGTCGTCGTTGTGCCATTTTGTTGGCTTTCTGCGACGAATTGAAATATTTTCAATTACCTGCTGATAAACATCGCCGTGACTTCCTTCTAAGGTTCTTATTCTAAAGCTGTAGAAGGGTATTTTCAGATAACATAAAAATAGTAAACTAAATTAAAAAAAAAACTCAAAGGCTTCAAATGTGAATGACTTCAAATTGAATTGATTCACTCCTAGTGAGTGAATCAGTTTCTTCTTGGAAAGCGAGCTCCATCTTAGGTCACATCTTCAGTACGTAAGTGTGTGATAGTGATAGTGGCCATACACTCGACCAATTTCAATAAAATAATAATCCAAGAACAAACTAATTTAACAGTACGAGAAATCATGCCATCCTTTTTACATTAATCGCTAGGAAACAGACGCAATCTTTTAAGAATCCGGTTTTTTATTATTCATCCTTCAGAGACTGTCAAGTGTTCAAGTGCTGTCAAATTGAAAAAAAATGGTGAGAGGACGGCAAAGCTTAAAACTAGGATTCTAACGAAATTGAAAGACAGCATTGCACGAAAGCACTGCATAGCGATACAATTATCGTCTTCACAACAAGTTAATTTCAAGTGCAATGACGAAGTACCGCGCTGTTGGCTTGTGCAATTTAAGATGGTTAAATCAAAATCTTTTTCAAAAGTTAAGTTCATAAACGATTTCGATCTAATGCGAACTTAACTCAACCGCTGCCAAGACCAATGCCATCTCGTTAAAAAGCTTTAGATTTTTTTCTAGATACAGACAATTTAGTCCCTCTGAATGTTATCTGGGACAAATTGCATTTAGCAATAACTAGCGACCCGTCCTGACTTCATACGGTTTTATTATACTTATAAACCTTCATCTTAAATCACTCTATCTATTGGAAAAAAACTGCTTCAAATCCGTTGCGTAGTTTTAAAGATTTAAGCATACAAAGGGACATAGGGATATAGGGTATAGGGGAGAGAAAGCGTCTTTGTTTTATACTATGTTGTAGTGATGCCTTCATACAAATTAAACGAGTTATTTGATTTTATAACCATTTGTCACGACTTCATAAGTCGCTTTATCTGTCCATTTTTAGGTATTTATTTGCAAGACACGTACGAAGCGATACCTACGAGCGTAGCAATCCTCTATTCGTAGCAAGTGCTACGCTCGTAGCATGCATTTCAT
Organism: Eupithecia centaureata; assembly: GCA_944547425.1. Taxonomy (NCBI): domain Eukaryota; kingdom Metazoa; phylum Arthropoda; class Insecta; order Lepidoptera; family Geometridae; genus Eupithecia; species Eupithecia centaureata. The sequence goes on from OX155679.1 coordinate 3,340,409, forward strand.
TTCACATTTAATCTATACTTATAATAAAACTGTAACCAGTCCAATTCTGTACATTGAAGATATTTTGAAAATTTTTTTTGGAGGGCACTCTATTATCGATACTCAAGCCAAAACTGTATTTTTTTTCATTCATGTCTGTCTGTCTGTCTGTCTGTCTGTCTGTCTGTCTGTCTGTCTGTATCGTAAACGCGCATCACGCCGAAACTACTTGATGGATTTAAATGAAACTCGGCATGATTATAGGTCACACTACGAGGAAGGACATAGGATACTTTTTATCCCGGAATTTAGTAAGGTTCTCATGGGAGAGGGTATGAAAGTAAAATTCCTTTACCGCGCATCACGCCGAAACTGCTGAATGAGTTGGAATGAAACTCGGGACGATTTGAGTTCATACTACAAGGAAGGACATGGGATACTTTTCATCCCGGAATTCGGAAAGGTTCCCCTGGGAGAGAGGGTGAAAGAAGAATTCTTTAACCATGCATCACGACGGAAGTGAATGAATTCGAATGGAACTCGGGATTGGACATGGGATATATTTTATCCCGGAATTGAGTTTGGTTCCCCTGGGCTATACGGGTTTTCAAAAATTTCTCATAGCATCTGAACGACGCGTGTGTACGCGTCGTTCAGATGCTGTGAGAAATTTTTAAAAACCCGTATAGCCCAGGGGAACCAAACTGAATTGAACTGATAAACGCGAAAGTTTGTAAGTATGAATGGATAGATGGATGGATAGATTGATAGATGGATGGATGTTTGTTACTCTTTCAGGCATAAACCGCTAAACGGATCTGGATGAAATTTGGCACAGAGATAGATTATAAGCTGGAATAACACATAGGCTTTATTTTATCCCGAAAATCCCACGGATAAGGGAATTACGCAAGTAAAATCGCGATTACTCCAAATACTAATCATGTGCAGACGAAGTCGCGGGTACCAGCTAGTTTCTTTCTATACCTACCAACTCTATTTTCAACAGACTTCAAAAAAGGAAGAAGTTCTCAATTTAGCTGTATTTTTTGATGAGTTATCATAACTTTTTTTAGGTTATCCGATTTTGATGATTCTTTTTTATTTCAAAACTAGCGTTTTTCGTTTCCATATAAATTTTATCAAGATCTGACCAGAAGATTTTGAGTTATCCTTCTAATATTATACACGTGAAAGTTTGTAAATATGAATGGATGGATAGATGTTTGTTTCTCTTTCACGCAAAAACTACTGAACGGATATGGTGAAATTTGGCACAGAATTAGAGTATAGTCTGGAATATCACATAGGCTATATTTTATCCCGGAATTCACACGGGAACGGGAATTATCGCGGGTGAAATCGCGAGGCACTAATAGTATAATTCGTGAAAAGTTAGTTTCTGAAACTTAATTAATGTTTTATTTTTCAGAAACTAACTATGTTACTTCAACAACTTCAAGTACGTAAAAGTTAAAATCGAAATAATGTATAATCTGACATTTTCAAAGCCAACAGTAAGATGAAATCCGGCAAACATGCAGGATGTAATTCGCTTTTTTTATACGCGAATAGCGCTTGCGAAGCCACGGGTAAGTCAACAATATTTTTCTTTATTTTACACCAAGAATACGTCCTCTACTAAATTCCCTACTCTTTTATCAGGAAGATCTTTATGGGTGAAATTTTCAGCGGAATTTTAATTAAATTTCTTGGAGAGCGACGTTTAGAGCGGTTTCAGTCCAGAGATTTATACGTTACAAGGTCGTTTTTGAAAGCGCATGTAGGACGTGTATGCATGACTTTTGACACATATGAGAATCATATGAGCGTCGACGGCTCCAATGCTCCTTAAAGAGCAGTTTGTACTGACTCACTTCAAGCGATCAAGCTTCAAGCGATCACTATACAACTCCAATTTTTTGATGCGTGAAATGTTAGGGCGTATTACGAAACGACTTTATACACATTACGAAAAATATGGTAGTCTAATACCACCCTTAAAAACCTCTGAGGGGACTTATTGTGTGCGAGAGTGAAATTATCTTGTCTTTAATCATGTTAGTGATGGTTTTTACCAAAGATCCCATGAATACGTTTGGTTTTTACATGAAGAAACTTATTGAAAGCTTCGATTTGGACGAGACTTTGAATCCTAAACTGACTGCGTAGACATAATTTAATATCAATTGAACGATTTAGTAAGTCTTGATCTAATAAAACGCTTATCAGAGGAGTCTAATGTCCAGCCGTGAACTATCATAGCGCAAGCCCTACTTAGCTTGGGGCTAAATTATCTATATCTATACTTATAATAAAACTGTAACAGGTCCAATTCTGTACATTGAAGATATCTATCTATACTTATAATAAAACTGTAACAGGTCCAATTCTGTACATTGAAGATATTTTGAAAATTTTTTTTGGAGGGCACTCTATTATCGATACTCAAGCCAAAACTGTAATTTTTTTCATTCATGTCTGTCTGTCTGTCTGTCTGTCTGTCTGTCTGTCTGTCTGTCTGTCTGTATCGTAAACGCGCATCACGCCGAAACTACTTGACGGATTGAAATGAAACTCGGCATGATTATAGGTCATATTACGAGGAAGGACATAGGATACTTTTTATCCCGGAATTTTCAGTAAGTTTCTCATGGGAGAGGGTATGAAAGTAAAATTCCTTTACCGCGCATCACGCCGAAACTGCTGAATGAGTTGGAATGAAACTCGGGACGATTTGAGTTCATAGTACAAGGAAGGACATGGGATACTTTTTATCCCGGAATTCGGTAAGGTTCCCCTGGGAGAGAGGGTGAAAGAAAAATTCTTTAACCACGCATCACGACGGAAATGAATGAATTCGAATGGAACTCGGGACGATTGGACATGGTATAAATTTTACCCCGGAATTCAGTTTGGGGAACCAACCTGACATGGATCAATTGAGCTACCTTTAGACTGTTTGCAACCGTCTGCAGTTAGCTCAATGGTTTCAATTGTAAATACTAGTTGTAATTTTTCTATTCCTTGCTTGTAATTTTCGTTGTTAATAAAGATTGATTACCTGAATTGAACTGATAAACGCGTAAGTTTGTAAGTATGAATGGATGGATAGATTGATAGATGGATGGATGGATGGTTGTTACTCTTTCACGCAAAAGCTGCTGAATGGATCTGGATGAAATTTAGCACAGAGATAGATTATAAGCTGGAATAACACATAGGCTTTATTTTATCCCGAAAATCCTACGAGAAAGGGAAATACGCAAGTAAAATAGCGAGTACTCGAAATACTAATCATGCGCAGACGAAGTCGCGGGCACCAGCTAGTACTTATAATAAAACTGTAACAGGTCCAATTCTGTACATTGAAGATATTTTGAAATTTTTTTTTGGAGGGCACTCTATTATCGATACTCAAGCCAAAACTGTAATTTTTTTCATTCATGTCTGTCTGTCTGTCTGTCTGTCTGTCTGTCTGTATCGTAAACGCGCATCACGCCGAAACTACTTGATGGATTTAAATGAAACTCGGCATGATTATAGGTCATACTACGAGGAAGGACATAGGATACTTTTTATCCCGGAATTCAGTAAGGTTCCCATGGGAGAGGGTATGAAAGTAAAATTCATTACCGCGCATCACGCCGAAACTGCTGAATGAGTTGGAATGAAACTCGGGACGATTTGAGTTCATACTACAAGGAAGGACATGGGATACTTTTTATCCCGGAATTCGGTAAGGTTCCCCTGGGAGAGAGGGTGAAAGAAAAATTCTTTAACCACGCATCACGACGGAAGTGAATGAATTCGAATGGAACTCGGGACGATTGGACATGGGATACATTTTATCCCGGAATTCAGTTTGGTTCCCCTGGGCTATACGGGTTTTCAAAAATTTCTCACTGCATCTGAACGACGCGTACACACGCGTCGTTCAGATGTTGTGAGAAATTTTTGAAAACCCGTATAGCCCAGGGGAACCAAACTGAATACGCGTCGTTCAGATGCAGTGAGAAATTTTTGAAAACCCGTATAGCCCAGGGGAACCAAACTGAATTGAACTGATAAACGCGAAAGTTTGTAAGTATGAATGGATAGATGGATGGATGTTTGTTACTCTTTCACGCAAAAACTGCTGAACGGATCTGGATGAAATGGCACAGAGATAGATTATAAGCTGGAATAAGAAATCGGCTTTATTTTATCTCGAAAATCACACGGGAAAGGGAATTACGCAAGTAAAATCGCGAGTACTCCAAATACTAATCATGCGCAGACGAAGTCGCGGGCACCAGCTAGTATACTATATATAAAACAAAGTCGTGTTTGTTACAACACTTATAACTCGAGAACGGCTGGACCGATTTTTATGATTTTTGTGTTTTTGGATTTGTCTTCGTCGGGAATAGCATATTATGTATAAAAATATGATATTTGACAAATAAATAAATTACCCCGCGGGCGACGCTGCGGTGCGCAGCTAGTGTTGTATATAGATTGCTATGAAATCTCACATGATGGAAAGCAATATAACCAACGAAAGTCTAGACGACCTAAAAGGTAACTAGACCATCACTTGAGATAAGTGATTTTGTTATTTTCCGTCATCATCATTTAATATTAGTACCAATATTTTAAAATTAATTTAAGTCTTAATGCGTATGCTGTGTTCCAAAACATAGCTACAATTATTAAATAAATTAATAATTAAGATTTTAATGATCATAATATAATGATTGAGGGATTTCATTGATCTTAATATGATCATTTTTGTAAGGGCATAATATGATCTTCATAATTAGTGCAACTCTGATTAATACCTTCTTTATACTTCCTACATACATAAATAGCATATATCTTAAAAATAAATGGTGGGTGATCTATTAAAAATAACGTGAATTCCACTAAAGCCAGCTTTACGCCGTATCAGAGGTAAAAGCTCACAATTTTATTTCTCACAATTTTATTCTCAGTATTAAAATGCACATAATAATAAAAATTGAATTAAAACTGCGCACTCAAAGTACAAACGGATACAATCCAATCTTGTTTATGGAGAGAGTAGTGACGAGCATTCTACTAGTGCTGGGATCATCTCGTCACGATGCGATCCGATTTTGTGACGCAAAAAATTGGTTTTCAAACATTTGAATTAAGTATCCTTAACCTGGTGAAACTTCGGTAACTTTTGTAATTTCTGTAATTATTCTAAGTAATAAATGCTTTTACTATTATCTTTTGACTTGAGAAATCATATCCAGTGTAGTTCATAGGTATTGCCATATGTATAGCGGGGCAATGCAGCCACCGTCTTGACGACGCTCCGATTGGTTTTGATATGGAAAAGTTGACCTACCTATAGATACAACACTCTGCCGTTAACCAACTGTTTCTTATTCATATTCTTATTGAAAAGTATAGCCCAATACTGAACGCGCCTCAACCAAAAAAGGCATATTTAATAGGACCATAACGACCACGTCATATGGAAAGGTGTGTGAGTTGGTGATTTTAAAAATACAGAAGAGGAAGCTGATTCTCACTTATTAGGTTCTCTTAGTCAGCTGTTATGAGTTCTATAAGCTAAGTGAAAGGAATCGATTCATTCCGCGCATCACTACAGATTTTAATTAAAATCCCTCAATGCAAAGCTACGGTACACTGGCTATATCCTACTAATATAAAAATGTAAAATGTGTGTGAATGTTTGGTGTGTTGTGTCCACGGATCTCCGTAACTATTTGATTTATTTAGATGAAATTTAGTGTGTAGATATATTAAGTTTTAGAATAATGCATAAGTAAATCATACTTGAAAACTAAGCCTCTGAGAAAGTTAAAAGGTTGGTAAAGTTTCTATTCCAAATTATTATACCTAAATTCATTCAAAACTTAGATAAAAAACTAAAACGTAAATAATGACATATGATCTAGTTAGATTACACAAACACAATAGTCATATAGCTATAATAGTAAGTTAGTAGTCAGGTGAGGGTAGTCGCGTAGAGCTCGCCCGCATTATGCATGAGCACGTTACCTGCGCGATCCAATTGGAGGCGCGGCTCGGACGCCGTCGGACCACTGCACACTTGCACTAGTTATAAGTCATAGGATTGACTTATAATGACATATGATCTAGCTAGATTACATAAACACAATAGAAAATTTGAGGAGGTAAAAAAATTAAAAAACAATTATATAAATTATAGCTCGAATGGGATATTATACACACACATACATCCATCCATCTATCCATATTTACAAACTTTCGCGTTTATAATATTAGAAGGATGGTTGTCTGCCACCTGAGAGACATCTTTGAACTGTGGCCAAAACTGTGACAAACTTGTGGTCCGGAAATTAGTCCCCCGGAATCACAGCCTAAAGACATGGAATTAAAATATTCCAGTTGCAAAACAGGATCAAAACGGAAAAATCTGACTCAACGAATTTGTTAATATAAACTTTTCAAGCAAGCTTGTGAAAAGTCACCATTTTCATATAAGTAAACGACATACGCAAATGTACAAGCTCCCTAAGGACCCAGTGACTCGTAATTTTCTTGGGCCATCTCATGTTTTTGTCCTTTTCTTGAGCAGGTTTTTAGATGTCTATTACGTAAACAAAAAATATTCTACTTTACACAGTTTTCTAAGTGGAATTTGTACCGCCATGCGGCTTTATACTGCAAAGAACCACCGCAAAGCTGACTCTAATAACTCCAGCTCGGAACTTCTACGAAAGCCATCAATTTGCAGGGCCATTTCTCGGAAACAACACATAATAATTTTCCTGGATTTGCACTACGCGGAATTTAATCCAAAATCTATAACGCTAGAACTACTATCTGTGCGGAGAATTATTTGATAACCTCAGCTTCCCGGCGGGCATATCGAGCGAGGAAAAGGTGCGCGCCCATCGATAGCCTCGTTTGGGAAGCTTCCAGAGCTTGTAGGTGGAAGCAGCAATGTGTATCGCGGAGTGGAAAGTGTTGGAGAGATGTGTGGCTGTCGGGGCGGCTGGATGGGGTCCACAATGCACGTTGTTTATCCGTGCGGGGGTGCGGGGCGGCGGGGCTCGCGCGCGCGGCCGGGCTCAGTCCGCCGCCGCCGCCCGCCGCTGCCACCCGCGACGCCCGTGTCTCCGCTCATCTCGACCTTCAGCGAAAGAACGAGACGTCTATATCAAGTAAGTCTCACCGAGCCATCATCACCTGTTTTGTTATGTAATTGCTCATTACCAACAGGTCAGGAACGGTCCGGAAGTGGTTGATAAGATTGTGCGTTCACGGTCAAGGCAAGGTCTTAGAAGGCAGCGCTACGGCGCGCTGTCATTTCGCCATAATTGTCCTGAAACGCCGACCTTGTACGGACCATGAATTCTTTGTTTCTGCGGAGTGTTTTTATTTTTTTATTCCACGCGAGGCTTTCGTGCTTTCTCCGGATACGTGAATCTGTAGCTTATGTACGTGTGAATAACGTATAGTGTTCAAAGGAGAAAGGAAATGGAAAGGTCCTGTGGAAAAGGAACTGCGCAAAAGCGTGGCTGGAGAATACTACTGCTACGACAGACGGTTATGATAACAGCCCGCAGCTAACGCCTTCGATGCGGCTATAGACTACCTACTCTCTAAATTTACGCGCATAAGCAGTTTATAGCAAAACATCAGTTGAAAATAAATAAAAAGATATACTACTTTAAATATAACTACACTGTTATACCAAAACCAATTAAAGGTTCTCGATTTAGCTTTTGTTTCTAGCCGCGAAAAGCTCTGATGGAAAATAATCTCTTGGAAGTCCAAGAATAACGCTCTAATAATAGCTTGTGATACAAATTCTATGGGCTGATTTGTAACCGCCTTGGTTATTCCTCAGAGACTCACGAAATCTCAACTTTCGCGTTGTTTCATACAATTTCAACATTGAAACTATGAAATACTTACTAAAAAAATTATAACCAATTAACGACAAGAAATGCTATGTTTAGGGGATGAGGCGTATTCTAATAAAAAGTTCGACCAGAAAAGAGGGGACTTTAAAACAAAAGGTGAATAAAAATAAATAATAAAATTGAATCGAAAGGATAGGATAGGTTCACAAAAACTTTTTCAGTGATCAAACCTATTGGTAATCAGGTGTTACAGCTTGCTCTTGCTTTAGCAGATAAGGTATTAAGTCCAGTCTGTAGGTACCTATACAATTCCTGAATGTGGTGATGATTTTTCAAAAGTTGGGCACGAGACTCACTGAAAGTTTATAAACAACAGATACGATACGAATAAACTCTCTAGGTAGGTATATTAAAAGCAATTTGCCCTAAACAAGGATTTTTGCTTCCGTGGATCAATTCAGTAATTCTTTAGTGCAGATACTCGCAATATTGCATTAACTTTAACCGTAGGTACAATAGGCGATCAATATATAATGAGCTTACGAGTTATCGGTTTAATTCACCTACTTCATATAAAACACCGTCCAAGTTTAAACACTTAAAACATGACTTTAAAGTCATACGCTTTCCCAGCACAAGTCAACAAAGAAAGCAAACAACTACCACTAACGACTTTCTGGTGGCGTCGGGCGGCGACCGGCGACCTTAGCTTGTAGCCGTAGGTACAGTCCAAATGTTAGTTTGTACAGGCTAAAACATGGTGTTGAGGTTACCGCGGCTAAACAAACCCTTGTTTGCTCTTTCCTACTGGATACTATCGCGGAAACTTTACTATTCAGTGTTTGGGTATCGTTTGAAAGTGTTTAGAATGAATGAATGAATAAATGAACACTTTATTGCACTCAAGAAAATACATTTAATGAGCTTATATCTAATTAAAAAATAAACATAGTTCAAAAAGGCGGCCTTATCGCTGAGAGCGATTTCTCCTAGGCAACCTTATATTTAGCGATACATAGATATAAGAATTGGGTAGGTAGTGCACAGATAATAAAAAATAATAATAATAATAAAGTAAACAGTAAAATTAAAAACACAATACATAACATAACCTAGAGACATAACATGACTTAGAGTTTTGCAGTTAGGATTATAACTGTGCTAAGCTATGCATGATTTACTTTTAGACTTTATTCCTACATATCCCTTTAGCGATCGGACCATCAAATGCACCGAAAAATACCACCCGAACCTGGGGCCTTAGTGTCTAACTCAACTGATAATCGAGATCGATTCATTTTTGACATTTGAAACCTAGTAAGCGATCTAGTCATATCCGCTGTCTAGTCGTATTGAGATATAGTCCTAAAGCTCCTAACCCCTTCAATTGTACCACTGGTAATCTATTTCAATTTAACTGCTATTCGATTTCAAGTTAGACAATAAGGCAGCTGGTCGAAATTCCACAGTTTCAATCAAAAAATTCTGATCTACCATTATAATAAGTAAGGCCAGAGAGTGGAATGAGCTTCCTGCGTTTGTTTTCCCGCTAAAGTCCATCTTGAGTTGTCCATCAGTCTTCAAATCCAGAATGAATAAGTTCCTCCTAGGCAATCGTGGCCTTAGGCCACATATTCACTAACCTAAGTGAGATGGTGGCCAAATGCTAATCATATCCAATAAAAAAAGCTCTCGTTGACTTGTTTAGTATGACAGGGACTTTTAACACAAAGCAAGATGCTACTGTAACCTGAAATCAATCGATCTCAATCGATTAGATACACAGTACCCCATGGCGTTTGCCTTATTAGACATTCTCAGGGACTCTAAGGACCAACAATGCATAACGGTCACATAAGAAAATTAAGAATTTGCGGGCTCGAATCCCACAATAGCTAGGACCCCGGATGTTTTTAAAGAATCGTAATCAGGACAGTGCCATAAGGAAATCATAACATTGTACTGTCGAGGTCCCCTACCTGTGCAAGGGGACATGACTGGTTTGAATCGGAGCAAACTGGTTTGCACAATGCAATATCAGATGAATTCGGCTCAATGGGGGAACTTGTTACCATGGCCAAAAAGTGCGAAACAAGGTCAACTCAGAAGTACTTTATCAGGGACTTATCTATTTGATGACTTAGAGAGCGAGAGCGATCTGTCTCTAACGATCTGACAAAAAGAGATTTCATTGTAGATTCAACAATTAATTAGTCTACGAGCAGCGGCAACTATGAAATTCTTCAAATTCTTTTTTATGGTGCTTCTTGCTTTTTCCTCTTAAATACTAAGGCTTTCTGTGAAATTTTCGTAAATGCCTAATTTAGATGTGTGTGACCAGAAATACCTAGTTACCAAATGGCACTAACAAAAGTAATTTCGGATATTCTTTACTATCTGGTAGCAATCTACGCGTGTTTATTTTCGTACACATAGAAGGTTATTAATAATCTAACAGTAGGTATAAAGTGGGTATACATTCCATTCAAAGCAATTAATATAACTCGAACTGTTTGTGACAAGGCATTTGTCATCGGCAATCGGCAATTAGTTTCCCGTCCCGCTATACATCACACACTGACCCCATTAGGTATGCATACCTATAGCTGAACCTATCTTATAGAGTATACAAGAAATATGGGTGCCCATTAGCATACGGCAGCAAGAATAGTAGTGCCTACAATCTAGACTCTTGTTTGCGGGCACTACTTATTCTTGCTGCCGAAAGCTCTAGTCTAGATTGTAGAGCTTTCTGAGTGGCTAATATTCGGTTTATATTTCGGTTTGAAGGTGATTTGATTTTTTATATAAAAGGAATCTTTATTAAAAACGAAAATTGCAAGCAAGGAATAAAAAAATTACAACTAGTATTTACAATTGAAACCATTGAGCTAACTGCAGACGGTTGCAAACGGTCTAAAGGTAGCTCAATTGATCCATGTCAATACCAGTCGGAAGCGTCCCCAAGACACTGGCTGCATTACCACGCTTGATACCTTATTTTTTATTAATTGAAAAATGACTTTTATTTCAAGCTGTTTACTCTGGTATTTTGTTAGTTTAAAATTGTTATAGTTTAAAAATTGTCATCCTTTTTTGAGAGTCTTGATTATTCTTCTAGAAACATTCCTGATATTTTCTTGCTCGGCTCTAATGTAATTCATACTTCTCGCTTCTTTCTTTCATGCCTCTCTATTTACATAGCTTTTGTTTCTTCTTCTTTCATTTAGAAATCAATTCTTTTTTCTCTTTGTTTAAGTTTTCAGTCTCTTATTAGTACCAGGACATTCCGTAACCTAAAGAAGTCGAGCGTAGGCAATTGCTTCCGACTCCGATCTTTCGTATGTGACCCTTGTGTAATTGACTTCACGGTTCTTACGCAACTATCAAAGTTTTAGAATTCCATACTATTCCATTTTGCTGGAACATTCCGCAATCCCTTTGTTTGGACGTGTGTACAAACCTTAGGTCTCTGACCCTTGGGACTGAACTACAAACTCGAAACTTCAACAGTACACCCCAAGATTTCAACTCCATTTATTTTCTCGAAAAACAATGCAAAAGTTAATTAATTTTTGAAGAAACTTTAGAAAGTTGGGTTATTGGAAAATATTGCTTATCTTTTGAAGTTTTTCCATTAGGTAGCCTTCGGATGAAGGCTGCAGGGTTGCATTATTGAACAGCGTCTCTAAAGTTATGTTGTTTACCTACTCTTTGGTGGTGTGATTTAACTGTTGTCGTTGATAGCCTTAAAAAATACTTAGGAATCGATTTCGTACGTCTCTTATCAATGACTGATTTTTTTACGCTACATTTTACGATTGGTAGATCAAATAAATAAATTATGCTGGACGATCCACACAGCACCATATAGCCCGAAAGTAAGCTACTCAAAGCTTGTATTATGGGTACTAGATCCCGGTACAATTCAAACCTATTTAAATTTGTTTGAACATTTTTGCGACAGTATGAAGGATGTTCATCCTTGATGAAGAATTATCATTTTTAATATGAAACACATACACAGAGAAAATACGAAAAAACACAAATTATCATGATTTTTTGTTTTGAAAGATGAAATCATGTGTACTACTTACTTATCTATGACTACGTTTCGTCTTCATCGCATGTGTGCAAAAATATATTACTTGAGTTAACCTCACAAAACGCATAAAGAAAATCACACGCTCGTTTTTTGTTTTTTAATTGCTTATTATCAGTCAGCAAAAGGCTTACCAAGTCCGAGTTTAAAAAATATCTTTGAACTATATTTCCGAGAGTGGGCGTGGCAGGGTCACTGGGCTACAGTAACTGCTGAACCATCTGTGGCTGAGTTTATGAACTTTGCAGCTGATGCGTGGGCTGGCACCGAAATAGAGCCGACAGCGGGGGCGTTCAAGGTTCAGGACTATGCTAATATACACGTGATGTTTTTACGCGGTTACGTCTTGCTCGGAGGTGTGTGCGGGCTGATTCACGGTCGCATGCTGTCGCTTTTAACGTCCATGGGCTTTATTCACTATGGAAAATCCACGCGTGTTACACAGATGCGATAAGGCAGTGGCGTGGAATCAGACAAAACCGTATTTAGTACTTACATATTGCGACGTCACACGATTTGGGCGAGGAATCTCCTATGTCTCTGATAATCTTTTTTATAAGATTAAATTTGAGATTTGATTGTCAAACAAATTGTTTAATTTATTCTTTACAAACAGGGTTAAAGTTTCTACAAAGATCAGATTATCTACTCTTAAAGATAAAAAGCTGTTGCTCCAACTAGAAAGCTAACAACCGAACAAGTCAAAAGTTTCTTGTTCACTAGTTTACCTTACAAATATTGAAGTGAAAAATTTCAAAGTATTTTTTTTAACTTTATGCCCTAGTTTTTTTTTAGTAATTTCATTTTTCTGACGTGTCTAATCACGATGACGACGAGTCAAGTGATCAAATTGATATGATTAGTTGCTGTTTGTATACCTACTTAACGGGTTAGTTTAGTATATTTTTATTCTGACGTTCCACTTGCGTTTCAATGATCGTGATTGACTGTGTAGGTACCCTACAGTCAAGTTCCGTCTGACTATTTTTTTTTCAAACAAAGACGAATAAATAATTACTTACCAACAACTTTATCAACCATCAATTCCCTGCATAAGAGAGCATTGAAATGTTTCTAAGATTTATCTATTTTTACTTCTCTCTACCTTTTTTTATTTACCTACTGAAATATTAGTATTATGTTACAAAGTGATGTTAGTTTGGAAAATAGCGATAAGTTTGTTTGCTTAAATCGTAACGCGTTTCGGATGCCAGTATGCCGTTGCCTGTACAACGCTTAAGAAAAGAAGCTCTCCTTCTAATCCCAACAACTAGCTAAAGGTTAAAGTTAGTTGGGATACAGCAAAAAAAAATGCTAAAATCGAAACGCGTTGAGATGGCGGTATGGCGGTTCGCCGTTTTCTATACAATGCTAAAGAAAATGGAGGCTGGACTTGAATCCTAATAACCAGCTAAGTCTTTTTGACATCTGTCAAAAATGCCAACGTCAAAAATGTTTTAGCGCGTCCGGGCCCGCAGTGCGGCTGGCTGCGGTGGCTCGACACGAGCTGTTTACCCTGACAAATAACTGGAGTAACGGCCAAACTTACCCATTGCGGCACTTTCATAAACTTTTATACCTGATAATGGAATGGTTTTTAACTTGGGGCTCCAAGGTTTAGGTACCTGGAGATGATAAACGCGTTTTTTGTTTTAAATTTGGAATAAAAATTTTGTAGGTATGCTGTCGGGCCGCGCCGCCATGGGGATGAAATTGATAAACTACTGGTAATTTTTTTTTATATAACACTGCAAAAAGTGTTTATGTAGAATCCCAAGATTCGCAAGCAGCAAACAAATTCAAACTGTTGCTCAGTCAAGAGCATTCCCTTGTTATACATAACTAATTACATGATACCAACACAAAAAAGTTTTATTTTATAGGTAATCTATAGATGCATTCGTGTTCAAAACAGTTGGTGTTCTAAACTTAGTTTAAAATATATAGTTTAAATATTATAGTTTAAAATTTAGTTTAAAAACTTCTAGTATTTCCTTGAAACTTCGTTTTCCGAGACCATGCCTATGTATGTATTGATTTGTTCAAGTTCTTTTTTAACGCGTCATTAGTGTTGTTATGGCGTTTAACTAGTTAATTAACCCATAATATCTCCATATAGTTAAAAAAACCAATAACACAACAAGAATACACAATATACTACGTCATACAGTTTTACTCAGTAACCTTCGAAGGGTGATATCATTCACATAAAACATCAACTTGACCTTTCACTGCAATAGTTAATTGACAGTGCTGATATTAAGAATTCAATCGATTCTGAGCTTTCAGGGAACTTGACGTAAATAAACCTAATAAATATCCTTGGCCGTGATACCTATCATCCACCGCACGAGTTGCTATATTTTTTAACCCTCAACGCGCGATAGAGCGTCTCTAGTTTACATCTAGTTTGGAAGAAACGGGGCCCACGACGGATGAAGCAAGTAAATCAATATCTTTATTTCTTTAGGCTTACTAAATTAGCACTTAGACAAGTCTAATTCAATACTAATGGTACCTACATAATTATCAAAATAATGTAAGAAATAAAGTGATAATTGATTTTCCCTTCGCTTCAATCTTTTGTCCGATGACAGCGTAGGTACCAATTGTCGACATAAACATACTTCCACAAGTTTAGTCTCTTCTGTAACATTCTTCTTCAAACCCGTACATTTTTATTGTTTCTTCTTCAAACCCATAAATTTTGACTGTTTTCAAATTGTCTAGATCTTTGTCGTCATCATACCCATACATTTTTATTGTGTACTAGCAGCGCCTCGCGGTTTCACCCGCGTTGATTCCCGTTTGAATTCCGGGATAAAATATAACCTATTTGTTATTCCAGACTATAATATATCTCTGTGTCAAATTTCATCCATATCTGTGTAGTAGTTTTTGCGTGAAAGAGTACCAAACATCCATCCATCCATACTTACATTCTTTCGCGTTTATTAGTAGGATGAAAGTAATACAAAAAAACATAATTTTATTGATAAATTGATTTAAACCAAAGCTTGCACTTAATTAAATAACTTACGGAAAATCCTTCAATCCTTTTTTTAATTCATCCTTCCCAAACAATTCTGGGTCTAAGCGTCTGGTGTGTCAAAAAAAGAGTAAAAAAGACCACAGTAAAAATAACGATATGCCTTTTCCGATGGAGGTAGCCATTGACTTTTTTTTCTAGCTTTTATAGTAAACTAGCTGGTGCCCGCGACTTCGTCTGCGCAGGATTAGTATATAGAGTATTCGAGTATACTCGCGGTTTCACCCACGTAATTCCTGTTACCGTGGGAATACCGGGATAAAATATGCCTGTGTGTTATTCCAGACTATAATCTATATCTGGGCCAAATTTCATCCATATCTGTTCAGTAGTTTTTGCGTGAAAGAGTAACAAACATTCATATTTACAAACTTTCGCGTTTATAATATTAGTAGAATGAGATATTTTATTGTCATAGAGTCTGTTCATCAAAGAACGTAGGCTGCTACGATCTTTGCTTGAAGCTTGTCTCGCCCATCTACTGTTGGCAGAGACGGGTCAGTTTCCCACGTGTGTGGACTGCTAGCCATTATTCATAACAAGCTGGTCAATAAACAAAGACAAAGAACTTGTGGTTGCGTTTTCGTTCATCGTAGATGCCTTTCTAAAACAATAGAGAAATACCTACTGTTCAAGTAATGCTATACTTATAACTCTAAATATTTTGACTCTTTCGATGATGATTTCTGATTTCGTTCGTCCGAGATTCTATGAATTTTTTGTCTATTATTGTCTACGGAGAAAATATAGAAATATATACTTATAAGTCTAATATTTTTGGATATGTTCTTTCTTTTTTTACTTTTACATACTGTTTTCGGTGTGGAACTGAGCGACATCTGGTGCATGATAAACACAAGTCCCATTCAATCGTCATCGTCAATCGTCAGTGTGCCATATCGTAATGCCACTTACGATAACGACATCCTCATTCGTATGATTTGATACGTGCATTGGGAGTGTTGATGTGTGATTGTTTCACTAAAGCTGGGCCCGAATTCCACTAAATAAATCTCTTCACTATTTAAATAGTATCCTGTCAAAATGTCAGTGGGAAACTCTTTATGGTATTCTACTAGCACAAACTTTTTGAGGTTCATTCATAGCTGTGACGATTATCTTTATAATTACTACCAATTTGACATTCTAATTATGAAAGTCTCTTCTAGCGCAAAAATAGTAGAATACCAAATGCACAAACCTCATTTTCATCATCTTGATTGAATGGCACTATTGACCTTTGTTTTGAATTTAGTGAATTTCGGCTACTGGACCTTTCTATTGCAATCTTGCCTATTTTTTATTAGGTGGTATGGTTCAAGTTTCTTGTTCGAGATTTTTTAAAAGTTGTTTTTGCATAAAACTACTGGAAAAGTGAAGAAAAAAAATTTTTAGGTTCATAGAAAACCATTTTCTATGACCTTAAACATTATAAATAGACTTACAAGGGTATTAAGGGTATATTCAAGGGTACTTTTAGAGCATTTGATATACAGATAATTTTTGTGCAAAAAAGAAATCATTATTCAACCGCTTTATTTCTTTAGGCTTACAAAATAAGCACTTGGACAAGTCAAATTGTGTACAAAATAATGTAATTCAAAAACAAAGACTATATAGGTAGGAACGCGAACGTAGGTTCAAACCCAAGTGACAGTAACTTTTTGCACTCTATTTTATTTATCATCAAAAACATTACAAAAATCCACACTAACTCCACAATATTCTATGTAAGCTATCCTGAATCGCGCAAACGATTTATTTTAGCATTGTACGGATATAAAAGGGTTGTATTAATCATTTCTCGGGGGTCAGTCTCATGAGGTAAACCAGTCTGTCAAGCTGGTCTAAGTTGACACTCTTAAGGTGCGGCTAAAGAGTACTAACATAGGGCGGTGCGGTGGGTTACATAATACGGGTGATTTTAACATTTATTATAAGGTAATAGTGCAGAACTTTAAACTTAAATAAGTGTTGACTAGTTCTAGGTAAAGATAGAAAGCCCTCAGAGACCCCTTGACCTCCTTTTTTATACATTTTGTTCTAAGGAACGAAACGATCTATTAAATGCTGCATCAAAGTAGGTACCTACCTATTATATTTTATAAGTCGTTTATAATAGAGAAATTTTGGCATTGCTTTTTCGCTTTTGGTAATGGTATCTTTGTAAACTTTGAACTAGTTCTAAATTCAAAAGGCCGCGGCCCGCGTTCTGTAACTTTTTAATTTCTCTTTCAACGAAGCAAGCCGCGAAGATTTTTATTAGTCCGGAAATTAAGCGCTGGATTTAAGTGGACCGCTGGAAGTTAACGCTTGAGTGCCGACCCAAGAACAGGAAATTGACAATAGTTGCGGTTTAACGAAGAATAAATACAATTCTGGTGGGATTTTCTGGGTCAGGATAAAGATAAATTATTTGCCTTAAACTTGAGTATAGTACCTTGACCTTTATAAAAATAACCCAGTTACATGATAGAGGAGGCTTGATCGATATTTTTAGGCAAACAAAATTGCATTCGAGAGAATAAAATGTGAATTCCATTTTCAAGGATTACACTCAAATAACTACATCGAACAAAGAAAATAATAGGAAAAGGAAACATTGAAAAATAGTGATGACTATGTCACAGACTATGTGCCTAAGTCATTCGTGTTTAGGAATATTTTTGCTCACTTCTTCCATTTTCAAATAATATAAATAAAAGAAAATCATAGAGCATCGTGATTCCCGCCAAATTTATCTCGAATAATCTTCATAAAGTGTTCTGAATTCGAATATTTCCGCGCGCGGCCCTCCGTCCGCTCGAGTGACATCTTTACGAGCGTTTTGCTTTACTGGGAGGGGCTAGCAACACTTTCAATCAAACTTTTGCTTTAGTAATAAAAATATCAACGTATGTGCGGTGTTTTATTTATTTAAAAATATGCGTAGCTAAATGAGAAAATCAGGAAAATGATTTCAGAAATCAAAAACTTTTTTCACTTGTCTGAATGTATATTTGTAAGCTTAGACAAGTCACAAGTCAAATTATAAACCATAAATAATAACTGCAGACGATTGTAAACAGTCTAAAGGTATCTCAACTAATCCATGTCATAAGTACCAGTCGGAAGCATCCCAAAACACTGGCTGCATTACCACGCTGTATTAAGTATATCAGTCATCTAATTCCCATAACACAAGATCTGCCTAGCAATTGATAATGAATTTTTAATTTGCTTTTATCGTTGAGTTGGGAAATAGAATGCCGTGGCGAAGGTTCGTATTGAATCATTGATAAGTAGGTATACAATAGCAAAGATGTGATTCCAGGGGACTGGGGTAGGGTGGACTGACAGCTAAGCTCGGGAGAGTTGATGCTGCGAATAGTAATAAGGGTACCAGGAACTTATTCGAATTTGGAATGCAGGGAATGGACAAAGTTTCGTGACAATTTTGAGTTATGGCAATGTCTTAAACTTATGATATCCATTACTTTGACGACTTCCGGCTTTCAAAATTTCAATTCTTTTCTTTTTCAATTCTTTTTCTCTCGATTATTCAAGTGAGATTGATGGTTGATGTGTAATTTAAATCTGCTTTCAAAATTGGCTCTGCCTCAGCGTCAGTTGGATGACTAGCAAGCTTGCATTCAATTGCATTCTTAATTGGCGAAGTAAGTACATAAATGGCAGTGTTCTGGACTTGGTTGTTGAAAATTCCGTTCTACTGTTTATTTTTATTCTTATGTAAAAGTACTCAGCCAGGCAATATCGGTAGAGCCGTTTCGCAGGTTGAGCTCCAAACTGTTTGTTTCGGTTAGCCGAACAAACAACAAATTTTCTTTTAAATTGGCTTTTGTTTTATTACTTTTATATTATTGTACATTTATAGAAAACCATATTATATTAGCAAGTTGAAGTGGCAGTGGGCCGGCCATATCGCGCGAAGAACCGACAACCATTGGGGTAAACGTGTTCTTGAGTGGAGACCGCGACTCGGCAAACGTAGTGTAAGACGCCCTCCGGCCAGGTGGGACGACGATCTGCGAAGGACTGCTGGCAGATGCTGGATGCGGCAAGCTGAAGACAGGGCGCTATGGCGCTCATTAGGGGAGGCCTATGTCCAGCTGTGGACTAATATAGGCTGACGATGATGATGATGATGATAGAAAACCAGGGCCAGTTAGTTGCACCACTTATATCTCAAGAACGGCTGAATTCTTTTTTCTTTTAAGATTTGTCTCCGTCTCGAAATCTGAATACCTATTATAAGCCGTGGGCACAGCTAGTAAAAATGAGTTATGTTAATTTTACAAGCAGACACAAATTAAAAATGTATGTATGTATGTAAGTATACAATGCACTCCATGTAATAAAGGGCAACAAAGTAGCCCCGTACTCTCATTGGGGTCCAAGTTTCTTGAGATTGAGCCATAACATTATGCTGATGACGAGTATGTCTACAAATAACCAGATTGAAAACACTTAATTGAAAATAAGTCGGAATCTGCAGTTATACCATCTGTTTAACTTCATATAAAGCATTTATAAACGATTTATTACAAATTGTTAGATAAATAACTAGCTAGTAGGTACGAACTAGCTTGACGTAACAACGCCTGGCTGTCGAAGCAAGCATGCATGCTCCAATACAATGTACCTACATGATTGCTAGCATTCTGCGATAATGCACCCTTTGACTACGGCCGGGTACATTCGGGAACGGCCTCCTTTGTGCGATTTAACTCGTTTAACCTGAATTCGGGCGCGTCGGTACAATGAAATATTTCGATTTAAAAATAGAATTACTTTGGGGCCACACAAACTGTTCGTTTAAAAATAGAATTACGCTGGGGCCACACAAACTGTTCGTTTAAAAATAGAATTACTTTCGGGTTTGACGCACAATAATCGTTCTGTTTTGTTTTCTTTCCTTTATGTGATGCAATATTATAGAAAACTAGCATCTGCCCGCGACTTCGCACGCGTTTTTTCTATCGAAACGTTTCAAGGCTATTTCTATTCTATCCCGTGGGAAATAATATATGGGATGAAAAGTAGTCACGTGTTATTCCAGGGCTAGAACCAAGTCTATTCAAAATTTCAGCCTGATCTTTTCTGTATTTTTGCATGAAAGAGGAACTAACATCCATCCAACCATACATCTATTCATCCATACAAACTTTCATTATAATATTAATTAAAAATATAGCTGACCCTACAGAGTTCGGATTTTTGAGCATAGTTCCACCCAAAAAGTATATTTAAGCTACTTTTAACGTAGTATTAACATTTGCCAAGTGCAGGTTGAAACTACTTAGTTAATAATTGGTGTAAATTAATCATTCTCAAGTAGATTAGTACCGAGGACTTAAATACAAATTAATGCATAACGGATTATCATAAGCCAATATCATCAATCAAATTTGAATATTGGATGCTAACTATAATCGACTGATTTAAATGTATGATTCCTCACTCATTATTTATGTATTCAGATTTCAGCTATTGACTAGATTTAACTACGCAGAGAACACAGTGTGATTACGAAAAAAGATTTTTCTCGCTTACACGTACGAAAAAAAACGAGACAACTACAATATTCCGTGACAATAGTATCATCAGTTTATTACCTACTAGCAGCGCCTCGCGGTTTTACCCGCATAATTCCCTTTCACGTGGTAAATCCGGGATAAAATATAGGCTATGTGTTTTTCCACACTTTAATCTATCTCTGTGCCAAATTTCATCCATAACCGTTCTGTAGTTTTTGCGTGAAAGAGTAACAAATATCCATCCATTCATCCATACTTACAAACTCTCCCGTTTATAATATTAGTAGGATTATGTGAGTGAAAGAATAACTTAGATAACATTCGTTTTCATTCGTCTTCATCATCAGCCCATATTAGTCCACTGCTGGACATAGGCCTCTCCTAATGAGCGCCATAGCGCCCTGTTTTCAGCTTGACGCATCCAGCATCTGCCAGCAGTCTTTCGCAGATCCAATCGTTTTCATTACTTTTTCCCAAACAAATTATATTTTTGAAATTCATGTTTAATGACCCCAAAGGTCATAAAATATGATATAGGACTATTTTGAAAAAAAAATCGACTACTTATAGCCTCTTTTTTTACAATTTAAAAAAGTTTAGTTCTAAATACAATTCATATTTTGATTAATACCACTAATAGACTCTTTTTAACAGTTTAAAAAAAGTTTAGTTCTAAATACAATTTATTAGTATGCACCTGCCAAAGTACCTATGCTACAAGGTTGTTTTCCACTTACAACGTCAAATCCAGGCGGTACCAGGTCACTGAATCACTTGGCATAGCGCCACCAAGGTAGTTTCAACAACACTTGCATACACGGTACTTGACTTAAATATATTATACTTCTATGACATACAGTGGTGGTCATATAATTAGGAACGATTTGAAATTATAGAAGCTATTTATTTAAATCGTGGTATACACAGAGATGTGGACCTTCTAAGAAGCAACTAGTTATGTTATTAAATAGCCACTATTTTTTTTGCATGTTTTTTATTTTACCAAAGTATCACATTCAAATAGTACTAAAGCTGGACAAATAATTAAGAACGATTTATTAAAGTGCTCGGTAATTATTTTCTTTGACACTTACATTAAAAAAATCTGAACAATATGAAGCGAAGAAACTTTAAAAAGCAATTTCATAAATTTTCCACTAAAATTAGTGAATAGCATATCCACGGCTTTTGATTAGTGCTTTACACCGGCGAGGCATTGACTCTATTAATTTTTGACATTTGGCAAGAAAAATAGAGTTCCATTCTTCTAAAAAAACGTCGTACAGCTCTCTTAAATTCCCACACTATGTATTTGAAACCTTTTTCTTTACTTCGAACCACAGGTTCTCTATTGGGTTTAGATCTGGGCTGTTAGCTGGCCAATCTAAGACTGAAACTGATTGCGCTGTAAGAAATTCCTTTACGGTTCGCGCGGTGTGTTTTGGATCATTGTCATGCTGGAATGTCCAAGTAACCGGTAGAACGTCTTCAGCATAAGGTAACATTGTTTCTTCCAGTATATTTTTTGTACTGGAACTGATCCATGTTACCTTCTATCAATTTTAAAGGTCCAACACCATGTCCAGAAAAGCACCCCCAAATTTTCACATTTCCACCACCGTGCTTTAAGGTATGGTATAGTGTACTTAGGGTCAAATGCTGTATTCGGGGGACGTCGTACATATGGTTTCCCATCAGAACATACTCTGTTTATTTTCGTCTCGTCAGAAAAAAGTACATTTTTTCACTGTCGCAAAGTCCAGTTTTCATACTTTCTCGCAAATGCAAGAAGGGCTTGCCTGTGACAAAGTTTCAACATGAGTACCTTTCTTGCTATCCTACCGTGCAATTTTTCTTCTACCAAACGTCTTCGAATAGTGCGTGCATTGCTGAAGGGTTGTTTTCACCAAAATATTCTTTTCTCAGCTCATGGGACCCTTTAAAAGGATTTTGTTTAGCAATACGAACGATGTTTCGGTCATCTAAAGGAGTTGTTTTTCTCTGTTTAGGTACACGTGGAACATTTGAAGTACTTTGATACGTAGCAAAATGCTTTACAGCATGGAAAACCATCGTTTTTGAACATTGCAGATGGTCGGCTATCTTTTTATAAGAACAATTCTTCCGGCGAAGTTTTAATATTACTTCCCCTGTAGATTTGTCACAACTTTTATTTTTTCCCATTGTTTTTATAAGGAGAAATCACTTTTAATCTTTTACAGCACTAAATGGCTCCAAAATTATACAAACAGTTACCAAACCACTGAGTGTTTTCTATTTAAATTTGAAAAAAGTATAAAATATTGAGTGTTCTTAATTACGTGACCAGTCAGTACATAGGAATACTATGTTTAGAAGTAGTGTAAAATGTTTGTCTATTTATTTTTAGCTAATCATTGTGTACCAATGAATACAGTGGTATTATAGCTTGGCAAAAAAGAGTAGAAAATAATGGGGGCGCCACTGTAGGTCCTTATGGCAACACCTATAGCGCACCAAGCTAGTCTTGATACTTAGGTGTATATTTCTGTTTACGTACATTTATATCCACACATAGTATACTAGTATCAGTAAATATTGTTTAATTGAGCAAGGTTCTCGTTATGTAAGTATATAAAGAAAAAAATATAAAGTAAATTAAAATTTAATACATTGTTATTAATACATTGTCAGTTCTCTCTCACAGTATTCCTTTTCTATTTTTATTACGTGCTGGCACGAATTCTTCCAATCCTCCTCCGTAATAGCTTGGAACCGTTCCGTTTTAGCACGCTCAGCTGCTTCCTATAAAGAAGAAACTTTTTATGATACCTTTATCTTACCTTTTTCAGTTTATTATTTAGGCACCTAATTTCTAGACCATTTAAAATACAAACGCTATAGTAACTTTATTACAAAGAAATAACACAACATTTAAATTATGTAGAAATAGATTTACATATTAGCTAGTCTAGCTCAAGTATCAAATTCTATGTCCGCGCTATAGCAGAGTACGCAGAACAAACGTAAACATAACCTAACTGCCCGATGTTTATTGTTGAATATTTCACTTGTTCCGTGGAACTTTAATTTAATTCTGCTTTAGGACCATCAAGTTACCTTTGATTCAACTTAAAATTACAAAACAAACTCTCACAAACCTGTCATATCAGCGGTTCTTTGAAAAACATTGTTGAGATCTGAAAGAATAGTTCTGGTCTCAAATTCTGCCAGACATCGCCTGTATACCTTATAAATAACCTCCCTGGCAGCACTTCTAACTGTTTTATTCATTATTTTTCACTTTTCGTCACTTTATCACCACCGCTTGACCGATCCATGTAAAAAATCCGAGAATTCGTAATCTTTGTTTACAATTTTACATCAAACGTCATTGTTTTAAGAATGTTGCCATTAAACAAAAAAATTAGTTCCGTTTCAAGACTTTTTTGCCAAGCTGTAAGTAAATATTTTATGATACCGAGAGAAATAAAAAAAAAATTGCATGAAATTAGTTTTGGAACTTAGTTTGAAAAAATCTTCGCTTTACATCAGCGTTCCTAATTATATGACAACCACTGTATATCACAGAAAAACATAAATGTGAAAGTCTCGTGAAAGACACGATGAATTTTTATTACCTTTCAAGGCAAAACGAGACACAGAATGGATCGGGTTGTAATTTTTAATAATAGTAGTTCTAGCCCTGGAGTTAATACATAGGCTACTTTTCATCCAATAAATCAGTTCCCACGTTATAGGAATAGCCTTGAATCGTTTCCATAGAAATAACTCGTGTGAAGCCACGGGCTGATGTTAGTGTATGTGATACTTTTTTCGTTCTTTTTTTTAACAAATTAAGTACATACCTACCTATTTTTTTTTATTTTGACTGAAACTGTGATTCTCTTAGAGCAGTGTTCACAAAAATACGATCGGACAGTAGTGCTTTTCACGAAAAAAGTCCCTCTGCAACTGGTGGAACTAAATTTGACAGATTGCCATAAGCTTGCTGGCTTCATTCGGTCGCACTACTACAGCGACGCGTCTAGGGGACTTCTTTCGTGAAAAGGACTCTAAGCACAAAACTGACCCTATTACCCTTCTAATCTAGAGGAAGGGAACTTATTTACCTACGTAAGATCGACTTTTCATTTTGGTCGTCTATTATTTGACATAAAAGAAGCCTTTTGGCATACTGACCATGCCAGGGCGATATTTTAGGAGTAGGTAAGTACCATTAATAATAACCAGTTTATAATACTAGATGACAGACATACCTACTTAATACAATATATAACAAGTTATTTTTAGTATATAAAAAGTACCCAGAACAAATTGTTTTCAAGGTGGGAATCGAACGCGCAACCTCCTGCATCATTCGCCCGCAGCGCCACATAGGCCATTAATTCCTTAACGTTCCTTCTCATGACATATATTATGTTCTAACCCGTACGTTCGTCGGTTTGCACCGAGGTCATATTCTGACGGAGTCTAACTGTAAGTTTATTAGGACATTCTTATGCAGAACTGCGCTATAAATTCAGCTCTATCTGCCGGTTATCGCGGGCCCAGCACGATACTGAAAGGTCACGGCGTTAGGCGCGGAATACACGATCAAGCACGATGGGTACGAATGAATATGGAATTGAGGACCATGTAGGTTTATTAGGTTATCACATTCCTTACTGTAGGTACAGGGTGGATTTTGAGATGTAGTGCTAAAATATAAGTTTAGCTGTCCGATCGATTTCACGCTGTAATCTACAATAATAATAATTTAAGATTTTTGTATTTTTATCTCTGACAAACAGTAAAAACTTATGACATGTCAGTTTGTTCAGTCGAGTTCATATCTCATGAGCAAACTGACATGTAATTTCTACTTAAGTCTTCTTAATTTCTCATACATAATTTTATTCAGTTTTGACCGTAAAATCCCATTTTAAAATACCAGCCTGTATAAGTATACTATCTACAATGTTGTTTTCACTTGAGTAAGACCCGTCTTCCATAAAGTGCATCCGTTATTTTAAAGTTGAGTGCTTTCTAGTAGATCCTGTTTTTCGATCTAGCTAGTAGCTTTTAGAAAATACTCTCAGTTAAGAGCTTCGTAGAAACACAAATAACATGCAATATAGAGGTGTTAAAAATGGTAAAAACACTTTAGGCTTATGTCCAGCTGTGGACATAAGCCTAAATGTTATAGGTTGATAATGATGATGCATGAAGCCCTTATATTACCTACGGAATTGAGGCTAAAGCTTCTAGGTTTTAAGTAAATGACTATTGCATTGTTTTAACCTTAGCTGTCTTGTCTGGGCTGAGTAGGTACCAGGTCAGAATTAACATATGCTAGGCTTTTTGTCTCGAAAAAGCAGCTGGAAACTGCTGGCAAAGCCTGTAGTTTTATAAATTTCAATTTCTATATTTTACATACTTCAAATTCTTTAAAGTAAAAATGAGAACATCGATATCATAACTTAATGATGTTTTCACATGTTATTATGTATTTGATTGACTTGAAAAAGAATATGCTTTATTTAAGATATCCTCTAAAAATGCTGGTCAGATCTTGGTCAAATATGGCAGTTGTAATATGACAACACAAAGGATTTATATTAAAACCGATTCATCTAGAAAAAAGTTCTAATGAAGGTGTTACACATAAAAATTACTACTGTATTCTTGTTTTTTTTTTATTTGGAAGCTGATGCTTTTTCTGTGATCCCATATAATGTAATACAGATTTGACCACTACTTGAGCTATCCTTAAAAATGCGTGAAAATTGAAGTCGATTGTATGTTTTTGTAAAATATATTAAAAGTTAATAAAATACTGGCACGTAAGTGTTCAATCTTCCACGGATCACTCAATCGAGTGTGTCAACGATGCCGCTTCTTGATTCATCGTCAATTTGAAAGCGCTGGTGTGCACCAACTGAGTTTCACGACTCTCTTTCCGCGTCGTTGATCATTACGGTCTTATTAAAATTGATATCAGGACTCGTTTAGCTAAATAGCTTTGGTGCACAAAGGAAATGGGATTTACGTCAAGTCAAGTTTAGAAGCTTGACTGTATAAAACAAGCCAAACTTTAAACAAAAGTGTTTTGAATATCGAATATGAAATCTACAGTTGCGAACTTCTTTTTATATCAAAGAGTTTTAAAGAATAGAAGACCATAGAGGTTTTAACGTCGCTCATTTTTAAAATTAGATTTATTTTATTGATCGAAGTCGCGAGTTGAAGCTGCATATTTCCATGTGATAAACATGTGTTATGCCCATCCCACTCAAGAGAGCCCTGAGTCCGATTGACGAAAGTTTCTCGATTTAATGGTGATATACCTGGTATTATTTTTATGGGACATAGCATAATTAATAACATATTTTTTTAAGACGCGATGTACACACATTTAAAAAGGCGAGGTTACGATAATGTCTCGATAGTATCGTCACGTTGACTAGACTCAGGGCTACAAATTCAATAACAGTTCCCTAATTGTCCGAACACAAAGCATAGACCTACCTACCACTCACTTACATTATAGTCAAAGAGTACAATATATATCGATTATAGTTATCACAATTAGTGGGTAACAGAAATTGCCGGTCATTTGTACCGATTCGTATCGAGCTCAAACAAAAAGAAACATTAATTATATCGTGTTTGTGTCGAGGTTTGATTGACGGATGTTTGGGTATTAAGTACCGTCAAGATAGTGGGTATGACAACCTCTATGGCATAGCGAAGGTCCGCCATCGACGCAGGAGACTGTGGGTTCGATTCCGCCTTGAAAAAATGTTTGCCTGATCTGCAAATCTGAAATATTAGTTTATTGGTGTTAAATATCGACATTATATAAAATTTATCTGTATTAAGTATATCAGTCATCTAGTACCTACCCATTGCACAAGTTCTGCTTATCTTATCTAGATGATGCTGTGTGGATCATACAGAAATATTTAATTATGTTTTTATTTAATTGTAGAAAGAGATATTAATTTGTAATGGTATCAGACCACTGTAACATAATCGAATACCGCAGTAACTTATTATGTATGCTTAAATCTTTAAACCTACGCAACGGATTTTGATGCAGTTTTTTTAATAGATAGAGTGATTCAAGAGGAAGATTTATACGTTTAATAAAACCGTGCGAAGCCGGGGCGGATCGCTAGTATTAACATAATTACATCACACAGAAAAAATCCCCAAGGACTTTATACAAAGCAGTGGGAATGTTCATTTTTCCCTCTCTCGTATGAAACTTATTGATTTTCATACAGGTAACAAAGCTGACGCGACTGCGGAAGGAAAGGAGGTTGTTCGACGTATGCTGATGTCTTCCGGTCCAAATGTGTTTAGGACGGTGTTGGTAATTTGCTGAATTTGGGTTCCGTGGGGAAAACGGCGAGGTTACATATTATATGGGGTGTTTAGCTTCATCAAGTATCTAACACCCTTGACGAAGGTTGTGTGTGCATTTTGATATTTGCGGTTTTGGTATTTGTAAACAAACGACTCTGAAACGTTGATGGGAATTTTGGAATATTATATGTAATCTATAATTAGAATATAACAATAAAAATATTAGGTACCTATGACGTTTAGTTAGAAACTTTATTCACAAAGGAAACAGCCCATAATACAAGCTTTGAGTAGCTTACTTTGGGGCTAAGTGGATTTGTGTGTATTGTCCAGCAATATTTATTTATATATTCTAATATGTTTATCTATAACAAGTATTATATTAAAACAGTTTAGCTAACCTCAAACAATCTCGAGGGTCTGAAATAAAAGAAAGAAAAAAGAAAAGAAAATATTTTTATTAGTTTACCAACATCAAAAAACTGTAAGTACCTACTAAATATAACTAAGATATAAACATGTGATGCTAGCAAACCAATAGGTCCTGTCTCAGCATAATGTTGCTCCACATATAGTTGAGCAACGCTGGTTTTCTGACAGGGCCTTTGGCGCGTGTTAGCACGGGCAACAGACAGATACCTTATTATTATAAACCTTACCTACTTATGTAACTAAATACAATATAATAGTAAATGTACTTAATCATAATAGAAATGATCTAAACAGACTTCAAATTTAGGAATAGCTTTATTATTATTATTTAAGTTTTACGGGAGAAATGGCAAGCTTTCATAAATAAAATCATACTCCACATGAAAGCGAAAGTGCAAAAACGCACAACAGTCAGAAAAAAATCAAAAACAGTTTGATCACACTGAAAAGAAGGCGCTTTTAGGTTAAAATAATTTGGAATACTCCGCACAGGTTGAATTGATACTACCATATCAGCAAAATATCCCTGCCGTCATCAATTGCCATTTGAATGCCATCGATTGTTATCGAATGCCATTTTTATTATTGACTTTAGTGTAGGCCAGGCATGACGATCTGCGGAAGACTGCAGACAGATACTGGACGCGGCAAGCTGAAGATAAGGTGCTATGGCGCTCTTTAGGGGAGGCTATGTACAGAAATTGACGTTTATAGGTTGATGTTGTTGTATTGATTTCAACGGTAAATATTGTTTTGCATTTTTGAAAAAAAATCAGAGACGTTTTAATGTCATTTATTACATCTAAAGAAATTTCTCCTCTTTTGAACCTTCGCAATGTAATAGTAGGATCAAAGCTAGCTGAATCTCTAAACTGAGCTTTCATTCTACTTCTATAATAGAGAACAGAACTTATAGCAAAGTCAATACGGTTCAATATCTTCATTGATTCTAACGACTGAACCCGGCAAGATGGACAAAGTTAGGATGAGTTATAAACTATCGTCCGATGTGAATATCCGATAACTATACCAGAACAAACAGTTCGTTTGTCCGTTAAAAATTACATGTTGAAAATGTGGTAAAAAGAAAAAATGGAAAAAAGAAGATTTCTAATGCTCCTACCTAGTTTGTCACTTGTCACATATTTTTTAATTTACTAATTTTTAGAAATTGTTTCTAAGTTAAGTGTGTAAAGAATATTCAATCTATCTAAAATAACTTTTAGTCAGGAAAATCTCATACGGTTACCTACGAGACTCCAAGTAAAACTGTATGCTACAACGAGTTTCCGAACTCGAAATTGAATGCGCAAAGTTTAGAGAGTGCAGTTTGCAAGCGTACGGGTGGACTCATAAGATGCATTGATATCTCAATAAGGCTTAAAGTTTGCTGGAATAGGTGAGCGGGGCAAAGTTTCAGCGAGAAGGAGTGAAGTTAATTTGTAAAATATGTTGCAGTTAGGTACTTTGATTTAAGTTGATTATCGGACCAAGAAATTATTTGATTTAAAAGAAAAATCAGTGCAAAATTTTGAACCAAATATTTCTAATACTAGGATATTATGTCATTAATAATAAATAATTTTATTTAAAATATTATCACTACATACCGACCTTAGCATACATATATACGATTATCATACAAAGCGACCCGCCCGGCTTCGCACGGTTTTATTATACGTATAAACCTTTTTTTTAATCACTCTATCTATAAAAAAAACACATCAAAATCCGTTGCGTAGTTTTAAAGTTTGAAGCATTCAAAGAGACATAGGGATATAGGGACATAGGGACAGAAAAAGCGACTTTGTTTTATACTATGTAGTGATTACTCAATATAATAGATACTCACGCCCTTACACACACATACAAATAAATACAGGCTATTGCAAATTGGCAAATACAAAGATACAACTATCTCTATTGATTGTTTGTAATAGTCTGCAGCTATAAATAAATAAATAAATAAATAAATATGTTGGACAATCCACACAACACCATCTAGCCCCAAAGTAAGCTACTGAAAGCTTGTGTTATGGGTACTAGATAATTGATATATTTAATACATTATATACATAGATAGATTTTTTTTAATTATATATAGAAAACACCCAGACCAACGGAACAAATTTCTGCAGATCGTGCACAAATTTGTTCCGAGGCGGGAATCGAACCCGCAACCTCCTGCGTCGCAGGCGGACCTTCGCCCACCGCGCCACATCGGTCGTCAAAGGAAAAAAAAAAATAAGGTGAAATAGTGTTACCTATAGTTGAAAAGATAATGATTTTGGCGCATGATTTACCCACCAACGTATTACTCTTCATATTTATAGAGTAGTGCCGCAGTTTTTGGCAATAAACTAATAAATTTATGCAAAATAACAGGGTTATTCTGCCGTTTAAATAACATCCTTACAATTTCGTACCACATTTTATGACGGTACGCAATCCTAAAAATGTTAATACATAGTGGATAATGCCAAAAGGGACGTAAGGTAAGCATAATTTTGCCCGCGTCAGGGATGGCCAAATTGCCAATAATAGGAATTAATGGCCGAGGTCAAGGGCGGTATCGAGTGCTTAATCTACGGGAGCCCTTCCACGAGGTAATATAGAGGGAATGTTCTAGAGTTTTGCTTCTAAGATAGTTTACTTTCAGAACTACTAAGCTCTGGCCGAATACAACGATACCTAACCTAAAATCGAAATGATTAAACACTAACCTTATTGATTTGAGCGCTTTCCTTCAATACAAAACTCTAGACAATTATTTTACAATTTTGACACCAATCAGGTAATTGGTGATTGCAAAGGATTTTTGTGCCGTGAGTTGTTAACAAAAATTGCACCCTGGGAATAAAAACTTGAGTATTCAAAAAATGTTGCGGAAACGTTTTAAAACCAACACGCACATATGAATTTATAAGCGTTTTCTGCGAACAAACACCTATCTTCACATACGCCGTAATAATATTTTATGAAACGCGAATATTTTGCACCAGAGACCAATAAAACTTAACACTATTTGCCCCTAAAGTGGCGAAATAATTCAATTCAGCTGCAAGTGCTTGTATCTTTGTTCCACTGGACTACGGTCAGCCAGACAGCGCCGGAAATTGACCTAACGGAGCCTTTGAGGGTAGTTGGAGTTGGACCTTATTTATCTGCTCGAAAGTGAGCCCTGAGTTCGGTTTGACGACAATATCGAAATGAGACTTCACGGTGATGTCTCGATTTTATCTTGGAAATGAATTAAGGGCTGTGGCGTAGGTAAAAATATCACTTAGGGGACCGGTGACGGCGATATGCCCATATAAACATATTACCAAAATGATATTTGTAATTCGAACATACTTCCAAATAGTATATTATATATAACACAAAAATTCTTCATCAACTGAAAAAAAACTTGAGCAATCTTTGTTACAAAATTTGTAAAAAATAAAAATACGAGTCCTGAGATTTTTCAAGTTAAGAGATTCGCATAGTTGAAAAGTGTATCTATAAAATATTACATTTTATCATTCAGTTTTGATTCAATGACCAACAAACAGGGACCTTCATAGGCGTGATTGTGCCAAAAAGCAAATAAGTAAAAAAAAAGGAAGGAGCATAAACATGCGTTTCGTGAAAACAAAGTTTCACGACGAATATATAAACAGACAGTTATATTCGTTTATTTATTAAAAGCATCAAATCAAAAGCTTGTCTTTACAAGTCTTTAAAAATTTTCCATTGTTGGTCATTGTACTGTCAATGCGTTTTTTTATTTGATTTTTTTAGTTGTGTTAAGCCAAACTCAAAGCCATCCACCAAGAAGTTGAAGCTTTATTATTAGCGTCAGTAATCAGAATGGCGACAGTAATCGATTGTATTGCAGATAGCATGGGCTCAACCCCAGTTAGCTGTTAAACTCGATTTGTAACTGCACTCCCGCGGGGTTCCAGTTGATGATGGCTGTTCTTGGTTGACATAATAGCTTTATTAAACTACCTGTAAGTAAAACAAAGATAAATCTCGCGACTATTTACTGTTGGGGTAAAAATGTTCTTGAGTGGAAACCGGGAACTGATCCCATTCTGACGAAAATATCCAATTATGTTCTATGTTATCTGAAATATTATATACAAAATATTCTTTGCGATATCAATTAGAATCGTGCAACATGCGTGAAAAATTTATTGTTCAAAAATGCAATGAGATTCGCGTTCTACCTTCGTTTTTAAGTTTTTTTTGTGAGCCGAAAAAGTTGATTTAATTTTATTTGAAACAGACAAAAAAACAATAACAAAAATGGGGGTTTAATCAGGGGCCCAAAATATGTCATCATAAATGTCGATATCATTATCATACCTAAAAAGATGTTAGTTTATCAGAATCAGAGCCCCGTTTTGATATACATACGGAACGTTCAAAATCCCCGTTCAAATCGAACCTTAATAGAACTTTCATAACTCCTTAAC
Organism: Eupithecia centaureata; assembly: GCA_944547425.1. NCBI lineage: Eukaryota > Metazoa > Arthropoda > Insecta > Lepidoptera > Geometridae > Eupithecia > Eupithecia centaureata. The sequence goes on from OX155679.1 coordinate 3,373,219, forward strand.
CAGCAATTTACACTTCACCACGCATGTTTGCACCAACAAATAATAATATGAACTTTGCCCAATTCACGATAAAGTCGAAAGTAACATTCGATGACGTAAAGCAATATGGTTTAACATTGAATTACTTTGTAATGGGCGTATTTATAAACGTTGCAATTCTTAAGACCCAACAAACATGCATAATTTTTGGGTACAGCTAAATTTACTTTAATTCTTTCATAAGAACTGCCACGATGTCACATTTTGAAGTTAAAAAAACTGGATCCAAATCGTTTTATCTATTTGTGAGCTGCGAAGCCGCAGACAGACGGACAAAATTATATCACACTTTTTTATTTCTTTATTTTGTGTTTTACAAAAGAGGAAAGTTTTACTGAAACTATCTTAGTAAGTGTTCACCAAAGGACAATCGAACAGTTAGCAGCTTCATCGATTTAGCACTTACATATTATTATTTACTTAATTAACAATTTGAATCTGACTCAACTCTGAAGAACACTAGTCTCTATTTAATACGAATGGAACCTTACTTAAATACCTACGTGAGTAAGTACATACTTCCAACACACCTTTTTTGTAGGGAGTTAAGACTACGTTTATAAATAACGCGGGACTATTTATTTACTTTGTTCGAGTTTGCCGTGACTACTCATCGCATTTTGTTCAAATTACAGTATTTGATCGTTCACAAACAATAGCGTGTGTTTAATCTTGAACAATATTTATGAGCTTATTAATTGTCACCTAGTTTACTAGCCCGATAATGTTATGGGGTTTATGAAATATATGAATGTTTCAATTAAAGTGTTTAAATGAATAGAATTTGTAGATTTTATTTAACTTCCTGTTCAGCGATCTCTTGTTTATTTAATAAAATAATATCTCTTGTTTTTTTTGTCTCTTGTTTATTTTAAAGGCATTTCCAAAAACCAACGTTTTGTTAGTATCATAAGCTTTTTTAATGCATATCCACCAGTTTTATTTTGTGTATTTGGAAGAGATAAGAAGTCGTTCTTGTTGGCCATAAAACTCTATTTTCGTGTCTCTTCCTATAATTGACGAAATAAAAGTGGTGGCGCTAGTGTACCTCCTGTTTGCGCCTTAAGTAGTTTTGGCGTGGAAAGGTGACATCCAAACTTCCGCATTTATAATTATAAGTGTGATGTTTGCTGCGATGGTCTATCGCTACATTCGTTACAGGATTTACTTAGCAGTGTCTACGACGTAGAGGTATCTAAGTTGTAGCAGTGTCTACGACGTAGAGGTATCTAAGTTGTAGCAGTGTCTACGACGTAGAGGTATCTAAGTTGTAGCAGTGTCTACGACGTAGAGGTATCTAAGGTGTAGCAGTGTCTACGACGTAGAGGTATCTAAGTTGTAGCAGTGTCTACGACGTAGAGGTATCTAAGTTGTTGCAGTGAATACGACGTAGAGGTGTCTAATTTGTAGCAGTGTCTACGACGTAGAGGTATCTAAGTTGTAGCAGTGTCTACGACGTAGAGGTATCTAAGTTGTAGCAGTGTCTACGACGTAGAGGTATCTGCGTTGTAGCAGTGTCTACGACGTAGAGGTATCTGCGTTGTAGCAATGTGCTACGAAAAGCGTAGCCGAGCCACAAAAGGCGTAGATTTCCACAAAATCGTGAAATTGGACGTGAGTTTCCAGTTACCACTAGAGGGCAATTAGTCCGTTACCGAGTGCCCTCCATACAGAGAACTAGTTCTTGGTTGGTTTCACACAATTATACGATTTAGCACACAAAGATTGAAGTGAACTAAATCGAAATAACTGTTATTTTCCAGTATGTTTTATTTATATGCTTCCGACTTGTATATGATACGGATCAGTTAAGCTGCCTGTAGACTTTTTGCAACCGTCTACAGCTAGCTCGATCGTTTTAATTGTAAAATAAGCTTTCACTTTTTGTTGTGTCTCCGAAATGTAAAAAAAAAAATATCTAGTATTTAAAATTAATGAAAGCAAAAACATTAAAACGAAAAACTACAAATAGTATTTACATTTATATAAAACTTAAAAAAAAAGAGTTAAAATAAAGTTAATAAAATGAATTTTATTAAATATTTAGCCATACGATTGTTCTGTAAGGTGTCAAAGAAATGTATTCATAAAAAACATTAAAATTTGTGTTACGTGTTTGAAAATCATAGAAGGAACATAAATATGTTTTTTTTCGAAAACCTCAGAACGCGGTTATTTTAAGCTGGTTTTAGATGTTTTCATTTATTTCGTATAGTTTTTAGTTTATGTATAAACAGTCACACAAGATTTCATTTCACAACGCAATTCACAGATTGCTGTATGAGGTAGTGGTAAAAAGTTCCGCTAAAGCTTATAACAGAACAAAAGTGTAATATTATTACTATTAGTGAGAATTGTGAAAAATAAAAAAGATAACTAGTTATCATTCCATGAAATTATATTTAAAAAAACTGAGAATCCCTTTAAAAAATCTTCCGAATTGGTCAACCACCCTCACCGATACTCCTGTAAAAATATCTTCAGCCGTGGAAAGAGTACCGAAGCGGAGACATTTTTAAATTTTCACGAACGAATGGGCACCCGCCTAATGGCCGGGAAGTAACGCTCGGCGCATGACCAGTATTGTTACCTGGATCGCTCTACCGCTTTTTATTGGTCACTTAAACTAATTCTTTCGAGCGGTGGCTGGCCCTTTGGTAGTATCTTGAAATAATGTCAAACCTTTGCGGGATCCCTAATAAGTATCGTAACCAGAATCTTGTTTGTACTTAGGTATTCAGTTTTGTTTGTTTTCTATGTATTTAAAAAAAACGATGTATGTAATGTATTGTATTAAGCTTATCAATCACTTAGTACTCATAACACAAGCTCTGCTTAGCTCTGACACAGCATAATCTAGTTATGCTGTGTGGATGGTCTTTACTACATAGTATAAAACAAAGTCGCTTTCTCTGTCCCTATTTCCCTATATCCCTTTGTTCCTTTGTATGCTTACATCTTTAAAACTACGCAACGGATTTTGATGCGATTTTTTAATAGATAGAGTGATTCAAGAGGAAGGTTTTTACGTATAATAAAACCGTGCGAAGCTGGGGCGGGTCGCGTGTATATTATAATTCTATAATTGTCATTACATTACTGATAGTTGAATGTAGTTCAATTATTGTCCATTCCCAACAATGCAGTCTACTTATGCTAAGCATGCAAAACCAGCCTTGAATGTTTTGTTTATTAGCGGAAAAGTTAGACGTATGAATTTATAACCGCCAGTGCGGTAGAGATAAACTGGCGCATTGTTAACTTGCCAAATACTCATCCTACTGTCTATTTTGTCTAATTTGATACCTAGTTTCGAATCAGGAATTATAGTAGTCTGTTTATTCAAAAGCTATGAGCTTATTCAAGAGAGATTGCTGTCATTACTTCTTATAATTTAGGATAACTGTGTAGATCGCAACTGATTTATTAATTAGATTGATTTAACATGTAGATAAAATACGGAACATGAAAGGCACGTAAAACTATAAACATCACGCATTACACGTTCGGCATTGCTAAGCTAAAAATATAGGAATTTAAATGATGTAGTTTTTGCATGTTGCTTTACCCTAAATATCATTGTACTTTGTACATCTTGGCCACTAGAAAAAAGGAGACAATGTAATGTGTTAGAATACGAATTGTATACACAATAATCTAGACACAACTAAGATGCTTCCCGATAATCAACATTACATTGTACTTCGTACAAATCGTGATATTTAGACAGGTGAAATTTTGAAATTTTCTGAGATGCTATAGGTACTTCTATTGCCGCTATAATAAATAATTCTTAAGAACAGAATAATTTAATCATTTAAGAGGACTACTATGCTACAGACATGATGTTTTGCCGTTTTTATCGATACTGAATTTTCATATTAAAATTCAAGCGCACTAATAATTAACAACTTTCAATTATATTACGAAACACGAGTATTCTGACATCAAACTTTTATACGATCGTTTCGCAACGCTGAAAAAGTCCCCAAAATATCAAAAGAATATCGCGTAAATCTCCATAATTGCGAAAAACGAACATAACGAAGTAGAAGCAGGTAAGAGGGGGAACGGGGGACGTTTGGGAAGTTGCACGTACTCCCCTAATTTATTCCCCAACTTGGCACATTACAAGCACTTCAACACGTAGGTACAGTCAGCTTCAGACGTGTGTTATCGGAGGTAGACACGGAACTTACGGTTAACTTGCTATCTTTCATAAGTTATTCTTTTATAAGTTATCTATCTTTCTCTGTCATTCCTATGTTAAGTTCGTAGTGTTTTCACAATCTTCTAAAATGTTAGCATGTTACTCTTGCTAGAACAAATCCCCTTCGGCCACTTAGGAAACCAGTTTAGACAACAGAATTAGTTTTCTTTTTTGGAAACCTTCAGTGTCTAATAATTATTAAAGCCTGTATGTCAACGCTATGTCCAGAAACAGACTAATATACACTGATGATTATTATTATTTAATATAGACATACTATAGACTAATATATTAAATAATACACAATGGATGAATAGATGGTATGGACTTGAAATGGTATGGATCTGTTGAATTACCTCTAGTGTTTGTAATACACTGCAGTTTAGTTTAGTTTTTGGTATTTGTAAAACCCACAAACATTTGTGATTTTGGTTCATCATCATCATCATCAGCCTATATTAGTCCACTGCTAGACATCTAAATTTCTTAACTTGTCTACATTTTCTTGTTTGCCTGTTTTTACGCTGAGCGTACCTGACTGCAATGCTGCAGGACATTACTTGTACTCGTAAAGCAGCCGGTAAACTGCAATATCATTGTCAGTGAGACTAATTTGTTAAGGAAACGGGCTTTCTGGACCTGATGATTACTATCCTTATATCTTACTAATATTATACTTGCTATAATAAACGCGTAGGTTTTTATGATGTTTTTTTACTCTTTCACGCAAAACTACATAACGTAAAAAAGGTAGGTACATACGTAGGTACGTGTATAAAACTACACAACTGAAATTTCGAACAGGCGTTCTAGACTTAGAATAAAACATTATGCTACTTCTCATCATTTTGAAGCCACGGGGCGTAGTTAGTTTCATTGGAGAGTAAATTTAGGATTTATTTATTTGCTCTCCACAATGGTTTTAAACTTAACTTAAATATGTGTGTTGTGTTTCCTTATTTATTGCAAGTAAAATCTCGTAACAGAACAGTCTATGTTCTCCACTTCTTTCAGTGTTTCAGTCTGTGAAATAGTTGTTTACTGTGTAAATGCGCCGCATAGCAGAATTTAAAAGTGATTTTTATGACAACGGGAACTGCGATGCAATAAAACAGGTTTATAGAACCCAGCTTAATGGCCGTGTTGTATTGCTTTGAAGGTTGAAGTGAGTGCTGTTCCGAGACCGGTGACTTGTCGCGCGATTTTCGACAGGCACTTATTTCACGGACAAATGTTTTACATCGTATTTGGCTGAAATATAACAATAATAAATAAATAATGCTGGACAACCCACACAGAACTAAACTTAAGCCTAGCGGAGCTTGTGTTATGGGTACTAGATGACAGATATACTTAATAGAATACGTCATATACCTATTTTTTATTAAACATATTAAACACCCAGAACCCGTAAACAATATTAGGAATCGAACACGCAACCTCCTGCGTCGCAGGCAGACCTTCACCCGCCAAGCCACATCGGTCGTATAATTTTCCTTATATACAAATAGCATCTCGGTTTATTTTATCGGAACCTTATAACGTCTATCCTCGCACACTCCTCCAGGCTCCAGACTAAGAAATCTCAAGAGGGTAGTTCAGAAATATTTATCTTATGTCGACAAAGAAACGAAAAAGAATTACCTACATATTTGGATTAAGAGGTCGCCATTGACGTAACCTTCGCACTAATATTATAAATGCGAATGTTTGGATGGATTTCTCTATTATGATGTCCAATTGCTGCGGTGATTTCAATGTCATAAACTATTGTTCACAAATACTTATGTTCTTTATAAATGTAAATCTTTGTATGTTTGATAAACGATTACGCGGCGGAAGAAAATCCACCTACGGCGCAGGTGGTTGCGAGTTCGATTCGCGTCTCGGTGGTTTTCCGACCTGTTGACAGTTGTTCCAGGTAATCTTGACGTTATAAAACTATCTACGCATAACATAAGCTCTGCTTACCTTAGTCCAGAACTATTTATTTTCAGAATTTCAATTTTCGACTTTGCATTGCTGTAACAGCAATGAAAAGTCGCATGATGCGAATCGAACCTTAACCCTCAGAGAAGCTTTCGCGTTGAATGCGGTTCGTAATGGATTCTGGAGAATATGAATAGATCGCTTAAAGGTTCCCTTTTTGTTCTGAGTGGGTGTAGCAATGATATTTTGAATCGAACAACCTTAAAGGTCAAAGTCAAAAATTTGGTGTCGGTTTAGGATTAACCTTATCGATACAGTAATTTGACAGGTGATCGGTACTTTGGGGTCGATTTCAGTGAGATATTGCCTTTTGCCCTTTAAGAAGAATTGTTTAAGAAATAAATACTTTTGGTATATAATTTTACTACTAAGTACCTAATACCTACCAGTACCACCTGAATTACCTTGTATCAATATTTTATATTAATTACATTTAACAAGATTGCTGGACAATTTACTCAGTATTATCTAGTCCCAAGCTAAGTAGAGCTTGCATTATGGTTACTAGATTACTGATATTATTTACTTAATTCTTTACGTAACTTATATTTATTTTTTGCTCGTGATTGAAACACCCAGAATAATAAATATCTTCAGATTATACAAGCATTTGTTTCGAGGCTGGACTCAAACTAGCATCCTCCTGTGTCCTTAGACTACCTTATGCCACATAGGTCGTCGCGACACAAATTGTTTACGTCCCACAATCATAAAAATAGTCCGTTCAAATTATGTAAAACACTTGAGTCAGGCTTAGCTAGCAATTTATTGTCCGCTAGCAACACGAATTTATATATTTACTCATGAATTATGGTGCCGACTGTACGTCATACATGCAATCAGCTAAGTGCTGAGATTGAGGACACTCATACATAGTGGGTACATAATATGAAACGTTTTAGATTTGCAGCGCTTTCTCTAATAAAAGTTTTTTGTTACTCTGTTGGCTGACCTACTTTGTTTTATGGCTCAACTAGCCATTGTCCGTAGTTTTATTTGTGTTATAAATACGGCAGCTTATGTTTCAGGGTGAATTTTAGGACTTTTGACAGATTAATAAGAATAATGCTGGAAAATTCACACGGCATCGTTAAACCCCAAGCTAAGCAGAGCTTGTGTTATGTTATGGGTTATTAGATAGTTTACTGATATTGATTTCAATACATTATGGAGAGATAGACTTTTTTATTACACAGAGAAAATACACTGAAAATCTGGCGATCAAATAATTATTTTTGTATTAAGGAGAACATATATTTACCAGGTAGCCTATCAAAATTTGGCCGCGAGTATTTTAAATTAAATTATTTTAATTGATTTTGGAAAACTTTTAAGTAAAACACTAACTTTCTTAAAGGCTCAAAAGCGTAGCAAAGCCGGTAATCGCTATTCTCGTCAGACAAATGATGTTACGCGCTAACTCTTTTTTAATCTACCTTAAATATATCATCTTTAACAGCTGGCAACCCTTAGGTATTTGCGGCTGGATTTTAATAGGCATGAGAAAAAAATTAGCTTTAATTTGAATGTTTTTCCAAAAATTTATTACAAATAATTTAATTTAAAATACTTGCGGCCAAATTTTCATAATCAGATACTCCATCACCATCATCATCAGCCTATATTAGTCCACTGCTGGATATACATAGGCTTCCCCTAATGAGCGCCATAGCACCCGTCTTCAGCCTGCCTCATCCAGCATCTGCCAGCAGTCTTGCAGATCGTCATGCCACCTGGCCGGAGAGCGTCCTACACTACGTTTGCCAAGTCGCGGTCTAAACTGAAATGGTGTTTGCTTCTTGCAGGTGCGCTGGGTGAAGGATGTGAAGTGGAGCGCGATCAGACGCACACTCGCCGCCTGCAGGCATGGCGCAAAGGAGATAGTGCCAGGTAACTAATTAATTAATAATAATACAATTGTAGTATACACTTGATTTACAAAGAAAATTACAATCAAGGAATAGAAACATATTGAGACTAATATATGCAAAAATACACTATATTAACAAAGTAAATTGCAGTCAAGGAGTAGAAACAAATTAAAACTAGTATATACAATTGAAATAATTGGGCTAAGTCCAGACGGTTGCAACCAGTTTAGAGATAGCTCAAATGATCCATGTCAATACCAGTCGGAAGCGTCCCCAAGACACTGGCTGCAGTACCACGTTGTACGGCAATGCTGATGCACCGCGCCAGATACTTAGCAGCTCTCGGTTCACGCGTCTCATCGACCAGACGCTCATATATTTTTAAAAAACCCGGAGAGCCTCGGTACCCCACGGACCTAGAGTCTCGACTCCAAGGGGAGCGAATGCGTAAGTTCTGTTGGGACCTGTATATTTGCACCTCTTGAGATCCTCAGAGCCTTTTCTGCCAATTCTGCCGCGGCACCAGCCCTTAAAGAAATAGCAGAAATATTATGCCATTACGACATAATTTATCTTTATTATAATTATGCTTGTTTTTCTATAAATAATGATCCTGGAGTGTGTAAAAGTTGTAGGCTGTTGTTAGTTTTTGTAATAACAAATATTCTCTCCTTTAATAATTATTTGGATACCCATTATAATTTTCCAGGATTCAGATATGTTAATTATTATCGCGTGGTTGATACCTATGACTTGTAGGTATTTGTATATGGTTAAGAACATGATGAAAAAGATTTGAAATTATTTTTTATTAAGATTTTGCATGATTATCAAATCGATATTGTGATTTTGTAAGATGTTGATTAGATGTAAACCACGATAGTATTAATTTTATCGCACTAATATTATAATTGTGAAAGATAAGATGGATAAATGTATGTTTGTTACCTGTTCACGCCAAATCTACTGAACAGTCCGGGCTTAAATGAATAGTCTAGAAATAAACATCTATCTATGGTTAGTTTTCCACTTTGATACCAGAAGTTATCGTGATACCAGTTCCGGCGAGTTTATGAACAAAGAGTATATTTGTGATAGGTTTTTTTTTATTTTGTTAAAATATTTTAAAAAATATTTTTTATAAACTTAATAATATAGCTCAACGTAAGGTACCTACTAGTACTACTACCGAATAATCATATAAATTAAAAAGCCTTTCATTACTTGAAAGCTCAACAGGAAAATAAAATACCAACCAACCTACTTGATCTATTCTTCAAATTATAAAAACATTTATCATTATTTTAGCATTATAATGAGTGCAAAAAGAAACATCAAAAAAAGTTCTCCGTCCTCAACCGCAAAGAAAAACACACAACAAAAATGTCGCAGCGAGAACATAAAATGAGTTCCCGCGACCTCATTAAACATTTTCATTTGGAACTTAATATCCCAGTAACAGGGGTTATGATCCCGAATGGTGCGCTTGCAACATGCCGGGAGAGGGTGACACAGAACTAGGTGTTTTCTTATTATTTTCCTCATATAATATGTGCGCGACTTCACCAAAAAACCTAAAACAGACGAGCCTGTGGCAGGCCTGTAACCGTAATGGGTACGATATCCACCTAGGGACAAACGATTGTGATTGTGATTGTGCGTCTCGGACGTTCTTTAAAGTATTGTATCAAGTTTAGCAATACATACCTATAACATAAGCTCTGCTTAGCTTCGGGCTAGAGAATTTTCGCTGTTTGACTTAATGTTGTGTGAATTATTCAGTATTAATCATTGATTTATAGTTAAAAACTAATAAAATAAAAGCAATAGTTACCGAACACCTCCGATAGTAACGCGAATAATTGGCTGAATGTAGAGTATCTGGCTCAGCGCATCAGTATTGCCAAACAGCGTGGTAATGCAGTCAGTGTCTTGGGAATGCTTCCGACTGGTATTGACATGGATCAATTGAACTACCTTTAGATTGTTTGCAACCGTCTGCAGTTAGCTCAATAGTTTTAATTGTATATAGTAGTTTAAATTATTTCTATTTCTTGATTGTAATTGTCGTTGTCAATAAAGGTCAGTCCATGTTCACCAGATGAATTTTTTGGCTGTAGTTTTGATCCACCCTGTATAATTACGTCGTTTGTATGTGGGAGCACGGAGACGGCGTACGGGACTTATGTACTTGACATTTAGAGTTGTGACAGGTAAAAAAATGTCGGTATGATAAAAATTTCAACTCCTTATGTAACATATTTCAGGCCACGCATGTTCAATGACGGACCTCTGTAGGCCTAGCCAACCACCATTCACTACGAGCGATTCTATTTCCAGTATCGTCATCGCTTCAACAATAGCGAAGCTAGATTAGTAGACAAGCAACTTAGTGAAATTGCTTGTCAAAAGTGCCACTCGGCTAGGTATTTGTATGGAAGTAAAATCGTTCGATGTTATCGATTCGCTTGATGACATCGAAATGTAAATTGTCTACCAATGATCTTTTTCTTTATTAACAGATCACGTGATGTACTAATGGTTAAAGTAAAATCAAATAATACTTTTTGGACTTTTCTACTATCGTTATCGTTCATTGAATGTTACGTTGTCTAAGCCTTTTGTGTTTTTATCTTAGTTTGATTTGCATCCCACGAAGTGAGAAAGGTCGGTTTTTTGATAATTATTAACAAGGTATAATTTTCTAACAAGACAAAACCTAAATTAACAACGAAAATTACAAGCAAAGGAATAGAAAAATTACAACTAGTATTTACAATTGAAACCATTGAGCTAACCGCAGACGGTTGCAAACAGTCTAAAGGTAGCTCAATTGATCCATGTCAATACCAATCGGAAGCGTCCCCAAGACACTGGCTGCATTACCACGCTGTATGGCAATGCTGATGCGCTGAGCCAGATATTCACCAGCTCTCGGGTCACGCGTCGCATCGACCAGACGCTCAGATAATTTTTTAAAAACCCGGAGAGCCTCGGTACCCCACGGACCTAAATACCTTTGCACAACAATAACTTTGGTTCAAGTGATAAGCCGCGTTAAAAACGAAATTTACAAAATATTATCGATACGTAAATTCAGATGATTTATCAAGAAAAGATAAATATAAATAATCAACCGCTCACTTCTCATGTACCTACGAGTTGATACTTTTTCATCGATAAATAAATCTTACTAGTATCACTCAAAAGTCCCAACTCTATAAAGTACGGTACTTTCTGACGATGTGATCGTGTCAACTGAGTTTATATATCTACAAGACTCGAAGCATTGCATCGGCAAAAAAACTAAATAACGGCACGTCTTCAGGATGTTTAATATATACGTACTTCGTACCAACTTTACTCGCGTATTTTCGACTGGCTTCAAAAAAGGAAAACTATCTCAATTCATCTGTTTTTTTGTTTTACCTCAGAACTTTTTTGGACTAGACCTGTTTATTTCAGCTACTTCCTTAGAATTATGTCCTATGTTATACTGATGTGGGGGAATGTTCCAAACACTGTATTTGTGCTGCAGAAGAGAGCTGTTGATGCAATCTTCAGTAAGGGTCTCAAAGAATCCCTAAGTGATAATAAAAGAAATAAATATAATGACAATATGTCCATATATTTATGAAGGTTGCTATGTGTATAGCGCCATTTTTAGGGATCCGATTTCTATGAGTGGTCATAGAAATCAAATCCTTTAATGTAGGTTCCTACTAGAAATGAAAATGTACGCTTATACAGTTAAACTTCAAGTAGCAAAAACTATGTGTAAATAGATAAATTAAAACGAATTGTCAAACTATTCAGTGTTCAGTTAATATCTGATAAAAAAGCTTTGGACGGATTTTACTCCAACTCGAAAACTAAAAAGCTATAGGTATCTTGTTTGCTTCTTTACTTTACCATAAAAAGATTGAAGTGAACAAAAGTCAAAGCGATCACTTTATTTTCTAGTTCTACTTAATTACTCGGATATAATTTGTATTTTCCGACGGTCCAAGAGTCCTTTAAGATCTAAAGAAAATATAGCAATTTGAGTTTGAGGATTGTTTACTTTTGCCGTTCATTGGCTGCATTTATCTAAATAACGAATGAAAATAAAGAAAATGAAAATGAGTAGTTTGATTATCTCACGAATCTAAAATGAGCAACTGCTCAGTGACCAAAAGATTCATGTCATCACCTTATTGATAATTTTAGATTAAGAATCTGTGATAAATTTAAGATAACATGCTTGGTAACGGTATTATCATTGAAGAAATAACTGAGGAAATGAATTTTGATAATCCAAAGTTTTAAGTGATTAAATTGTATATGATGGAAACCAAAAACGGGTTCAAATTTATGTACACTTGTCTACGCTAAATTAGTTCTACCTGAAGTGCACAGTATAAAACAAAGTCGCTTTTTCTGTCCCTATATCCCTATGTCCCTTTGAACGCAACGGATTTTTATGTTGTTTTTTTAAATAGATAGAGTGATTCAAGAGGAAGATTTATATGTATAATAAAACCGTGCGAAGCCGGGGCGGGTCGCTAGTATGTTATAAATCAAAATTTTCTTAGATCTCACAGCGCCCTGTAAAAACGATTTCTAAATTATAAACACAATCTACTTTTCACTTCGGCCTTCTATAAAGGGCAAAGTTCTCAAAAGAAGCAATGTAATCATTTTCATCAAACCATTTTCCAATTAGCGGTCCCATGGCCAATATAGCTGAACGAAGTGGCTGAAAACCAAATTTATAGTCGCAGCCCCCGGTCGCAGCTATATCCCGTTGGAAGCCTATTACTTCTCGAGCTTCCACAGACCAGCTTCCCCTGACCTTTCAGGATGACCACAATTTTCCCTCCAACGTATTAACTTATTCTGGTTCTGATTTTCTTTTCTAATTTCGCAAAGCCAACCCTTTAGCCGAGGTGATAGGGGTCATAATTAGTTATTACCTTTCCGTATATAAAATCACTGGGATGGAAGTAGTTTTGAGGTTTTGTTTGGGATGCTTCTGGATTTGATCAGAATTATTGTTTGCTCTTATGCGGGTTGGGATTTTGACCATTGATGTTGGTTTCTAGGTAAATACGATAGAAGAAGTGGATTAACTGAACCCACGGCGGTATTTCGTAGTTTCTTAGACAAATATTTTTGAGGGGCAATTTGTAGTTTTCCTATAGTTTTCACTTAACCCTTCAATAAAACATAATTACATGACATTCACGTGAATACCTCCTGTATTTATCCTAACTTTGCATTTATAGATACGAGGAAATAACACGGTATTTTCAACCATATTTTGCTATTTTCATTAGGTCTGTCTTCAACTGAATTTCTATATCATTAGGTTTGCGCCAAGAAATGGCTACCCTACTCGAGGTGTCTATATTAAATGGCCGTGTCGTAGCAAGACCGAGGAAGTCTGAAACTTGAAGTATATTTTCTCGAGAGAATTACTAGCCGGTGACGAGAGCCAATCGTCGACTTTATGAAACATCCCGGCTGAAACGTTGCGATACCTACATAGCTATATCATTCTTATTTAACTTGTACATTAAGTTTTTATGGTGTCTTGGTGATAAAGAGATATCTTAACTTACTCTTGGTTTACTGGAAGTCATCTGCTTTATCTATATGTACTTGATAATAAAATAACCAGGTTATCCAGATTGGACGACTTTTTGAATGTCGTAAAAAGATTTGGAGTCTGCGAAAATGATAGTTTCGATTTTCTACAGTTCCCAAAGACACATTGGATTTGATTTGGATTGAATAGAGGTTAAATGTAATTTAAAATATTGATAAAGTTTGATTTTTATCTAAGATCGTGTTTTGTTTCTGTGAACCTCTTTTCATTTCTATAACATTAACCTATACTCAAATATTATATTTGAGTATATTCATGCCCTATGTCCAGCAGTGGACTAATATGGGCTGATGATGATGATGATGATACTCAAATATTAAATTGAGTGATACAAATGTCAGCAGATCGACGTTGTGACGACGATTGTGACGAGCCGGGAATCGAACCAGTAAAATCCTCCATCACAGGCGGACCGGTGTGCCAAAGGTGTCGTCGTTTGCTCGTACGCCGACTTTGAGCTAAATCAAATTCGTGAATCTCTCGATGACCAGGGCCCATAAAGGCCTATGAAGGCCTATAAAGGCCTATCGGACGATATCGCCTCGCGTGCGAAGGTCACAGACGATTTGCAATTCAAAGAGGCATTGCGACAGAACGTCTTATCTTTCGCCCTTGGGCCTTAATTGCTGTTTTGTGATTCCATGATTGTGTAACTTGACCGGGAAAGAAGGTAGTGATTGGACGGATTTGCACAGAGGTGATTTTAGATTGGTTGGTTGGATATGTATGTAGGTAATTTGTGATTGAGGAGCTGAAATTAAAATTTTGTCAGACTTCCAAATTTTTTGGTTTTATCTCTAAGGTTAAATTTGTTTATACGGAGAGAGATTCATCGTTGCTATATTTATCTTGTGTAAGAGTAAAATTACGTCTGTTAGAGTTTACATCCAATAATATTCCAGACCAATAATAATATTTAATTCAATAATATCATATAGAACCCACACAAGCTCTGCTAAGCTTGGGGCTAGTTGATGGTATGGGTTGTCCAGCATTTTTTAAAAAAAATTGAACTATCCACACAGCACCATCTAGCCCCAAAGAAAGCTACTCAAAGCTTGTGTTACGGCTACTAGATAATTTTTTTATTTAATACATTATAATATAATATAGTTTAATACATTATAATAGAATGTATTAAATATATCAATTATCTATTATCTTTCTTTCTTTGATATTTTTATTATACAGAAAACACTCAGACCAACGTTCAACCAACAAATTTCTGCAGATTGTGCACAAATTTGTTCCGAGGCGGGAATCGAACCCGCAACCTCCTGCGTCGCAGGTGGACTTCGCGCACCACGTCACATCGGTCGTCAAAAATATTGATATGAACAAAAAATCAAAGTGATCTTCATTTCGTTTCAGAGTTTTATTTATGTAATCTAAATTTTCACAACACTTTACCAAACGGAAGGATATTATCACTCGACAAAAAAGAGCTAAATTCAATGATCTGCTGTACAATCCACAATGCCATATACAAATATATCAAAAAAATGTTTACAATATGTGCATCGTCATCTTTAATAAGTTACCGCAAGCTATTAAAGACCTCAATGGTAATTTATACAAACAAAAATTAAATAATTGGCTTCTTGACAAATGTTTCTATAGTGTAAATGAGTATAATAATTTTAAGTAAAGTATTTTTTGTGTATTTCGTTTTAATTTTATTGAATTTGTTTTTAATTATTAAATTGTTAAATTTTTTTTTTAATTGTATTATGCTTCATTATTTTTGTTATTATTATTCACTGACATCCCATTCATATTTGCACACCTGCTTGCGGGTTGAATACATTGAACCTCACTCTAGTTATAAGATCTGACATGTAACCTGTATGTATTCTGCAAATAAATGATTTGATTTGATTTGATTTCTGTGTCCCAGAGTCCTGTTAAGGTAAGTAGGTAAGTAAACACGACGACACTGATACTCGACAAAAATGTAGACACTAGAGTCGACCTGAGAAACGTCCATGGAAGTAATAAGTGCTACGTACAACTATTACTTCCATGGTATACACTTAGTGTCTGGTGTCGTCGTGTATTTTCACCATTAGGTCATAAGGAAATAAAACACTTTGATTTTTAACATTTTACGGTGGCGTAGAGTATCTAAGGCGTAGAGTATCTAAATGAGTATCTAAGACGTAGAGTATCTAAGGCGTAGAGTATCTACGGCGTAGAGCCCTCTACAAATTGTTGAACATTACTGAGTAACTTAATAATTTTACACTCAATTCATCTAGTTTCACGTATAAGTTACAAGTTCTTCTTCAACGCCATAGCGCCTTGTCCCTGTCTTCATATTACCACATCCAGCATCTGTCTTTCGTATTTGGCTATAATCAGTGTTAATTTTGCTAAAAAATGTCATCTTCATACCATCAACTGTTTGGTAAAGATATCAAAAAATTAAAAATATTTTTAAAATAACGAATTTTTTTTTACGCTATCAGAACACGATTATTACTTTTTAATAGTATTCCAGTCATCTCGTGACCTCGACAATGTGTAAACCTAATAACACGTTGGGAGACATAGGTAAGAAAACACGAAAAATACCTTTATCAAACAGTTAAAAAAAATATTATAAATATCATTATATTTAAAAAGAAGCAACGAATAAATTATAGAAAACCTTGAACAACCTTCACCTGAAATACAACAGCGAATGAAAACCAATTAATTACAGAGTCATTGTCGATCAACAATAGGTTTCCGTCGCATTCAGCTGAACAAAACACTCTCGCAACCATTTGCCTGCGACCCCCTTTCACCCCCATTTCACCCCCATGGGGAGTAACGGGTTGAAATGCGGTGACGATATTTTTGAAACAATGAGTTTAACGATGGGGTTTGTTAGCACAGTGGTACCCTGACCCGATTTAAAGGTGGTCCGTTAGTTGTAGTTAATACCAGCAACCCGCCCCGGCTTCGCAAGGTTTTATTGTACGGATAAACCATTCTCTTGAATCACTCTATCTATTTAAAAAACCGCACTAAAATCCGTTGCGTAGTTTTAAAGATTTAAGCATTCAAAGGGATAGGGATATAGGGACATAAGGACATAGGGACATAGAAAGCTACTTTATTTTATACTATGTAGTGATATAGGGTGTACTGGTTTAAGATGATAAAAAAAGGTGTACTGGTTTGAGATGATTAAAAACGCATGTTCGGGATTTCTTATCTCCTATCTATTGCATGTTCTGAGATTCTTACAGGTTCTCACCTGTAAGAAGTGAGATGTGATTAATGACGTTTTTGACTTCCAAGGAAGGTTTCGCTTTATTATATAATTCTATTTCACTTTTTCTATTAGTGGACAATAGATAGAAGCGAAAAGAAAATCAATTATCTCTATTATAATATCTCTCTATATTATCTCTCTATTATAATTATGTACCTATAGTATTTAATTTGACTTGCCTATGTGCTTATTTTGTAAGCCTAAAGAAATAAAGATATTGATTTACTGATTATGAAATGGTTTATTGTCATTGAAATTACATCAAAGAATAAAAACATGCCAACATGATAGGCGGTTAAAAACAGTGTAGAAGTAACTTAACCTTAATTAATATCAGTTGGAGACGTACCCAAGACGCTAGCTGCACTGATTTGCTGTATGACAAAGCTGATGCTCTGCATTAAATACGCATCAGCTATTGGATAACGTGTCGCATTGAACAGACTTTAATTCTTTAATGCACAAATGAAAATACATCAAAAACAAATTTAAAACTAGATAAATTATGGCACAGGCGAGCTTAACCCTAAAAAGAGTTCTCTTCCAGCAAACCTTATTGGGAGAGAGTCAAGTTAGAGCAGTGGGTACGTGTGCATATTTTTGCTGATGTAAAGGTGATTTTATCCTTATAATATATTACCCTTAAAATTATATACTAAATTATAATACTATATTCATAATACTATAATATTAATACTATAAATACATACTAAATAATAAATACATAAAATACTATATACCTAAGTACATACAATTCATAATGACAGGACACTCTTTGAATGACGACTAGATATATTTTAAAACCCGGGGAGCCTCGGTACCCCATAAACTGTTCTCGACTCTAAGGGAAGCAAATGCGTAGTTTCTATCGACACCTGTATATTTGCACCGTTGTTGGTTGTGTTTTGTTAGGTTAAATAAATCTGAAACACATTCTGTAAAATGAATAATATAAATCCAATGGCTTCTACTGAAAACTCAGTACCCAACATCAATCAATAAAAAAATCCACCGCATTATTTAACTTTACCGCAATATTAAACTTTCATCGTTATTTACCTCTCTTCGCAATATCAAACTTTCAGCGCAATATTCAAGTACTTGTAGGTATCGACTTCCCTCAATATCGGATGACCAGTAATAAGTGTTTGTCTGTTTGTTCGCCAACGCAAACAGAGCGAGCCAATATTGTTGTTTCACTTCGTGTTTTATCGGATATTCCATAACTCAATTCTGCAATGTCTGAACCAGATTGAACTGTTTACTTTGATGGAGCCTATACCAGTAGGCAAACTGTGAGCGGCCAACTGAGTGAGCCGCAAATTTGTGGCGAACAGCTACAAACTCAGATCAGTTTGCGTGCGTATCGCAAGTACTAGAAACCTGCGAGTCGGCCGCTAACTGAGACAGTCGGCGCACGTAGCGCTGCAAACTGCGTACAGTGAGCGCAAACTAGCAAACTCTGGACACTCAATTTATAATATATGGAAGGGCGTACTGAACTGATACGCCGCAAACTCAGTCGGCTGCTCACAGTTTGCCTACTGGAGACACATCCTTAGTTTTATGGTGAGTATTGAACAAAATATTTTTTCACACAATCAAGGAATAGAAACAAATTATAACTAGTAGGTATATACAATTGAGACAATTGAGCTAACTGGAGACGGTTGCAATCAGTCTAAGAGGTAGCACAACTGATTTATATCAATACCAGTCGTCGCGTCCCCAAGACGCTGGCTGTATTACCACGCTATATAGCAATGCTATGTCTATGTCCAGCAGTGGAATAATATAGGCTGATGATGATGATAGCAATGCTGATGCGCTGCGCCAGATACTAACCAGCTCTCAAAATCGTCCCCATCTTACTATTATAACAAATGGAAAAGTCTGTGTGAATGTTTGTTATAAGTAATCTCCGTGACTACTTAAGTTTTTTAAATGAAATTTAGTATGTAGATAGTTTAGGACCTAGAATAGCACATTAAATTCTGAAATTATAACCTCTGAGGGGGTTAAGTAGGGTTGTAAAGTTTGTATAATTATTTCTTGTTTGTGTCACTCAAAATTCGGTGTAAATAAACTGCTAAGTAAATATTAAACACATATTTTTACGAAACCCTAGGAGGCAATCAATAATTTCTGAAATTTGACAAATAAATTTCCATGCAGGCGAAGCCGCAGGGCACAAAGAGTAAAGAAATAATCCGATTTTAACTTTAGGTTTCTTCTTTTTCTATAATAGGTAGTTAGATATCTATCAACCTACCATTTTATCTGATAAAATTGTATTTTTGGTAAGTGCCACGAATTTTATCTGTTTAGGACATGTTAGAAAGTTAAAATTTTCCGCGCACCTAGAAATTATTTTATCAAAAGAGAAGAAAAACTGAACGTTATAACCTGATGACCAGTTAGACGTAGCAAATCTGTTCGATCGATCTAAGTTTCTAATTAAAGATCCCCACAAATGAGTATAAATATAAAATTTAATTTTGTGGGAACGTTATATATATATATATATAAATATATATATAAATCGATTTGAATATAGACTCTTGAGTCAAGAGTCTTGACCCGCATTGAGATAGCTAAAGTAATAACAGTGCATTAGTTAACTGTAGAAAATATAAGTTTTCATTTTAGAGATAAGCCTAACCTCAACTACGGTTATTTTATCTTTCGCGCTATTGTTTACACTTTGTCCATTGTAGAACAAAAAATGTTATATGATAAAGAATATTTATATGGACAATCCACTCAGCATCATCTACCCCCAAAGTAAGCCACTCAAATACCTCTAACCAATACGTATTTCATTGTATTCCAGGTGGATCCCGTGGTTCGTAGTCCAAGCGCGGCATGCGCGTGGTCCTGGCTGCGCTGACAGCGCTGTCTGCGCTGGCGGCGCGCGCGCAGGCTGGCCCGCACGAGCACCGAGCGCGGCACCACGCCCCCGACCACCCCCCCGCGCAGCCCTACCGCGGCCACGGCGAGGCCGTCCGGTACAACCCAGACCTAGACACAATCCTGCCCCGCCTCGAGGACCATGAGACCTCCTCCAAACGAGACGCCCTCGAAACTTCCTCAAAGCGATCTAAGTTCGACGAGCGGCTCTACGAGCAGCTCATGGCCGATGAGCCACAACCGCACACACAAAATCCTAAACATCACTACGGACCGGATGAGGACGATCCCCTCATCGTCCGGACCAGGAAAGGACGCGTCAGAGGCATCACACTAACTGCCGCGACCGGGAAGAAGGTCGACGCGTGGTTCGGCATACCTTACGCACAAAAACCGGTCGGTGACCTCAGGTTCAGGCACCCGAGACCGGTGGAAAGCTGGGGTGATGAGATTTTGAACACGACGACACTGCCACATTCATGCGTCCAGATCGTAGACACGGTGTTCGGAGACTTTCCGGGAGCGATGATGTGGAACCCCAATACTGATATGCAGGAAGACTGCCTTTACATAAACATAGTGACGCCGCGACCCCGTCCAAAGAACGCCGCTGTGATGCTCTGGGTGTTCGGCGGTGGCTTCTACTCCGGCACCGCCACACTAGACATATACGATCCAAAAATTCTAGTCTCAGAAGAGAAAATAGTGTACGTATCGATGCAGTATAGAGTGGCTTCACTTGGTTTCCTGTACTTTGATACCGCAGACGTTCCAGGAAACGCTGGGATGTTCGACCAGCTCATGGCTCTGCAATGGGTGAAAGACAATATCGGCTACTTTGGAGGAAACCCGCACAATGTTACTTTGTTTGGAGAATCCGCTGGTGCTGCATCCGTTTCTCTGCATTTACTGTCTCCACTTTCAAGGAATCTGTTCTCTCAAGCGATTATGCAATCTGGATCTGCCACCGTTCCTTGGGCTATAATCTCTAGAGAGGAAAGTATTCTCCGCGGTATCCGGTTGGCCGAAGCTGTTCACTGTCCACATTCACGAACAGATATGGGCCCAATGATTGACTGCTTGCGTCAGAAGAGTGCTGATGAATTGGTCAATAACGAGTGGGGAACCTTAGGGATATGCGAGTTCCCTTTTGTTCCTATAATAGACGGCGCATTCTTGGATGAAACACCGTCTCGAGCACTTATACATCAGAACTTCAAAAAAACAAATATTCTCATGGGTTCAAACACAGAAGAGGGATACTACTTTATACTGTATTACCTCACAGAACTATTTCCCAAAGAAGAAAACGTAGGTATAACAAGGGAACAGTATCTACAAGCCGTGAGGGAGCTGAATCCGTACGTGAATGATGTAGGAAAACAAGCAATCGTATTCGAATACACAGACTGGTTGAATCCTGACGATCCTGTAAAGAATAGGAATTCACTTGACAAAATGGTCGGCGATTACCATTTCACGTGTGGAGTTAACGAGTTTGCATTACGTTATGCTGAAACCGGGAATAAAGTGTACACTTATTATTACAAGCATCGAAGTAAGAATCATCTTTGGCCGTCGTGGACAGGAGTGATGCATGCTGATGAGATAAACTTTGTGTTCGGAGAGCCATTGAACCCTGGGAAGAACTATTCGCCTGAAGAGGTGGAGTTCAGCAAACGTCTGATGAGATACTGGTCCAACTTCGCCAGGAGTGGGTAAGTCTCTGCACTGGTAAGACGGTATGGTAAGCGGCGATTTGCGAATTATTTTCATAATGATTCGATTCTATAGAGAATCAATATCGTTGCCTCATTCCGTCGCCTTATCAGTGGACAAACCTAAAACTTTCTTCGACTTTGCACTCTATTCACGAGTTATTTAATTCCAGGAACCCATCGCAGAATCCTGGAGGCGAACCCCCGGACGTGCACTGGCCAGCTCACACCGCTATGCATAGAGAGTACCTGTCTTTGGAGGTCAACTCCAGCTCTGTGGGATACGGGCTCAGGGTCAAGGAGTGCGCCTTCTGGCAGAAGTATCTGCCGCAGCTGATGGCAGCTACAAGTAAGTATAACTTCTGGTCTACTACAAGAATTTTTGCTATTATGTCTGACACAGATCCTACAAATTATGTCTGACACAGATCCTACAAGCCATAGGGTATAAAATTGTAATCTAGTCCAAAATTAATAAGAACAAGTTTAATGGGATCGCTTTAGTTTTTTCTGCAGTGCATAGATAATCACCTCTTAACAGGCAAATGCTGCTGACTATATATCTAGTATTGTTTTAATTTCACACCTATTGCTACCTTTATAGGTTTTATGATGCAATCATATTCACACCTATTGCTTGCTACCTTTATAGGTTTTATAATGCCCAAAATATTTAATCACGTAGCAACTTTATCTTTATCTGATCACGCCATTAATTACTTAGATAGCGATAATTGAAATCAAAACAAATGACTTTAATATTGTAACTGTGAAAGTTTGGATTATTTAAAAATTGGCTTTGCCTGTGGGTTGTCATGCATTGTTGGGGATATTTTGTTATTCTAGAACGAAATCTATGCAATATTTCAGCCTGCGTTCAGAAGTTTACGGGTAAAGGAGAAACAAACAACTCAAAAATATAGATTTTAAAATTTCAAAGACAACTCTTCTGTCAGACCTCACAGGACTCTGGATATGTATTGAAATTTTTAATCTATATAAATAAGTAAAACAACTGAAAGAGAGGTCTAATCCCATAAAATATAAGCGTATTTGGAGTGATACTCAGAATAACTGGAGTGATACAACGTGCTGTGCTGTCATAAATAGTCGTAACTGCATCTTTTCTGAAAAATTAATTAATGGTTATCTCCAATATTTTCAGCTAAGCCGGAGATGCCCCGAAACTGCACCAATAGCGCAAACTCCTTCTCGTCTATCAGCAATTGGGTTAACTTCATCATCTTCATGGGCTCAGGATGCGTCTGCAGCAGAATGTTCAAGTTCATCACATGAACTCTTCGTCACATCTGAGTGACCACTTAAATCAATGCTGTCTTTCAAATTATTTACATGTTTACTTTCATGTAGAATGTTATTATTAGTTACATAAGTCTATCTGTTGCCGTCGTGTTTATGGATTTTATTTTTATATTATATAGTTTTAATTGTATATTAAGTTTTAATACTCAAGTTATATTGTGCTAGGTCCATTCTAAAAATTACTATGTTCAGTAAAATATAAGTGTAAAATTTCTATTAACTTAAAATTAACATAAATATAACAAGGAGTGATGTCTCCAACAACATATCACTTGTTAATAACAAAGTATAGGATAATAGACGTAATATCGTCATAGATGTAAGTCATTACATATCTTTGTGAGTAGGTATTTCTGCCAGATGAAAGTGACAATGATTATGAAATTGTAAACTTTATCTCCGTTTATTATAAGAATTTACTTAAACAAGCATATAAGCTTTTCGATGGTATAACTTTAATATATTAAGGGTCGTGTAGGTATCGTGTTTAGGATGGCGTAGAGAATGATTATAATGATAAAATGTTAGCTTTAACGCGCCTCTAACGCAAGACATATCACGCAAAGCTAGAGATGTTTAAGTTCATTCTAGAATAAGTTATGGATAAGCTAGGTCATTTCACAACTCTGTAGCGGACCAATATTAGAAAGTTGTACGTGTATGTGGTTCGATGTAACAGTAACAAAAATGGAAAGAGAGGTGCGAAAAAATCAAGGAAAAGATCGAATCAGAAAAAACTTGATTTGATGAAAAGATGGTGGAAACAACTTGGCAACGAGAAAGGAAACAATGACAGAATAAGATGTATGTAAAAAGAAAGTTGAATTGTAAAGTTTGTAGAATACTTTATTGGGATAGAGCATACAAATAAGTAAGTTTTTTAGGATCGACGTACATCTAGATTAGAGAACGTAGTGCCAGCGGTCAGCTTTCGAATATTGGTGTTATTAGCCCTATAAAAATCCTTCAACAACTACGATTATTTATATAAGATCTCTCATTATGTGTCGTTCAATGACCTTTAAAAAAACAAGTAATATCAATTATCAACCAATTTATCTAAAATTGATAAAAACTATAATTGATATAGAAAGTACCTACAGCGTATGAAAACGAAAAACAACTACAGCTTCATCCACTGTTTTAATTGAAAATGGCTTTGCTGAAAAAGGTGACCCAAGAAATCAATTGAAATTGAAAAGAAATGAGATGCATAAATGAGATTTCTTGTAAACAATAACAGTAATGTAAATAATGTATTGAGTGTTAGTTTAAGTAGATGCCCGTTATGTCGAGGGTGGTTCGGACGGGTGCCTATAATGGTAATTACTATATGAAAAATATAACCTGTTGTGGACGACGATACCTTATGAGATAATAGTAATGCTAAATGTAATTAGAATCTCTTGCTTTTGTTTTTTTACTATTTAGAAGTATTTCTGGCAGGCGTTAGTCTGTGGCATCAGCGTCTGCTGATGTCGTAAAACTTGCTTTACAGCTTTTATAATAGAGTTCAATGTCCGGTATATATCGAATATGATATCGATACAAAGATAGAGTCTCTTGGTATCTATATGATATTCAATCGATTCGATATTATGAAACTGTAAAATAAGTTTTGCGTGTAGTTAGATCCACGATGTCTAGTTCAAAAATTCGATGTTTCAAGAACTACGCTTATTTTAATCTGCGTATAAACCTATATAGTGCCTCTTGTTCACTTTTATATATATTGATACACATAGGTGGTTAAGTAGATGTAGAAGTACCTACTGCGTTATTTACGATGCACTGATTTCTTTTAGAATAAAGGCCAACGATAGTCGCGTAGTGCCAAAGATATGCAAAGTAAGAAGAAGGATATATCTACTGATTTAAATATAAAGGTTTATAAAAATTCACGTAAATCCAGATAATATATAGCTTATTGCTACCTGTATTGGGTCCGAAATCTAGCAACACCGCAATTTTGAATTTCTCTCACTGTCTTTCTACAGGTCTTTTTCTTTGTTGATATAACTATGAGGATAAAATATTAGTTTAAAAATATTCGTTTGTAAAATATTTGTTGGTTACCTATTTATGCTTAACAAGAAATTAGAAGTTGATGTATGAAAACGCATTTGTTTTATAGTCAGTAGCACTGTTTCTGTATAAGTGTATAGTTTATTATTTTTCGTGAAAAAGATATTTTGTATCATCTAACTAAGGTAATTAGCTTCAAATCTGCTTGGCTATAAAATTCTATGAATCAATGTATAAGGGAAGGCCTAAAACTAAGCGTTTGGACACACTCGAAGGGCCTACGCAACACGGCATATTGTTTTCTTTATTGATCTGTTTTACCATGGCTCAACTACTTCGACACCAACAAAAAGTTTATAAATACGAAAAAGTTTTTCACCTAAAAGTTGATTAAAAGTTTATTATATCTGGGATCCAATTCTGCTAAACGAAATGCTGGGCTATGACAGTGGTATCGGCAGAGAATCCTAAATTCTAAATCAATTTATTCAGGATGAGTTCAAGAGTCTAACTTGAATTAATGAAACTACCGAAGCTTGACAACTCTGAGCCAGTAAGAAATAATTACATACTACTAATATACGGGTTTATAGGTATTTATTGATTAACCTCAAAAAGGCCACTTGGGTAAATCAAGATTTACAACTTTTGTTCTACGATTTTTTCTAATTCAATGATTTTTTCCCATTCAAAAAATGTGATAAGCATTTTCTCTCGGCCGAACGTTTGAGTAGCAGTTGTAGCACTCAGCTGACTGCGCACACGTCAGAATCGAATAAATGACACATAGGTAGGTATGTAGGTCTTTACAAGACATAGAGCTAACAGAAATGACACAGACAAAGATTAAGAAATCCACCACAACCAAAAAAAATAAAACTGGTGATGTATAACGTTTTGGCAAAAGTCATAGAACAAAAGTTGTTAGTCTTGATTCACCCAAGTCGCCTTTAAGAGGTTTATCATTAGATATCTATAACCCTGTATAAACAGCTCTGTTATACCATACTACGAATGCTTCAAATGCATTTGCACTGGCTAAATTAACATTTCGAAAATATATTATTCTATTGCGTATTGTTTGTGTAGGTACATATACGTCAGTATGTATTGATGAGAATGTTCGAATTTGTGTGTATGTAGAAGGAATGGTTAATAGTTATCCTGTTGCCAAGTCTCCTAAGAGTTTTAGCAATAGAAGAACCAGTGTGCGTTTGAGCGTGAGTGATATCCACATAGAAAACCAGGAGGTTTCGAAGGAGGTGATTCTACGACGATACCATTGTCATGTTGAAGCGATTGGAATAGCAAAATATGTAGTTGTAATAGTTTCAGTTTTTTTTTAATAGACGATTTATGACCGTGATTGTGGCTTAGGCTAGTATTCACCATAAGATAATCGGACTATCGAGCAATTTTGTCGGTTAACTTTTACGTTTAATGTATGGAATCTTGTGTCAAAAATGTACCTGTTTAAATCTTAACCATCTATTGGTGAACTCGGACCTTAGTTGTAGAAGAATGAAAAATACCAAAATAAAAGAGAAATAGTTTTGAATCATGGTAGAGCAAATCATTACTCTTTAAATTCTAATAGCGAAAGATGTTTCAAGTAAGTTATTCGTAGTTAGTGCTATAACTTCATTATTGAATGTTTGCAAAGTTTGTGTTTCATTATGAAAATAAACGCTTGTATATAAATAAATTCGTTTTCATTATATTCTTTTTTTAATACCCAATATCTATTTTCTGTTTTGATTCTTTTTTGTTTTCCTCATTATACTTTGATTTTATTTCGTTTTTTTTACCCATTTTACTGTTAAGTGAAATACTGTAATGTCGCGATTTGTATCCTAAACCAAAATCCTCTTCACGCAAAATGGCTGAACAGATCGGGCTGCAAATTTGCATAGATATAGTTCAAGACCAGAATTAAAAACCGTTAAAACGCGTGTGAATTCGAAGGAAGACTGAAGAACATCTAATTATAAAATCTCAAACTTCCTACTTAGCAATGTTTGTAAATTAACACCAAATAATCATTTTTTAAAGATCACATATTATGTTAATTGCGTAGGTTAATCAGTTTGAAAGGGATTACATTGATTTAATATCTTATTATCTAAAAGAGTACACACACCTGTTATTCACGCATTAAAAATCTATGTATCTAAATGACCAAAAAATATGTATTGATTACCCAAAAATAAAAAGTAAACAGTATTTACCTTAGACCTCAATAGATAATGTGAAGTATTAAAAGCGTCTTCTTTTCAGTATGTAAGTTCAATTTTCGATATAAGAGAACTGTGAAATACTGATACCAAAATGAAATATGCATTAATAAAAGGACAATTCACTATCTACTGCTCAAATATAAATGGAACCACACGAAATCACAAAGCTATCAAATAAAAACAGAATCCAAATCATCAGGAGAAGGTTATGCCACTATAACATGCAAAAAAAGTCAAGATTAAGAACCTTCTATTTTTTTAATTTGGTTGAAAAATCGACGACAAATTACAAATCACAGGTCAAATAAATGGAGCTAAGAACCATACAGGAGAAGAATTAGTATGTTTATACCCTTTTATCAAAATAGATTCAGCAATTTTGTTGATTTGAGAGAATAGGCTGCCCGTCAACTACAAAGAAACGCAAGAAAGATAAGTGTAAAAATCAATTTCGAGATTCAAACATTTGGAAAAATTTTGAGAGTGTTACAAAGATATCGATCATCATCAACCTATACCAGTCCACGGGTGACTATAGGCCTCCTCTAATGAGCGCCATAGGACCTTGGCATAGTTATAGGTACCACAGAACAAAAAACATGGGTTAGGTTTACGAATTAGGTATGATTTATATTTTAAAAGCTACACTTGACCGATGTGTTGGGTCCCTTATAGTTAGCAGTAGCGATTATAATATAACTAAACGGATTAATTGATAAAAATAATATGCTGTTTTGATAACGCTATATAAGAATAATTTTCACTTTATTTGATGGTAATTGGAGTCGTCAACGGTAAGAGGCATTATTTCAATTCGGAAAATTGCAATCATGGAATAGAAATAAATTAAAACTAGTATATACAAATGAAACAATTGAGCTAACTGCAGACGATTGCAAAAGTCTAGAGGTAGCTCGGTATTAGCCTATTCACAAAATATTTTAAATTTGTTATCACATAATCAGTTATAATCTACGAATACTTTTAATTGTTTGCAACAGGCTGAAGTCAGCTCACTTGTCATAATTGTAAAAAATGGTTTTAATTTGTTTCTATTCTTTGTCTCTTTGTATAACAAATATATTAATCTGATAAACTATGAATCAAAATTAACAGATAGTAATATATTTTCCACGATTTTCAGCATAAATATGAAAAGCTTCATTATTTTCGCCCTTGTCATCGCGGGGATCAGTGCCCTGCCGTCAGACCTCACAAAAGGTATTATTTACTTATTTTATTATATTTATTTACTAAAGTTTTTAGTCGCTTAACGAGCGAAAGAGCTAAGAGTTACTTTGAAGGATAGAAGTCGACGAAAACATCCGACAGAAAACGAAAATTCGACATGGCTCCAAGCTTACTTTGGGGCTAGATGGTGCTGTGTGGATTGGTTGGTTATTCCAGGGCTAGAAAGACGTCCATTAAAAATTTCTAAAATTTTTACGTGAAAGTGGAACAAAGATCCATACAAACTTTCGCATCCTACTAATATTAAAAACGCGAAGGTATGTAAGGATGGATAGATGTTTATTACTCTTTCACGCAAAAACTACTGAACTGATCTAGATAAAATTTAGCACAGAGATAGATTATAGTCTGGAATAACAAATAGGCTATATTTTATCCCGGAACTCTTACAGGGACGGGAATTTCGCGGGTGAAACTGCTAGTTTATAATATTAGTAAAGGATAGAAAGGAGAAGGATTGTTATTAAACCACGTTTATTTTTGCAGGACTATTGACGTCTGACCAGCGACTGATAACAGACTCCATTGCCAGCGTCGTCGAGGAGGTTTCCCAGGGCATCAAGGACGCTGGACTTGACCCCGTGGACATCCCTCTTGAGGAAGTCAACTATGCTCTGCCCGTGCCTGTGTAAGTACAAGCCTAGCACATAACCCAAGGAACATAACTACCTACTAAGGAGAAGAGCACCAAAGTTAAACTTCAACTTCTTGTTCTATGGCGCCGCTGATTTTCGCTACGACTTTGTGTATTCAAAATTATATAAAAAGTACGTAGTCGTACCAATTTTTTGAAGACCTCAAATTTGGTTCTGTTTCGAAGACACTAGCGCCGCCATTGTATAAATTTTTGACAGTTTGACAGGTAGAGCAAATAGCGGGATATATTAATCTGTCGAAACCTGCGACTGTGGGAAAAAACCTGCTGAAACCCGAACATATTAAGGCTCTAGCAGCTGGCTCCCAAAACAGCCGGTGTGACATTTACTTTTCTATGGTACAGGGAATTTGATTTTCCTTTAATTTATCCAATTTCATGTAGTCATCATATTTTCTTTATCTTTTGTACTCGCAGTTCTATAGGTTCATTCCTTGGAATCAAAATAACTATATTTTTTTACATATTTTTGATCTTAATGGACCAGAAAAACAAGAAAGTTTATCTATACACTACTCTCTCCCTATACACTAAGTAGCTATACCTACAACTACATACGGAAATAATATCTTTCTCTAAAAAAATCTACCTACATGTTGTAAATTTGTATTATTTTTCTGGTCTCGGAGTAAGAATCGTTCAAATCATCAGTGAGTGTCGTACATAAGGGAATTCACCAGAGAAAAAGCTAAACCCCATGCTTGGGGAAAAACGTTCAGAAGAAGGTGTGCTGATGAGGAGGAGTCTTTGTTTCAGGCTATTCAGTTTCTTCGGCCAGGTAAAGGAGTTCCACTTCAGGGGTCTCAGCGACATTCTGATCACAAGGCTTACCTTCACCACGTTGACCCTTCGTCTGCGTCTTGACTTGAAGCTGCCTCTTATCGAAGCTACTCTTGGTAAGATTCCTTTGAAAAATACATGTACCTATATTGAATTGAAAAATAAGTAATTGTAAATTGAAAATTTTGCTGTTATCATCATTAATATGAATCTTATTCGACAGAAAATGCCGTTATTAACGCCATCTTGTTCGGAGAGGAAATCAACGCGTCAGCATCTGGAAGGTATGTATCTTTTCATTACTCATACTCGGAAAGTAGGTCTGAACATGCCTGAAGAGCGGGTTGAAAGTGATACTTTTCCGCCCTAGGGAGAATCGTTTTCAACTGACAGCTATAACGTTACTATTGAACCATGATAATGGCAGAATAAATGCTGAAATAAAAATAAAAATCGCCTTAGCGACCGAAAGACAAGGCAGTATGGCTTTATGGCATAGATGGAAAAAAAAGTTAGCGGCAATTTGATTAATTTGTTTTCTCATGTTTTTATTTATATTTCCTTGTATTCGTAATGAAAAGCACAGTGTTTACCTTGGGTGAAAGTAACTTATTTAGTCCTTCGAACTATTGGCTCCCTGACTATACTCGGGCGCCAGACCCCGTCTCGGGACTAAATAAGTTACTTTCAACCCTTGGATAACAATGTACTATTACACACCTGTATTCTCTGTTTCATAATATTATTTAATTTATTACTTATTCTCAACAAATTACCGATTCAACTTTTCTTGTCCTATCACATAAACTTACATAAGCTTTCACTTCGTTCAGTTTAACAAATTTGAGTTCACACGAAATATATTATGTAAACTGGACTGTTTGGTGAATAAGTGAAATAGATAGGGTTTTGTCCTAGGTAGAACTCGAAACTCAACTATTTGGTTCCTTTAAGCTCACAAAATGAGCACTTAGACAAGTCAAATTTAAAACTATTCATACTAGTACCATAAGAATAAATAATTGTCTATTCTTATGCTAGTACCCCGAGACTTCCAATTTGAATCAGTCCAAATAGAATTCGATTATTTAACTTCAAATTTATGCATTAAAATTAATCAATTTATGTTTTACACGCTTCTGAAAGAGTATGAAAGATTATCAGGGACTTTTTTACTCTTCTATTCATTTCCAATAAACCTTTTTTTGCAGATTCGCGATCAGAGATATTGACGTGGCTACCGATGTTCGCGTCAGCGTCGGTATTATTTCTGGTATCAGCGTCAGAAGCATTGACGTGGGCCTCAAAGTAGGAGCTATTGAGGTAAGGAAACAACTAAATATCTAAGCTACGACCGATATTGCGCAGCGACTGTTCGCTTGCGACGCAGGTTCCGGGATCGATTCCCGCCTCGGGACAGATGTTTGAACGATCTGCTAATATTTTTACCGAGGTTGTGGGTGTTTTCTATGTATAATAAAAATATATATCTGTGTCATGTATTGTATTAGGTAAATCAGTCATCTAGTACCCATAACGCGACGACCTCAGTGGCGCAGCGGGTGAGAGTCCGCCAGCGACGCAAGAGGTTGGGGGTTCGATTCCCGCCTCGGAACAAATTTATGCACAATCTGCAGAAATTTCTTCCGTTGATCTAGGTGTTTTCTATGTATAATAAAAAATCTATGTAACTGTATAATGTAATTATAAAATATATCAGTTATCTAGTACTCATAACACAAGCTTTGAGTAGCTTACTTTGGGGCTAGATGATGAAATGTGGCTTGTCCAGTATTTTTATATTTTATTACAGTCACTGAGTAGGTACTTTTCTTATTTATAACTAATTTTATTTCTGTTTCAGTCTGACCTGGCCGTGTCTGGTTTCGGCATAGATATATGAGGGGTATAGAATCGAAGTTAGCTAAATCCATACTAAATCGGTTTATGAGTTATGAATGCCACTTCGTTGTTCGTACAATTTCCATCCAAATAAAGAATCGTTTCACTATCAAAACCAGCTAAATCTATAAGAAAATCCACTTCAAAAAACATGATTAGTATCGAAGAAAGCTATATCCATTGGTGTTGGAAACGAACATAGCTAAAGTCGCCGTCTGCCAATGGCAGCCCTCCATTTTAAAATTTCAAGATGGCGTTTCCCATACAAATGAGTGCGTACGTGCCTGCAGTTTTTGCTGTTTTTATTTAGTAATTTGGGTGATTTAAGTTTAAAAGCGTGATAAGTTAGTAGAAAAAAGAACAATGGAAGTGCCCGTGATAGAAAGCCGGTGAAGGAAAATGTTGCTCAATAAATAAAACAGTGTCAAAACGTTGGTCGTTTTCGCACTTCTTACAAAAAATTTAAGAAAAGAAAGAGAATTTGCTTTATATTCCTGTTTTTTTCAATTGCCGGTTGTTCCGACGCAGTTATTCATTTTCTTGCATCCTCGATACTACCAATGTAGGCAACGCACATCACATTACAATGACGTCATCGCTATTCTGCTAGAAACGAATGCAGCTATATCCATGCATATCAGAAACAAAGTCAGCTAAATCCAGTCGGTTGGTAACGAAAGCAGCTAACGACATTTTATTAATACAATAACAAATTATCCCGTCATAGTAGACGTTCGATGTACTATCCATAGAGTTCTAATTTCAAATCTTCATATTTTGCCGTTTCGTTCACACAGTTTTGACACCTTAACAAAAAACTAAAAGTTTTTTCTATTTTGTGTAAAATTTCAAGACTGGGATTTAGCTAACTTCGATTCTATACCCCTCATATCCTCCTTCCTCAACCACGTCATCGGAACCGTTATCCCCAACACTCTGAACAACTTCGAGGTGATTAGTATATTTAAGTCTCCACCACCATGGACCGAACAGAGTCCAAATGCGGATACAAGAGTACATCTACCAATACCACTCAGACGCGATTTTGAACGCGTGGCATTTGGAAATCGCGCTTTCAAGACGCAGCTGTGTCTGGAATCGCGATACAAAATTGTACGAAATTTCGCTATACAAGACGCGCTTCAAAATAGCGGCTGTGTGGAGGAGGATTACATACGGGTATTAATTTACCCACACATTTTCCACTGTTGTCAAACCCGCGTGGTCTCAATATTTTCTCGATAATGTCTATACTCAGAACATCAGGTACAGGAACTTGTAACAATCCGAATCGAAGTAAGTTAAGAGTATAAAGACCAAATTGATAAATCTAGATACCTCTTTTTAGAATTTGACTTGAAAGTTTATGCGAACTATGAACGAAGCGTTTTTGAACCAAACTAATCGACTCTGTTATTATTAAATACTAGTTAGTATTCTACCCGCGCTACAAGCCGCACGCGTTAATTTGTAGAAACTTCTCAAAGCTATTTCTACCCAATGGGAATTGATTTATGGGATGAAAAGTAGCCTATGTGTTATTCCAGGGCTAGAACTACGCTTATTCAAAGTTTTAGCCGCATCCGTTTAGTACTTCTTACGTGAAAGAGGCACAAACATCCATCCATATATTCTTACAAACTTTCCCGTTTATATTATTAGTAAAGGAAGGATTTAATTTTATTATTATTTTTTGTTTCAGAGAGACATCAACGAACTCTTGGAAATTGTTCTTCTCGACATTATCAATGACTTCTTGTAAAGAATCACAATAATATTTGATAAGGACATACAAGAATAATAAAAAAATCCCAACAAACCGTTCTTTTATTGGGTTTTTTGAACCCGATTATTATTTTTGTTCGTTTTCACTAAAGCGTAAAGTGATGAAAAGCCTCAATAGAGAACACCCAGAACGAATAAAATAAATACAGAGTACACACCTAACTATTTCTATATTTTGTTATATATATCCCTAGAAAACCCTGAAAAATATCTATGAGCTGGAATAGTTTTATCTCGGGAATCGAACCTACAACCTCCTTCTTCGCCCACTGCACCGCAGAAGTCGTCAATTCCGTTAAAAGCATTGGCCGATCATTGAACGAAGACCGAAATCATCGTTCATTTACATAACGATCGACGAGTGCCATAAAACGCCGCTTATCAACTCATGAATGTTGATAGTGTTCAACAGAAATCACAGGAATAAGTCACGCCTTGATGATGTCACGCGAAGATAGACACATGAGATTTTAAACACGAGTTTTCCAAATGAAATGGGGTTGTCACATTTAAAAATGTCTAGAGTCTGTCAAATGTAAGTAGAAACTGAAAAATTGCGGCAAATTCAAAAAAATAGTATTCGGGCAACCCAAAACATTGGGAAATAGTAATGCCGCACACCGATTCTGGTTTTCCCTAATCTTTTAAAAAAAATCAAGAGTATAAGACAACGACCAGTATGCAGAATATTAATTGAAACGAAACAAGTACGTCAGAATGATTAGAAATAGCGATCCTTGGTTTCCTCCGGGAAAAATACTTACTTTATTATAATGCCAATTATCCCGACTCCGACTAAAAAAAATTTTTTTTGATGTCAAGTGAGGTTCAAAA
This sequence comes from Eupithecia centaureata, assembly GCA_944547425.1. NCBI lineage: Eukaryota > Metazoa > Arthropoda > Insecta > Lepidoptera > Geometridae > Eupithecia > Eupithecia centaureata. The sequence goes on from OX155679.1 coordinate 3,407,660, forward strand.
GAGTGAGTCGCAATTAATTATTGTTATTTTTATTCCGCGCAATTTTATTTTTACCACCCTGAATTATACCCGTTGTAGAGCATAGCATCCGCAGGTGGAAACACTGAGTATTGCCATGTAAAGAGGTACGAAAAAATTCGAGTCTCTACTTTCGTTTGACAGACTATACCTACTTAGATACATAATGTATAATTCGTCACTAAATAGTATAGAACAAAGTCGCTTTTTCTGTCCCTATGTCCCTATATCCTTATGTCCCTTTGACTGCTTAAATCTTTAAAACTACGCAACGGATTTTGATGCGGTTTGCGGTTTGCGGATAGAGTGATTCAAGACGTAGGTTTATACGTATAATAAAACCGTGCGAAGCCGGGGCGAGTCGCTAGTAATGTATAAAGTTAGCGATTAACTAGGGCTCAAACCTCATCATATCGACATACCTAGGTCTCCCCTAAAGAGCATACCAACATACCTACTAGAATTACTTTATTATTTAGTTTAATAAAATAGGTAGATAGATAGAAAGTCATGTAACTAAAATTCATTTTGTTAACTATCATTTTCATTCCATAAATAAACATGACAATATTTCTAACTTTTATTTATTTATTCAATTATTTGAGAATCATTTCTAATTATACTAGACACAGAAGAGGTTGTGACTTTGTCTTTAAATAATTTATTTTCATTACTTGCAACACCGACTATAACCTCAAATGCACGGAGGGGAATTACCAGTTTGTAAGTTTCTTACATCAGCCAGCTATAGAGTTGTAACAGGCGAATTCAAAGGAAAAAAAGCCGGACAGTAATAATCATAATCAACCTTTTTGCCGTATTGTAGGTGCAGTGGGTCTGAGTTTTTTTCAAATTAGATAATTATTGTTTGTTTTGCACGCTCTCTACACTTTCTCTATTAGACTAAAAGCCATTAAACTGATATCAGGCGAATGTTAAATAAAATGTAGAATTATGAGAGATGTAGCTGAAGGCAATATCAAAACTGTCAAAAAAATGACTATATAATATCTTTGTCAAAATTTGAAATGTCTACTAAAAGCAAAACAGAGGCCATAATACAGGCAAACTTCACAAACTTACTACTTATTTTTTTCTGTAAGCTGACCATCTGTTATGTAGAAAATAATAACTTGTTTAGGAGTACTTCTATATGAAAAAACTTACCTAAATGTGTTAAATTGTTTGTGTTATGGCTATAATACAGCCTTAGATGAAAGAAAACAGCATTTCGTAGAGATTTCATATTTTGATAAAGATTCAGTAGTTTTGGCGTTTTGGCCGGATAATAAAACCGGATTACGCGAAGAAATTTTTGCAGTTTGAGTGGTAGACCTACATCACTAATCCAACCAATGATATAAACATGTACATGTATATTATTCTATATGCCCTATATAAAAAGCGTGGGTGCAAAAGATGTGTTGTGTTTAAGTTGGTTTTGTGTCTGTCAAGCTTCGCTGGAATAAAAGAAAGACACTGTTTTCGTTTAATGGACGAATATTTATTAAGTTTTATTATTATAGTGTTGACGTTTATTTTCTTTTATTGGACAAAAGGTGAGTCATCATAATATAATAGTAGATCTGATGTACCTTGTCATTAACACTAAGGACGCTACCATTTAGAAATATTTCAGTAAAACGTAGTTTCATTTTGTCTATTGTAGGAAGAGATACGAAAACAGAGGTTGGTTGCCACCACGAGCTACTATCTACATATTATGCATATAAAAAAGTTTATGATACGAGGTATTTTAATAACAAAATGAACGTTTGATTTTTTGAGTAATATAATCTTACTATATTATAATAAATGGGAAAGTTTGTGTGAATGTTTGTTATAAGTAGGTAAGTACCTAATCTTTGTAACTACATATTATGTTATTTAAATGAAATTTGGTACCTATGTATGTATAGTTTAGAACCTAGAATAGGAGAATAGGAGACATGGTCTATTAAAATTTATAAATTTTAAGCTCTGAGGGGGTTAAATAGAGTGGTAAAGTTTGATTGGAAAATCATTTTTACTTGGTTCGATTCACTCAAAACTCGGTTTAAATAAACAACAAAGTAAATAATTAGACACGTATTTTTTATTTTTACGAAACTACCCCTAGGAGGCGTGCAATAAATATCTGAAATTTGACAAATTAATTTCTGTGCGGGCGAAGCCGCGGGGCGCATCTAGTGATAAAATAATGTGTGGTGGTATACCTCGAGATAGCGCCAAAATATTCTTAAATTTCGAATTAAAGTTGCTAGGTACTGGCATGGCGTGAAGTTTCCTTGACGTTTCAGCATCAAAAAGAACAATGGAGCATATGGTAGGACGTCTGGCCACCAAGTTTATGTCCAACATGTTGGAACAAGTCCGAGAGAAGATCATCTCTGATGGATACGAACATTGGAAATTTGATTTGTATAAGAAGGAGTTCACTTTGCCGGAGTAAGTTTTAATTTTATTTAAAACGAGTTAAAACGAACTTTAATAATAAATTGTTATTATTAGCAGTTATATGCTTATAGATATTCTTTCCATTTTTATTATACCTACCAATTGATAAGAATACTTACTTACTAGAAATTATTTATTATTTAATTAATTATTTATCATTTGTGATATGTTTTGGACCATATTCGCCCTCACACTTATCTTTTTTCTCATTAGGAGGAATCATTTTTCGCTTACTTGAGCGCTTAAACTCTGGTTCTTTTCCAGGCTGCTGAGTTGCCACCTCACCATAAAAAATTTGCTCTTCACTGGGGCGAGCAAATTCGTGGTAAACAACGTGAGCTATGACGTCACTACGTCCAGGGCTGTCTTTGACATATCAGTTCCTAAGCTGTTTCTTGGGATAGGTAAGATCGCTAGTAAAGATTAAAACTTTAAGGAAGGGAAATAATAAATTTTACTTGCGACGTAGGAGGTTTTACCTTCAAATATTTGTTCTGGGATTCTGGCTAGATAGTCTTTTCTTTTTAGATCTGAAAAGTATAATGTATCTTCTTTCTATTATAATGAATGGGAAAGTCTGTGTAAATGTTTGTTATAAGTGATTTTTGTAACTAATTAAGTTATTTAAATGAAATTTGGTATGTAGATAGTTTAGGACATCACTATTATTTGGAAATTTTAACCTCTGAGGGGGTTAAATAGGGTAAAGTTAGTACTTCAGGAAAAAAAATCCTAGATTCACTCAAAACTAGGTAAAAGTAAAACTTTGGACTGAATAATTAAACACGTATTTTTATTTTTGCATTTCATTTCTGATCATTTCTGACACTGACATTCTGATTTTTTACGGAAAGCTATGGTTCGCGGGCGAAGCCGCGGGTCACATCTAGTAAGTTTATAAGTAACAGTTAAAAGATAGCTAATGGTAATACGTACTTATAAATGCCTTTTCTCTTATGATGATAGTGATATTCTTTTCTAGGTGACATCAACTCTAAAGCAGTTGTGAATGCTTTCTTTTTGGAGTTTGAAGCTGAGCTCAAGGGATGGTAAGCCCATACTTAGTTAATTTCTTAGGATATCTCTTCCTTGCTTATATGTTGGTTATTTTAGTCATCTACTAGTTTCTGTATCATCATTATCATCAACCTATATTAGTCCACTGCTGGGCATAGGCCTCCCCCAATGAGCGCCATAGCGCACTGTCTTCAACTCGACGCATCCAGCATCTACCAGCAGTCTTCAGTATAATAAACTTTTATACTTATATCTACTTATATATACTTATAGCCCGCGGCTTTCCACGCGTTGTTTCTATGAAAACATCTCAAGTCAAAAAAAGTCCTTGGGAACTGATTTATGGTATGCAAAGTAGACTAAGTATGTTTTATTCTAATTTAACTTAGTCTATTCAAAATTTCAGCACGATCCGATCAATAGCTTATTCATGACAGAGTAAAATAAATCCAATTTTAAAAATTAAAATAAATATTTTTTATAGGATCACAATAATAGAGCCAAGAATAACGGGAGCTGTTGTTTTGGAGATAGATGATGATGACAAAGTGGCAGCCTCCAGCGCGGACATTGATATAGAGATCAAAGACATTCAGGTAATTCGAGTCTAAATATGCCAAGAAATTATTTGAAAACCATACTTATTACTCAGATTACGCTCCGGACAATCCCTATAAAACTAACTCCCTATATAACAGTATATACTAGCTAGCGATCCATTTAAAACTTCCTCTTGAATCACTCTTTCTATTTCAAAAACCGCTTCAAAATACTTTGCGTAATTTTAAAGATCTAAGCATAGGCACAGACAGACAGACAACAGGAAGCGACATAAATGCGAACGTAACTCTATCTGTCTGTTACGCTTTCACGCATAAACTAATGAATGTAAGTAAAAGTAAAAAAAAACGTGCAAAAAGCGTTGTAAGGGGTTGGTTGAAATAGATGGCAATAATCACTGTTTAATCTATGTTGTAATATTTGTTGCAGTCAAAAATAAATCTACAATTATTGAACACAGATTATTCGGAAATGGTGAATAACTTCCTCAAAGAAAAACTGCCGGAGCTTATAAATAATTATGTGGTAAGTAAATTATCCAACAATTGATGGGTATATTGTTGTTTCTAATTAGAGTAAGTGACCATTGCAAGTGGCACCTGCGTCTTGCAAGCGCAATTCATAGACACGTACAATTTATAGGCCGCGCCCTTTAAAAGTTCGAAACACACAGAAGCCGGAGGCGGAGCGGAGGCGAAGGCGTGCCGGTTTTTCCTATGGCACCGCGCCGTTGTCACCGCCTGCGGTGTGTGTGTAGGCTTTCATATGATTCAACAGAATACAACTCGCACGCCTTGGCCTCCGCTCTGCCTCCGGCTTCTGTCTGTTTCGTACTTTATTCGCAAAACTCAAGACGCAGGTGTGTGAAAGATGGCTTGCGTCTTTGTTCAATTTTTTCCGTGAAATAATTGGAAATCATAATGTTACTTGCACTTGTCACTCAAACTTGATACTTAACAAAGTGTAAATCAGGCATTATGTAATGATAAAGGTCGAAAAAGCTCTACTTGTAAAAGTACCTACTACTCGTTATGTGCTATACAAAATACATTGAAGGCGTTTTGGCTGAAATAATCGCTCGACGGAAGGTTATGCGCTACAACGAACGCGATGTAATTTAGGTGATGTGTGGCAACATTAAATCCTTAAATCCTTTGTTTCAGAACAACTGTAAAGGCCTCATTGAAACTGGACTGCTGTCAATTGCGAACCCCATCTTGGCTCAAATGTTATAAAATTATAAGCAGAAAACTTTAAAGGGTGTCTTAGCGCCAATTACAAACTATAAACACCAATATCTTAACAACCAGTGGAATTAGGGGGAGGAAACTAGTAGCGTTTTGTAGGTGATTAGTGCGGATTTTTTAATCCCTATTTTCAAAGAGTTTTCGTTGAGTGAAGAACAACACAAGTTTTGTTATCGCTTTAGACACCCTTTATAATGTAAGCCATTGCAATATCACAAATAGAGTTAAAAATAAATAATTCAATAAAAAATAAAATGTTCATCTTTCGCTCTACTTCTATTTTATAGCTTGTTCATCGCGTGGGAGCAAACCTGTGAACTTTCTAGCTCTCTTTCCAATCTAACATTAAATTGAGAAATACGTTCTCAGATTACTGCACTTTTAAAAGTGCAGTCCCTGGGATAAAAAAGGGTTTTGCGAAAATTGTTCACGGAACATTATGTACGTCATAATGGTAAAATGTGATGGTTACGCATACCATCTTTGGCTAAGACCAAGTAGGTACCTTACGTTCCGTAAGGATCTTTGGGTTTTGCGATTTGACAGCGCACGGCGTCTAGAAATCGCGAAAATAAAGAAAGAAAGATTTTTATTTACCTTACGAACTACTACAAAATAAATCTAAACTACTATTTAATGCTTTGCTGCCTAATTTCAGTATGTGCGTAGCAAGATGCAGATGTGTGTAAGGAATTGCGCTACAAAATCGTAAGAAATCAGAAGACGCGCTTTAAAATCGCGGTGGAGGCTATCCGTTCCGATCCCCGCTCTGGTTCTATCTTCATCGTCCTTGAGACCTACACACACCACGTGCTCTTTTTTCTTGACCTATCTATTTTCTATTTTCTTTCCTTTTCTATTTTCTTTACCTTCTCTATATTTACAAGGTTCAGTTGTACAGGAAGGATGTTTTCCAGAAACGAGTATTTTGAAAAGTATAATGAGCAAAAATGAAAAAATACATTATTAAATAAACTCGTACATATACAAAACATTAGAGCACTAAAATAAATAAATATAGCTAAGTAGGTAAAACAGTTTAGCCTAAACTAGGTAATCCTGTGTTTCAGACGACAGGAGTTCTAAATACGTACAATTATCACTTACTATTACGATAAAGGTATACATTTAACTGTTGTTTAGCAATGTCAGATTCATGCTATTTACCAACGAAACAAAGGATTAGAAGCGACGATAAAGTGGGACTGGTTTCGCATTGGTTTTATCCTCAGTATCGATTGATAAGTTATCTAAATCAAATGATTTAATAACAAATTGTTATATCTGTAGGATTAATTTATTAGTGTTATCAAAGTCTCCGTAAAGGTGTGTATGCTCATAAGTTTTATCATAATTAATTATTATTTTAACATTCTGCTTTTTATGAAAACTTTTTCAATCCATTAATAGTTTTAAAATTCATGTTAACAATTTTTTTTAATCATTTTGTATGATATTAATTTCAGGCTTAAAACTATTCACAATGAATTCAATTTTCATTTGTCTGGGAGTCATATTTGGGATCGCGTCGGCGCTACCAGTTGACAAAGATCGAGAAGCACTATTGGAACTCCTTTTCAGAACAGGTATGTCTTATCATAGTACTGATTAGTTCGGCTCCGCGGCTTCGCTCGTATGGAAATGTATTTGTCAATATTCAGTAATTTTTTTGTATCTGAAATCTTTATTAACAACGAAAATTACAAGCAAGGAATAGAAAAATTACAATGTTAATAATTCAGTAATTTATTAAGGTACTGACCAACGTTACGATGTATAATGTAACATTCGCATCGAGCGTGTTACGCATCGAGCATGTTACGCTGTATTCTAAAATCCGCGTAACATGCTCGTCAAAACTCTGTGCTCCGCTCGTAACAGTCAAAGGATTCGCCAAAAAACCGACAGCCGAGTGGAGCACTCAAAGCAAGCAACGAGCGGCTCGCTGCTCGCTGGTTTTCACGACGTACTGACTGCATGAATGCTCGCTGTGTAATATGTTACATTACACCTCGTAACGTTGGTCAGTACCCACCTTTAGAGGTAGTTTCGTAAAAATAAAAAATACTTGTTTAATTATTTACTTTGCAGTTTATTTATACCCAGTTTTGAGTGAATCAAACCAAGGAATAATAATTTTATATACAAACTTTACCACTTTCCATACAGATGCCAATGGAAGGAACAACGTGCTCGAGAGCGCCTTGATCAGCGCTCTGGAAGACTTCCGGCAGACCATGGTGACTGGCAGCGACAGCATACCTGTCCTGGATCCCTTCGTACTCGATCGTCTCCACCTGGATGAGGCTGTTATTCCAGTGCATGGGTAAAGGAATCCAATCTTTAATCACTACATAGTATAAAACAAAGTCCCTTTTTCTGTCCCTATATCCCTATGTCCCTTTGAATGCTTAAATCTTTAAAACTACGCAACGGATTTTGATGCGTTTTTTTTTCAAAAGATAGAGTAATTCAAGAGGAAGGTTTATATGTATAATAACGTCCGTAAAATAGTGCAGAAATACTGTTATTTTTGAGGTTTCTAATGTGATGTCGGAAATAGTTACATTTTTTCCGCTTACATTGCAAACGCAGGCTGAACCCTACGAGATTTATCAAAATAATGTACTAAGTATTGTACACATTAAAAAGTTCTTCAGAAAACTCCGGGATGGTATATGTCTATCTCTTATGGATATCCCACAATATCATTTTTTGTCATTTACTTTTTACGACACATAACGGCTTATTTTCGAAGCGATTTTAACCAATAAGTACGGCATTAATCCTTATCCAATTAAATATCATAAATAAATTATTGATTTATTATAGATCTATATGGCCCTTTACAGCACTTGGTTTAAATGAATATTTTCGAAGATATTGCATTGCACCCGTGCGAAGGGGCGGGTCGCTAGTAATTATGAATGTTTGTATAGATGTATGGATGGATTTTTGTTCTTCTTTCACGCAATAACTACTGAACGGCTGGGGCTGAATTTGAAATAGACGTAGTTCTTGCCCTGGAATAACACACAGGCTACTTTCATTCTATAAATCAGTTCTCATGGGATAAAAATGAGCACAGGAAATAACTCTAAAATGTTTCCATAGAAACAATGCGTGCAAAGCTGTAATACTTTACATTTCTTGACGTGATGATGACTGAATTAGCGCGCTGATTTGAAAAAGATTATCCAGAGAAAGATACCTACCGATTGGACAATTTGGACATAGGAGCTTTGTACTCGTAGAGTTTCCTAGATTCAATTCACAAATGTGCCAAGTTCATCACCTACAACTCCCTACATACATATCTACATAATGATTTCAACTTTAATAAAAGTAAGATAAAAAGAGTCTTTTCATTCAGTATTTTGCTATAATGCATTAATTTGCATGCCGCGCTGTTTTTCAATTTACTTCTCTAGCCATCATAAGATTTAGGTGATAGACTTTTATTACACTTTCCCCTATAGCATCCAGAAGCTCCAAAGCTTCAGTTCTTCCTTACTTATGTATGCTTTCTTTTCATTGTAGTGCGAAAGTAGAGATCAACGACCTGATAGTATCAAAGCTGAGTACCTTCGAGCTCAAGGAAGTCAGCGTCTCCATAGCCTCGGTTCTGCTGCAGCGGTACAACGTGGTCATTGATATACAGGTGCCGGTCATTGACCTGCATCTTGGTAAGAACTGACTTCTTTTTTTTATTTTCTTTATTTATTAGAAAGGAGTTTAGTCAAATCGACTATGACGCGATCAGAACATAGTTATTATTATAAAACTAGCGACCCGCCCCGGCTTCCCACGGTTTTATTATACGTATAAAACTTCCTCTTGAATCACTCCATCAATTAAAAAAACTGCATCAAAATCCGTTGCGTAGTTTTAAAGATTTAAGCAGTCAAAGGGACATAGTGAAATAGGGACAGAAAAAGCGACTTTGTTTTATAATATGTAGAGTGATACTAGCATATGCGTGGCTTCGTACGCGTTGTTTGTATGGAAATGTTTCAAGGGTATTTATATCCCATGGAAACTGATTTCTGGGATGAAAAGTTGCCTTAAAAATGCTAGATAATACACACAGCACCATCTAGCCCCAAGATAAGCAGAGCTTGTGTTATGGCTAGTAGACGACTTGATATACTTAATAATAATACATTACATAGACATGTAGATTTTTTGTTATATTTAGAAAACAACCATTACAAATATTTGCAGATCCTATAAACATGTTTCCCAAGCAAGACGGGAATCCAACCCGCAACGCAACCTCCTTCGTTGCAGGCGGACTTTCGCCCGCCGCGTCACATCGGTTACAATCAATTGTTGTTTCTCAACTAATTCCTACACATCTTCATACAAAATAAACCTGCCATTGTCTACAAGTATAAGGTTCTTGATAAGTCATCCTTATCTATCTTTCAGGTGACTACGATCTAAATTTGAGCAGCAACGGTCTGAGCATCTTTGGAAACGGTGACGGAAAGTAAGTAAAACAATATTAAATTATTTTAAGTCTGTTTCAAAATTTGTATATGGGCGAGCATAATGCTAGATAGCATTGCTGCTAGCAGTGTTACCGTGCCACGTCGTCAGCACACGTGATGATTGCGTCATTTACACGTCTAAGTTTCACTTTTATATGGATCTTAGTTTTAAGGTAGGTACATATTACTATGAACCATAGAAAAGTTAAATAAGATCAATAACTATTCTAAGTATTCCGTAATAAATGTTTATTATTACTTAGTCATTTATTCATTTTAGTTTGAAATTTGGAACGTCTGCCTTTTTCCAACTCAAACTAGGTTGGTAGATAACCCGCTTCCAGGAATTATTATTTATTTTGTTATATTTCAGGGTCACCCTTATAGAGCCAAGAGTGACGGTAGAACTTCTAGTGGGCATTCGGCCCCGGCTGGGAATCTATCTGAATGTGCTGAGCACTAACATCGAAGTGAGCATTACAGATATCGAGGTCAGTATTCAATTACATACTATCATTCTTCATTACAACAAAAACAAAGTCGCTTTCTGTGTCCCTTTGTCCTTATGTATGCTAACTCTTTGAAAATTACGCAACGGATTTTGATGCGGTTTTATTATATAGAGTGATTCAAGAGGAAGGTTTATACATATAATAAAACACTGCGAAGCCTAGGGTGGCTAGTATAATATAAAAGCGAAAGTTTGTATGGATAGATACATTCATCCACTCATCCACATCCATCGATCCTTACTTATAGTTGCTTATACTTTTATAGTTGCGCCCCGCGGCTTAGGGCGCATGGAAATATATTTGTCAAATTTTTAAAATTTATAGCACACCTCCTAGGGATACTTTCGTAAAAATAAAAAATACGTGTTTAATTTTTTACTTTGCAGTTTTCTATATCGAGTTTTGAGTGAATTAAACCAAGGAATAATAATTTTCGATACAAACTTTACCTTTTATTACTTTATTACTTTTATTTGGTTAAATAGGGTGGTAAAGTTTGTATCGAAATCTCCTTCAGATCCTTCAGATGTCAAAATTTCCGATATCATGTACTATTCTAGGTTCTAGCTGTTCCAAATTTCAATACAATTTTATAATAGTACAAGCGACTCGCCCCGGCTTCGCACGGTTTTATTATTAGTATATAAACCTTCCTCTTGAATCACTCTACTTATTAAAAAAAACCGCATTAAAATCCGTTGCGTTGTTTTAAAGATTTAAGCAGTCAAAGGGACACGATGACATAGGGACAGAAAAAGCGTCTTTATTTTATACTATGTAGTGAAGATTAGTGCGATGATGTCATTTATATGATAATCATTTATTTGCCAACACATGTCTACAAATAAACTAACATATTGAAATTAAAATAGGTTAACATTAATTACACTAAAAATACATACACTAATATAAATTAAAAAGTAATAATGACGGTGATGAATATCACTGTGGGGCAGCAGTCCACACAGTGGACACAATAATTACGGAGACAGAGAGAAGATAATTTCTATTTAACCGTTCGGTAAATAGAAATGTTTTAATAAATTGAAACATAATATAAGTATAGGATTATTTTCTATCCAATCTTTAATGCCATAACTCATTTAAAGAATTAAAAATCTTTTCTTATCTTCCAGCCCGAATTAACTGGATTGTTCAACAACCCTAATGTCGACAGCTTTGTCAACTTATTCCTGAAGCACTTTATTCTTGAATTCTTGGATAATTTCTCGGTAAGGAATATGTTGCGACAAAAATTTTATAAAGTCATGTAATTTTTTAAATTAATACATTTTATTTGTTACAGGAACAAATAACAGCAACCATCAATCCGGTATTCCAGAATGTGGCTAATGACATCCTTGATGACATCAATTTTATAAATATTTTGGGATAGCATGTCAGGATTTACCATGAATACCTAAGGAAACAAATATCTATTTAAATGTAGGGTAAGGTGTCTGAAGAACCAAATAAATTTTAATATTTCTATCTCATTTGCCTCAAAACAACACAGTAAAAACTTAAGGTAAAACCTAATATCAAGAGTATCTATGCACTCTACCTACATTATCTTTATTGAATATGCAGCAGTGTTTGAGTCAAATATGACCTTGACTCAGCGTAGTGCTGGATAACACTGATGTGTCTAAATGCCATGATCTTCGAGTGTGGTAGATATGTTTCGTTTCTATCGAAAGACTACATGAACAAGTCGACGTGTTTTAAGTACTACATAGTAGATATAAAAAAAGTCGCTTTCTCTCTCCCTATGTCCCTATGTATGCTTAAATCTTTAAAACTACGCAACGGATTTTGATGCGGTTTTTTTATAGATAGAGTGATTCAAGAGGAAGGTTTATACGTATAATAAAACCGTACATTTTGTTTTGAAGTATGTTTAAATTAAATAAATAAATGTACCTAGAAATATTGTACTTTTATTTTATCTATAAAAAATAACAATTATAACTGTTGCCTAATGCTACTAACGCCATCTATGTTAAAATTTAGATACACTATCCAGCCCTACCTTGCTTGTGATAACCCATTTCTTCCCTGAAAAAGCTTCGTAACTCAAACAACGAGTTGTTTTGAATAAACCCAATAGATGACGTTGCATTAAACATTTTTGAAAGCTAATTTAGTACTCAGTTTGCAACCTCCAGAAAATTATAGTAAGTAAATTCAAATTCAAGATTCTTTATTGCAATATTACTGGTACGTACAATATTTTATGGCGATACATTTTAGTTATTCTGTGATAAGCCTATAAAAACAGGCTTTTATTTCTCTATTGGACACATTATATAGTATTAACTATCTACCTACAGTATGAAGTTGCAATGAAAGCTCGTGAAGAACGCTTTTTTATTTCATTGATAATAATTAAAACAATAACACAGTATTACAGCTTCACTATACATAGTATAAAACAAAGTCACTTTTTCTGTCCCTAAATCATTATGTCCCTTTGACTGCTTAAATCTTTAAAACTACGCAAAATTGAGCTTCTAGTGATGAAAATAATGCATTTTGAAAATTGCACATGCGGAGTTGCACTAATGAAATCCAATACTGTTGATGTCAGAACCTCGTCCTTTATAAAGTCGGTTGAATTAGTTTTATTTATGACCGTTGGAATGATACGTTGGAATGATACATTGCATACGTTGGAATGATACACTAAGAAAACCTTTCTTCCGCGAAATATGTTGTGTATGTCTGTTAAAAGGACCTACACATTCATGGTTTTTACATAACTTTACAATTGTAAACATGTCGTGTTAGCAAGCTTTAAAAAATAAATAAGATTGCCATCTATTGAGTTCTACGGTTTTGATTGTTTTTGGAAAACGCCCCAGTTTATCAATTTTAATTTTTGGATGCGAAAAGCTATTATTAAAATTTGTCACCGAACTTTCAGACCGTTAGGTATGATTATGAAACCAAACCAGTATAACACAATCTAGAGCCCACATTTCCTTTTTAGGCTATTTATTATCAAATTCGCAATGAATTTTCGCCTTCGACGGCAAAGTTCGGAGGTTTCCAAAGGCTTATGAATTATGCAAAACCGTCTGCTTTTGATTTCAGATACTTACTGAAAAGATTATTTTAGCTTTGGGATTCAAGAGCCTCGCCACTTTGTACTAATCAAAGGCTCGGAAAGTTTCTTGTCAATAACATTACTTATACTTGGAATTTATGTTATTTTTCTGTCTGGGCATGCTTTGATTCCAGATAATCACAGAATACTATCTGCCCGCGGGTTCGCAAGCAAGCAAAGTACTGCAATTCAGAAATTTGAAGTCGGTCCATAGTTTTACAACCCATATTTTGTTTCATTAACCTTACAAAAAGACTTTACAAAAATATCGAAGAAAAATCTAGAAAGTTCTTTACTAAGTTAAGGAAACTCGAATGCACCGTTTATTACGTCAGCCAAGTTCGGTCTATTCCCACAAGGGGAATAACTTGAGCAAATTAGAGATACGGAGAAACTCTAGCGGAAAGCTCGTATAGCCTAGCCAACCGCAGAGGTTTCGTATCATCCGTGTGTAATTACCGTAATTAGAATAGGAAACACTGTAGGTAATAACCGAGGTTTGGTCTGCAGGGTAAGACAATTCATGCGTATGAATTGTAAGACAATTCATGCGTATGAATTGTAAGACAATTCACAGTAAATTGTCTTCTTATTCTGAGTCGAAGGTAGTTTACCACAGCAGCACATTGGTAGGTTATATTCAAATAATCAAAGACATTTGAAAAGAGATATATTTATTTTGTCAAAGATTAATCATTAATTATTTTATTAATAAAGTGTACCAGTATCTTGTTTACTTTTAAATGAAATTGAATGTGTTCTTGAGTGGAGACCGCGACTCGGCAAACTTAGTGTAGGACGCCCTCCGGCCAGGTGGGATGACGATCTGCGAAGGACTGCTGGCAGATGCTGGATGCGGCAAGCTGAAGACAGGGCGCTATGGCGCTCATTAGGGGAGGCCTATGTCCAGCAGTGGACTAATATAGGCTGATGATGATGATGATGATGATGATGAATGTGTGCTAAATGTTTTGTACTTTTGTTTTTTGAAATTGTTGTCTATGTAATTGTTTGTGTATGTTTGTGGGAACAAATAAACTTTTTATCTATCTATCTGCCCTCAGCTTCATACACGTTGAAAAGTATAAGTATCATGGCTATTTCTATCTCATGAAAACTGATTTATGGGATGTACAGTAGCGTTAGAACTACGTCAACATTTCAGCCTGAGCCATTCAGTAGTTTTTTCTTAAAAGAGCTTTTGCAAAATTATTATTCACCAACTCTACTATATTATTGTCATTATTTTATCACCAGCTTCTGCCAGCGGTGCCGTAAAAACTTTTCTGCAGTAATGAGAATAATTGAGGCCCTGCCAAGTTCAGCCATTTAGGCGTGAAAAGGTGACAGAATTATCTTCAATTATGTTTGTATGGAAGTTTCAATTGTATTCAATATTCCCGCGTCCATTACCTAGTCATCTCGAGACTAATAGTCGAAGCAACCCGGGACTCCAGAGTTGGTGAGTATCTGGCGCAGCGCATAGGCAATGTAGCTAATGTCGTGGGCAACCGCAATCCGCCGAATTATTAGTATGATATGGATAAATTGAGGAACCTCTCGCTTGATTGCAACAGACTGCAGTTAGCTCAATTGCTTCAATTCTAGTTGATATTTACTTATAATTATATATTTTTTTTTATAAATTTTCATGTTGTGGGTAAATTACGTGAGGTAGATCTGATAATTTCAATTAGTAGAACATTTCAGAAGGTTTCACGCGTTATTAATATGTTGATGAAATAAACCGATTTCGGTGGTAAAGCTGTGTCTAAACTTCTAACTAACTTAAATCAATAATTTAACATTATTAACATGAATGGCCAAGAGACCTCTTTCGGGTACAAAATTTGAAGTTTCGCGTGCCTTCGTAGTTTTAGGATTGAGCCACAGAGGAAATAATATAAAGAGTAGGCGAGTTCTTTCTGATTCTTCTTACCGACCTAAGCAACTTGATCCATTTATTTCCTCGATCTTATTTGATGGTTTTATGGCATTAATAAAAAAAGCCACACTAACGGCTGCGCTCGCATTGAATTTTATTTTTTGTGCGGTTAATGGTGTACCTAACTAACCCACAACTTTGTTTCATCAGACTTAAGGCTATTCTAAAATTCGAAATAAATAAAAAATGCTGGACTATCCACATAGTATTATCTTGCCTCCAGGCTTATGTTATGGGTAGTAGAATGAACGATATACTTAATACAATATATTATATAGATAGATTTTTTATTTGTAAGTATATCAGTACAGTACAATTTACACGAATTTCTTGGTTTGGAGATAGCTAGTCGGCTCATGTGATAAGTTTATCAATAATTTTATTCAATATGAATGCAGAATCACTAAGCCATTGCACATAAAATATAAAAATTATGATTCACAACTGCATAAATTGTTGCTTTCATCAACATAATTGAATCATCCAGTTCCATCCCCAAGTTGTTGTACTGTTTATTAATTTACTGTACAATCTCCAAGGAATGTTCATACGTGAGTATAAGTTGAAACTTCACCCCAGAGAGTGCGGAAATCGTGATTAGCATGCTCGGGAAGTCAGGATGGTATGCAGATGTATGGAGATTTATGTATGTCGGCAGTTTGTAAAAATGTCCTCGGGAAGTTGGAAAGATAATTAAGTTTGGTTGCTTTGGTTTTTGTAGTAACTGTGACAAAACTTATATGTTTAAGTATGCTTCGTTCATGTACTTACTATTGAAATAAATAAAAACCAATATTATGTCATTTTTATTTTCCAAATAAAACCTTTTTCTGAAATAACCTCTCCGTTTTCGGCTACTACAAGTTTAACTTTTCCTTACTTAACATTTTATAACTACCCTCCATGATCAGCCTATATTAGTCCACAGCTAGACATGCCTCCCCTAATGAGCGCCCTAGTACCCTATCTTCAGCTTGCTGCATCGCCATAATTTATTTTACTGATTTTTTTTTTATTCAAGTATCTTATACATAAATTACATCTCTCTATCAGTCATTCGAAGCACTTGAGACGATTTTTTACAAAGGTGGTAACATCTGGTATTTGGTGGGCTAACACCGAAAACTGTGGTGTTTTGTTTGTCGTGGCGCTCTAATCTTGTTAACAAAACTCTGGAAAAACTTGTAACCGACAAAGACAAGACTGTGTAAATTAGATTTTTTTTAATGTAGGTTAAACTTATTTTTTGAGCTGTTGTAGATTGAGGCGTTTGTTACTGTCGGATGCTGGAGGTGGATGGAAAAGATTTGTTGGACGTTATTAGGTTATTAATGAGAAGCTAATTGAGCTTGGATGTTTTAGGTTTTCTTTTAAATTATTATGTTTAGATGGAGGTTAAACTGAATTTTACAGGTTTGATTGGCGTTTGAAATGAAGTGCTGGAGGTGAATGAAAAGGATTTGTTGGAAACAGAAGGTTACTAATGAGGAGGTGCTAAAAGAGTAAAGGAGAAATGGTTGTTGATTCAAAAGTGGATTCTGGATTCTACCTAGTTTTAAGTTTATTTAATTTCTTAGAGAACAATCTTAAAATTCAAAGAATTTATCTTGGAAGTCTAAAGAAATAAACGTGACTGATTCTGAGTGTGATTTGTTTTATCATCGTAATACATATGATGCTTAATTATAGGATGTCCGTGTCTGTAAATGCTTCATTATTTTCTGAAAACATTAGAAGGGATATCTCAACAACATAACAATTATCAAAGTAACTACTACAGGATAGTTTCCAGCTATGTTTGCCGGCTGCCCCAAACGTTTGTACTCGAGCGTGTACACAACGGGTGCTGGCTTTGTGAGCTCGGCCAATCACAGCTCAAGTGTTTGAATACCACTAGTGTTTAGTAGTACATTTTGTAATATACGAGCCTATAGAGTTGATACAAGAGGCCTTTCATGAAACGCTTTCAGAAGGTTATAGATAATTTGGCATCTTTGCACTCTAAAACTACTAGGTAAATATGTGAATTTCGTACTTAAATCAAAGCTCAAGTGTTTGAATACACACTAATGTAACATTTTGTAATAAACTAGCCTATGGAGTTAATACAAGAGGCTTTTAGTCTAACGTTTTCAGTAGGTACTAGATAATTTGGTAACTTCTTCACTCTATAACTCCAATATACCTAAATCAAACTGAAATTTTGCGTAGATGTTGTTATATGACTGAAACAGCTTAAAAGCTTCATCCAAGGAGACATGTATGATACCGCTTCTTGAAACTAGTTCTAACAATGATATATCAGAGTTTTATAGCCGAAAGTTGGTTGATGGATGTTTGTTATGGAGTACTGGATTACACACTAAAGTCGGCGGGCCGCTGACAAATAGACAAAACCCTGTTTGTTGTCTCCAATATTCACCAAATAGTCACACACTGAAACGTCACAATAGACGGTTTGTTCGAACATTTCAGTGAATGTATCTGGGATTTCGTTGCGAACCGTTTTTTAACAGTTTTAGTTTTAGTAAACGAGTCAATTGTTTTCTTTTTACCACAAAACTTGTTTATTCTATCGACTGGGTATTTCAATAAACGAAACTCGCGAACAAAACACACCGACAGATTAAAAATAAACTGATATAAAAAAACAAAGATGTTTCAGTTCAATTCGTGTGGTTTAAAACAACGTTACTATTTTAGCATAGTACTAGTTTAAGCATAGTTCTGTCTAAATATTAAGTTAACGTTTGTAGAAGCCAGTAGACGTTGTCTAATAGTTTCGTACGTTTTTCAAATTATTATTGCGACTATTTCGAGAAAACAGTTTCATTTAGATAGTAAACGACCCACCACATTTATTTTGAAGATCTACTTATGTGTACTAGAATTTATGTATGACTCTTGTTTTAAATTTAAAATTCAGTATTAGGGTGATTTTGGTGAGTTAACTCTATTTGGTAGGTATCCAATGCTTCACGCCAAAAGTACAGAAAGTATCGGAGTGAAAATTTTAGTACATTTTTAGTACTGATACCTGCCATTAGTTCCTGTCCTGATAACTTAAATCCAAGAAACAACGCGGACGAAACTGCGGACCGAATCTAGTTTCTTTATAAGCCTTTTCTCTTTCCTCTAATAGATGACACGATGGCAATTTTCTAACTCATCTGGCTTATGTGTTCAGTAGATTCTGCCAAGTCTTCCCTTACATTTACCCTTTCGATAGCGAAAAAAATCGATGTCGAAAATAGTTCAATGTATGACAATGCTATGTTGATAGGGCTTCCTAAGTTGTATTGTTTAGAATAAGGAGTTGCGTTTCAGTTCAGCTTTACCTACAACGATAAGCGATTTACATTCGAAAAATGTTACCACGCATTTCAAACATAGTGGCTACTTCTGATTTGCCAACAAAATTAAAATTTCCATGGCTCTATTTCTTTTAGACCTTGTTGTTGAAGTTGGGTGCCTAAAGAGTAGGTATACCTATAACTAGGCAACAAATTGATGATTTAAATAGCACACTTAACTTTTTTAAGGTAAAGATAGGAAGGAGTTAGTTTAGGAAGAAATACGAAGTTGCCTTTGTTGGCCACCAAAATCTGTTTTCGTATCTCTTACTAAAATAGACAAAATGAAACTACTAATAGATGCATTAAAAAAAAGCTTTAAGTAGGTTTAACAAACTGTACGTGTGAATTTTGGAAATTCTTTTGTATAAGGGAATTAATAATTAGTAAAAAAAATAGTTGATGGCGTTACTTTAGCTACTGTTTGCGCCTTAAAACACCTCGGCCGAATGGGCTCTCAAGCTTTCCCCTAGAAATTCAATCACAACCTTGGAGCAATTACTTTTGTTTTCCGCTCTTACGCTTGCTTGTTTAGGATGCTACAGGAAGGGTTCCACTTCACCCCAACTAAGGCAAAACTTTCGGATGTTTGCTCAAAGAATGTACATACTTCTATATTTTTCTGGTAAATATGGTAGCACAATTTTCAGTATAAGCTGAAAACGTAGAGAACGACATTCAAAACGACCTCATATCTGCTGATCTAGTATCTTTTTAAAATTTTATCATCATCAGCCTATATTAGTCCACTGCTGGAGATAGGTATTCCCTTATGTGCGCCACAGCAAAAAAAAATTTAATAAACTAATTTATAAAATATGCTTATCACAACACAACGCAATCAACCTTTCAAATACAGAAAACAGATTAATCCTTATGAAAATATATTAATCCTTAACTAGCTGTGTCCACGGCTTTGCCCTCGTAGAATTTAGTTATCGCCCTAATTGTTTGATTATTCTACTATTAAATTTTCACCTCTTATATCTCAAGAATTTTAATGATTTTTTGGATTCGTCTCCGTCTCGAATAACAGAATAATTAATCAAAAAGGGCGATCTGGAATTGGCATCTTTCATTGTCAGTACAGATTAAAACAGAATATTACCCTTTCTGTGTGTTGTGTGCTTTAAATAAAAATTAGGAAAAGATAGAGTAGCACATTAAGGTCTTATAATTTTACCGTTTTACTCTTCAGTACTCTCCATTAGAAAAGGTATAAATCAAAATAACAAAGCGTCTAGGATTCACCACTCAGCCACTAAGGATCTCTTGGCATTAGCATACAAACTTGCTTTCTTTCTCTCACAATATTATTGAACTTCGTATATCGCTCCAATTCTCAGCAGAAAAGGAATTTGAAATTCAAAATGTATCTGATTTGCATACAACAAGGCAGCCAAGTTTTATGAGAAGTTTTAGATGCGGTTTCATTTCGATGTTTGAACTGCTCTTTGGAATTGAAAAATGAATGGATTCTGTTAGAACCGAGCAAGTGCGAAATCTCAAGGTTCTTCTTAAGGTATGTTATGTACCTAATATAAACATCATCAATGGCGTAACTTGTGCTTGTCCAGACTCGTGAGACTGTTTATTAAGGCGCAAACAGTGCAAAATTTGGTGGCCATCAAACTCTGTTTTCGTATCTCTTCCTCCACGGCGCCACTTTAGGTGTTGTTTGAGCCTTAATTGAAACACTTCATGTAAACACTTATCATCATGTAATCATTTCTATGATAAAATTTAGGTTTTATGTCTGTACTTTAAATAAAAATATTTAGATTTTCTGTCTGTACTTTGGATAAAAATATTCAACTAATACTTTTTTCGTACTCCAACGAAATCGAGTGCCTCCACGACGAGGGCGTCACATATTGGGGCCTAACCCACGAACCCGAATAATAATACATTACTGTCGGGTTCTTTAAATGGTTGGCTTACCTACTGGCCGCGAGGCATGCAGTCATTGCGGGCCAATGCTTGTGTAGTACTTTCTACTCAGCTCTTGAGTATATAAGGGTTACGGTTACAAGATACATCCACATCATACAGATACATTCGCTGCCAACTGCTGGTTAGCAATGGATGTATCTGCTCAGCTCTAGAGTAGATACAGTAAATCAGATTGAATAGAGACGTAAAAGTGAATAGAAAAGGGCGAAAAACTAGAGCAAAACTTCTTTGCATAGGTCAGAAACATTGACACAGGTGAACATTCAAGTATTAAGGACTTACTCACTGCTACTAGTTACAAATCAGTTAGTTACCAAAGTGGCTGAAGGGGTAGTGTCTTGCTCCATTATTTCGTCCATTTTTATGCCGGAGTCTGCATTCATCCCGGTAGTGCTTGAAACTATATTTTCACAATGATTTAGCGAAAATTGTGAGAAAACGACGTAACGGCAGTACTACCATATTTTGATGGTGTAATAATTTATCTAGTCCTATGGTCGCTAATCTCTTTGTTTTTAATTTATAATTCACAACCTAATAGAATCCTTGAGCTGAAATTTGAGCTTAACAAAAGAGGAAGTTTAACTTTCCTATAAAGCCTATTTTCGTTCGTTTTCAATAGCTTCAAAGAGGCCTTATACCTTAAAATCATATTCGTTACCTCCTTGGTTCATGTCCTTTTATAGGCATAGGCTTTTAATATTCTTTTTTCAAAAATTTATATTGGCTAGGCATTCAAAAGCTTGTATTTCGTTTTCAACTTTTATTTTATATTTCGTGGAATTATTTCTAAATTCGAATTCTACTCGTATAAGAATTGAAGTCTGTAAATGAAAAACCTAGTCCTTTATTCTTAGAACTAACCTTATTTTTCTTTAAGATGAAAAGGCAAATTATCTCTTTGAAATAAAGAAAGTTATGTCTATTGCCGTGGACAAAAGCTCCTTGTACTGACTGCAGCGAACTCATTAGGGAGAAGAATGCAGATATACTAGACAAAAGACCTATGGAGTAGATTTAAAGCTATAAATTTTACAAAACCAAAATCAATTTATTCTGGATAAGTTTAACAGGCTTATAAATACACATGAAACGTTAACACTACCGTAGCTTTACAACTGTGTGGTAGTGTCAACGCCCATCGCCTAGACATAGGTTCATTTCCGAACAAGAAAGAAAGAAATATTAACATTTTTAAAATAAAGTACCATAGCTATTATGTGTTACTAAACTTTAAAGATTTTTTATTAATTCGATTCGGTAATTTATTTTTAAAAATTGCTTAAAATCCGACGTCTTAAAACATGAATAAGAGATAGTTTAATTAGGCCATTAATAAGTCATAAGGTTTTCTCGGCCGTCTCCATGGAACTCCAGTTCGGGTCAGGTGACCTGCTCTTGTAAGCACCTTATCTCGGAAAACAGCGCCGCTTCGTCTTCATTAGCCGGCTCCAGACTTAATGAGACTCAATTTACATACACTTATACAGGGTTACAGGAAAAGTCGTGCTAGATCCGTTAAGGGCGTGGAGTACCCATCATTCCTGACATATTTCACTATGAAACACCCTACCCTAAACTTAACTCTTTTCGAGATATTCGACTTTGAATTTTTTTATTGAAAATTGCCAATTTTTAGGCAATTAAATTTATTTTTGGTTATTTTGTGTATCTTATTATTATTATTATTGCATTTTTACATGTATAATGAGATGCTTTAGGACGTCGATTATTAAAAAAGTGCATAAGTTAATTGAATAGACCGTAGTAGACAAATGAAAGTTAAGAAATAAGAATAAATATTAGAAAGTTTCTTTTTCTCTAAGGTATATCTAAAAAAAATATTATGGAAATTGTTCGGCAGATTTTTTTAAAAATATCTACGTTTCATCAGCTATCTAACGAGGTATAATAATCTAGGGTTTTATTCAAATGCATTGAAAAAAAATTAGTTTTATAGCCCACAGGGGAGAAGCAAAATTTATACTTAGCCCTAAAAAGTAAAATAAAACAATAGGTTAGCATGAAATGTCATTTATTCAAGGTTTTCACACAACTTTTTCTTATTCTACAGTTTTTGATGTTCAACATGGCCGCCTCTATTTCTGATACATTGTCGCATCCTTCTACGAAGACCAGTCTTCACTACTCCAGTGGTCAACGTGGTCCTCATTTTATTTGCTGCATCCACAATCCTTTCTCTTAAGTCTTCCACAGACGAAATTGGATTCGGCTCGCTGTACAAAAGACTTTTCATGCACCCCCACACATGAAAATCCATGGGGGTTATCCAAACAAATGGATAGGACGAGGTGGGCCGTTGCCATGACCAGCAAGAAGTTCGGACCTAATCCCCATGGATTTTCATGTGTGGGGGTGCATGAAAAGTCTTTTGTACAGCGAGCCGAATCCAATTTCGTCTGTGGAAGACTTAAGAGAAAGGATTGTGGATGCAGCAAATAAAATGAGGACCACGTTGACCACTGGAGTAGTGAAGACTGGTCTTCGTAGAAGGATGCGACAATGTATCAGAAATAGAGGCGGCCATGTTGAACATCAAAAACTGTAGAATAAGAAAAAGTTGTGTGAAAACCTTGAATAAATGACATTTCATGCTAACCTATTGTTTTATTTTACTTTTTAGGGCTAAGTATAAATTTTGCTTCTCCCCTGTGGGCTATAAAACTAATTTTTTTTCAATGCATTTGAATAAAACCCTAGATTATTATACCTCGTTAGATAGCTGATGAAACGTAGATATTTTAAAAAAAATCTGCCGATCAATTTCCATAATATTTTTTTTAGATATACCTTAGAGAAAAAGAAACTTTCTAATATTTATTCTTATTTCTTAACTTTCATTTGTCTACTACGGTCTATTCAATTAACTTATGCACTTTTTTAATAATCGACGTCCTAAAGCATCTCATTATACATGTAAAAATGCAATAATAATAATAATAAGATACACAAAATAACCAAAAATAAATTTAATTGCCTAAAAATTGGCAATTTTCAATAAAAAAATTCAAAGTCGAATATCTCGAAAAGAGTTAAGTTTAGGGTAGGGTGTTTCATAGTGAAATATGTCAGGAATGATGGGTACTCCACGCCCTTAACGGATCTAGCACGACTTTTCCTGTAACCCTGTATAAACAAAGGAAACTTTATATTCAACAACACAGTATTTTAGTTCTCCATGGTTATGAACACTCTTTGAATCCGCGTCGCGGTCACAATGGGACTAGACCTTGTCCAATTATAATTTAACGTCACGTTTCAAAATACCATGGTCTAGATGGGTGCCGCTGTTTGTGGCGTCGTATTGGGAAGGCCTATGTCCAGCTGTGGACGTTTGGGCTTATTATGATGATGATAAGAGCGATCTAGCTGGGGAGGCCTACTACGACGCAATGGACTAGTAAACGATGTTGATGATGAAGAAAAAAACACAAAATAGTCGGAGTCTGCATTCATCCCGGTAGTGCTTGAAACTATATTTTCACAATGATTTAGCGAAAATTGTGAGAAAACGACGTAACGGCAGTACTACCATATTTTGATGGTGTAATAATTTATCTAGTCCTATGGTCGCTAATCTCTTTGTTTTTAATTTATTATTCACAACCTAATAGAATCCTTGAGCTGAAATTTGAGCTTAACAAAAGAGGAAGTTTAACTTTCCTATAAAGCCTATTTTCGTTCGTTTTCAATAGCTTCAAAGAGGCCTTATACCTTAAAATCATATTCGTTACCTCCTTGGTTCATGTCCTTTTATAGGCATAGGCTTTTAATATTCTTTTTTCAAAAATTTATATTGGCTAGGCATTCAAAAGCTTGTATTTCGTTTTCAACTTTTATTTTATATTTCGTGGAATTATTTCTAAATTCGAATTCTACTCGTATAAGAATTGAAGTCTGTAAATGAAAAACCTAGTCCTTTATTCTTAGAACTAACCTTATTTTTCTTTAAGATGAAAAGGCAAATTATCTCTTTGAAATAAAGAAAGTTATGTCTATTGCCGTGGACAAAAGCTCCTTGTACTGACTGCAGCGAACTCATTAGGGAGAAGAATGCAGATATACTAGACAAAAGACCTATGGAGTAGATTTAAAGCTATACATTTTACAAAACCAAAATCAATTTATTCTGGATAAGTTTAACAGGCTTATAAATACACATGAAACGTTAACACTACCGTAGCTTTACAACTGTGTGGTAGTGTCAACGCCCATCGCCTAGACATAGGTTCATTTCCGAACAAGAAAGAAAGAAATATTAACATTTTTAAAATAAAGTACCATAGCTATTATGTGTTACTAAACTGTAAAGATTTTTTATTAATTCGATTCGGTAATTTATTTTTAAAAAATTGCTTAAAATCCGACGTCTTAAAACATGAATAAGAGATAGTTTAATTAGGCCATTAATAAGTCATAAGGTTTTCTCGGCCGTCTCCATGGAACTCCAGTTCGGGTCAGGTGACCTGCTCTTGTAAGCACCTTATCTCGGAAAACAGCGCCGCTTCGTCTTCATTAGCCGGCTCCAGACTTAATGAGACTCAATTTACATACACTTATATAAACAAAGGAAACTTTATATTCAACAACACAGTATTTTAGTTCTCCATGGTTATGAACACTCTTTGAATCCGCGTCGCGGTCACAATGGGACTAGACCTTGTCCAATTATAATTTAACGTCACGTTTCAAAATACCATGGTCTAGATGGGTGCCGCTGTTTGTGGCGTCGTATTGGGAAGGCCTATGTCCAGCTGTGGACGTTTGGGCTTATTATGATGATGATAAGAGCGATCTAGCTGGGGAGGCCTACTACGACGCAATGGACTAGTAAACGCTGTTGATGATGAAGAAAAAAACACAAAATGGCCGCTTTAAAATGCTCATTCATGCTCACGCATGAGTTGAAAGGTGCGAACATCCTTACTGAGTTTGTATGTAGGAATGTTTGTTACTCTTTCACGCAAAAGCTAGGTAGGTTCTTAACGGATCGGGCTACAATTTTGAGACGTAGTTCTAGCCCTGGAATAAAACATAGGATACAAAATTCATCTCCTAAATTAGTTGCTATGGAATAGAATAGCATTGAAACGTTCCCATAGAGGAGATCCAGTCGCTCAGCGAGCTATGGAAAGAGCTATGCTCGGAGTTTCTCAGAAGGTCACTGAAAATTCGTAATGAATACATCCGAGAGATACAGAGAACCAAAGTTATCGACATAGCTCAAAGAATTAGCAAGCAGAAGTGGCAGTGGGCCGGCCATATCTCGCGTAGAAGCGACAACCGTTGGGGTAAACGTGTTCTTGAGTGGAGACCGCGACTTGGTAAATGTAGTGTAGGACGCCCTCCGGCCAGGTGGGATGATGATCTTTGAAAGACTACTAGCTGATGCTGGATGCGTCAAGCTGAAGACAGGGCGCTATGGCGCACATTAGTGGAGGCCTATGTCCAGCAGTGGACTAATATCGCTGATGATGATGATGATGATGTTCCCATAGAAACAACACCTGCGAAGCCGCGGGCTAGTAATAGTTTAAAATAAATACACTTTAAGTACCTACTTAATACATGAGAAAAATCCATCATTTGAATTAGACATCTATAGATGAGTCTATAGTGAGCAACCTATAGGCGTGCATTCCATTTACGAATATGTCGCATGGCGCGTGTTTCAAATACCACGGCGGTTGCGGCCACCGAACATTTGCGGTTTGGTTTAATTAAAGCCTTATGTGATACATCCCATAGGTAGATATTACATAATACATCTAAAGGTACCCTACAGATCTCGCGATAAAAAGGCATTGGAATATAGCTATTTTCGCTTGAAACGGGTTGTCGG
Source organism: Eupithecia centaureata (assembly GCA_944547425.1). Taxonomy (NCBI): domain Eukaryota; kingdom Metazoa; phylum Arthropoda; class Insecta; order Lepidoptera; family Geometridae; genus Eupithecia; species Eupithecia centaureata. The sequence continues at coordinate 3,434,188 of OX155679.1, forward strand.
TTTGTGCACTACGGGTTGTCGGCAGTTGGTACATTTGACCATCACACGCAGTACACATAAACATTGTCCATTTTGATAATGTGCAAACTTCTGATCACCTGTGATGGAAAATGTTGGATACGTGACCATAATATCACAAGGTATGCGGGATGATTAAAGGCAACGACCTTGAATATAGATTTGCTTCATCATTTGGTAGTCGGGTAAAAAGAAAAATCGAAGCCTCTGATAAAAATAATTGACCTAAAACGATTAAATAAATTGAGGCTTTTAATCTACAAAGAATGAATACGAATTATTAATCGATTTATATAAGCGTACAGACGATAATCGATTTAAAAACTCCAAACTCAAGTAAACCGTTTTTCAATTATCGTTTTAAAGCGAGCGCCATTTGTGCTGAGTTCGATGAAATCTGATTTCGTTTCCAATGTCATATTTTTAATTTAGTCTTTTACACTTCATGCCAAGTAGGTAGGTGGCTACTTTTCGTAAATTTTCACGCGAGTGATATTCCGGTTATATTCATATAAAAGAAATCCCGCTACTTTGTTAAACGTGTGAAGCCGGGGCAGAATACAAGTAGTTTAATAAAATAAATCCTGAGGCTTACACATTAGTATTAACACAAGAACGAATGACAATTGCTAACTGGGCACATTTTACGAGAAGCAGAAAAATTGGACAAAATCTATTTTAAATTGGTATCCTCGAGATGGGAAAAGAAAAGGGGCAATTTAAAAGATTGATAGACGAAATTAATACGGCAAGAGAGATAGAATGGCCACATCTTAGCGGGCATGTAAATCGTAGACTTTACGTTGGGAATTTGCTATCGTCATGGTAACGACTTCAGCTGGCTTTCTAGCCAGTTGATTGCCAGCTGGCCAGCTGTTGATCTGCGTACATGGGTTGACCATTTTTTCCTCTTAGTCTCTACTAATAGAAATGTCTTTTTAGGAGTCCAATTCCTCTGGGCTCTTAAAAGAGGAAATTCTTCTACTGGAACAAGGCTTTCCCCAAATCTTTCCAATCAGTGCGTTCTCGCCTTTTCACGCGCCGATGTTGAAGGAAGATGTTATAGTCGTCCCGCCAGGGCTTTCAAGAGATCTCTCCCGCAGCTTCCTTCCAGGACTCAGGGTCTTGTGGCGCTAGCCCACTTTTAAATATCAGAAGATCAAAAATGGTTACGAAAAATAATAGAAGCAAGATTCTTGACCGGTTACGGTACCTATGCTAAATAAGTAGAGAGATGACATGCTACAACAAAAACTAAGAACAATTTATCATTGTCTAGATTTAATAGCACTTTGAGACTAATAATATTTTAATTATCTGCTTTAAGTTTTGTAAACATGTAGATTAGGTAATTTTTTACAAATTTTAAGAGCGTCAAACAACATTTTTCTGGATTAGTGCTAATTTAATAGGGTGCATTTCAAAGGGCATGGTTAATTTGTTTCAGTTTATTGCTTTGAGGCCAAAGGCGGCTTTTTTCCGTTTTTTCTGGATTTTGGGTGTTTTCTACCTATAAAAAAAAACTTACGTATACTTAATAAAAAAAAAACGTGAATTTTAGTCATCCCTTAGAATAAGAAAAACCCTTGTTCCAGCTGGCCTAGACAATGTAACAATCAGTTAGCGAAAGCGATAGTAGATAAGTCCAAAAATGTATGGGTTTGACATATCCCTTAGATATATCACGTGATCTGTTTTCAACGAATAGATTATTGGTAGACAATGTAACATACTTTTCTATTCCATCAAACGAATCGACAACATCGAGCGATTACTTCATACAAATTCCTAGCCAAGTGGCACTTTTGACAAGCGAATTCGCTTAGTTGTCGATTCTCTTGATGGAACACTAGCGAACGCTAAGACCCTGTAGATATCGAAACAAAATGGCGATTTCATAAACAGCTGTAGGAAGAAATCATTAGGGAGTGTTTACTGCGTCGTTTGTTTTGTGATTTTAAAATAAATTTGGTGTTAGTGTTGCATACCTAATTAAAAGATGCATAACGCTGTGTTTGCTGTGGTCAGCTCAAAATAAAAACACTTGGTTTAGACGCCGCACAAACTACCATTCTTGGTGGCAATTGGAAAGTGATGATAAAATGCCCGAATTATTGTTTATTGAGCACTTCAGGCTCAACAAATTCAAACCCTCAAACGTCCCTGCGCACCAGGCGGAAGTTTAAAGTAAGTAAAGTAAATGTATTGATCACAAATACATGCATAGGCAGATACATAAAACATAATCACATTAACTTAAAATTATTCTTATTATTGGTGGATATCTAGATACCTACTAATAATAGTGATTTCACTTTGATCATTACACTAGGATACCCTGTGCTGTAGAGACCAAAATGCAGTAGTATTTATAATTTAAGGTCAAGGTTGCAAGGTCTCCGTGGTTGTAGGTAACTAGAGGATTCGATCCCGGTCTTTATTTTCAATCCCGGGATTTCGGGATTGGTGAAACGCGATCCCGGGATCCCGGGATAATCCCGGGATCGTAGACGAAGTAAGAATATCAAAGTAATATATGAAAATCAGCTTCCATTTACTTTCAAAAACAAAGTAATAATCAATTAAAATCGCAAAAACTTATTTATTCAGTTAATTAAGGTGCAGAGGGGCAATTGTGGCAGGGGGATTATTATGGCACATGGTCATATTTTTGGTTCAGTAGCATTTACTCAAGAGAGACCTCTATGTTCGGGTAGAGCAACAACCGGTTAATTCAATCACCTATAGAAGGAATTGCTAGTTGCTACCGCGTTAACTGATCGATATACAGCATCATTTTGTCAGTCGACATTTTGAGTGCGCATGACACCTGTGACAAAGTCTTCAAATTTTACAGAATTTAGTGGTTTTCGCGGGTTTTTTGCTGATTTGACAAGGCAATTAATTATACTTGTTTTAAACTGGAAATTCTTTTAATGTAATTGTTTCGTTCCTAATCTTTGTTTTTCATAAGTTATTGAGCCTGGTATGATTGCCCCACAAAAGTGTGATCGGAGGTTATTTTTTCGGAGTTGGCTGCCCAAATTGCCCGACTGTTTTTATATGAAGTTGTAAAAAACCAGTGATGTCCACAGCATTGAAGTAAATGTCGATAAAAAAATTCAAGCTCGTGGCAACTGAGAAAAATACTGACACTTTAAGACATTATGTGATTGAAAATGTTTAATTTGTCTAAGTGTCCTCTATCTGAATACTTATATTCAGTTAGTATAATGAAGTATGCTTTGACTACCTACCTAAATAAGTAAATTAATGGAAAAAAAACTTGTTGTTTTTACTTAACATGAAAACAATAATTCTTTCCTTCGTACTTTCAAAAACTCATATAATTAATAACCACTTCTTTTACTGAGTTCGTTATTATCGATGTCGATAGTCAGAGCCTCAACACTAGCATATATGGGAGACTAAAAAGTGGTGCCCGAATTACCCCGCGTGAAAAAATAAAAAATCTTTTAAATCTTTTTTCTAGAAACTTAACCCTCTCAGGAGTTTAGAAGACTCAAATTTGGATTTACTGACTTGTCCAGTTTGTAAAGCTTCTAGTTTTACTATTATAGCATCATAGGATCAAATAATATTACCACCTGCCAGAAAAGCCCCGCTGAGTGGCAATTCGGGCATTTTCCAGTTTTTTGTCCAATTAGTTATATAGTTCACCATTAATTTCAGCATTTTCTTATATATGAACACTATTAAGAAGAAGTCGGATTTGCCAGAATTCACGAAACTCAATCACGGAGAATACAACGATTGTTTAAAATTTTGACTGATTTCTTTTATACAGAATTGCCCCTCTGCACCTTAAACAAAAATTTAAAAAAAATATTTTTTTTTAAATTTACTTTTCCTCGGTAGATACGTACAAAATACTAATTTAATTAACCACATAATGGTAACGTTATCGGCAGTGATCGGATATTCGGGCGCTTATGTAGCTTAACTTTGAGCGACGACACAACGTGAGCTATTAAAACCAAACAACTCTAAATCTTTTTAGGGAATTCATATAAATTCCGAAGAATCCCAAAATATCGAGTGTTATTTATTTTCGCTTTTTATGACGCGATTTTCACTTAAATGGATATTTCCGGAGCAGTAATGATTTTTATTTACGAAATTCCAAAAAAAATCGTATATTATGTCTTTAGTGAAATACGCAATAGAATAAAAGTGTCTTTTATTATTTTAGACATTTCTGGAAGTTTAGGATTAGTGGTAATTCATCAGGATTCCTGAAAAAGTTGGTTTTAAAAGCTCCTTTTTGTATCTGTCTGTGCCCCTTTCGGTTGCTTATTTACCTTTGCTTATCTAATCCCTAGTAAAAACAAAGTTTCATGATCATTAAACGTATTGTTGTAACTAAAAAGCAAATCGTGATTATCGACAAAAAATATTTTAGATGAATTTTGACCACGATGCGACCGAGGATGCGATTGATTACTTGTTTAAGGGGTGCTTTTTTGTGAACAGTTACATGGTATTTTAAATGGTATTATTTGTAAATAAAAAGTGCGTATTCTGATAACAAAACGCAGGAATAATAATTCCTGTTTTTATTAATCATAATTTAAAAATAAAACTAAAGCCATGTCAACCGACATGATCAGATTTTTGTTATTTTTAATGGAGCCGATAAGCAATTGGTATAATTTTAAGTTTATAATATTGTGTTGTGTTTCTTAAATTAACGCGCTTTTTTATTATTTTTAACGATTATTATAGTATTTTTCTCAATCCCGAAAATCCCGGGATTTGGAAAAAATAATCCCGAAATTTTCGGGATCAAAATGGGCCGGGATCCCGGGATCCCGAATCCCGGGATCCCGGAATCGAATCCTCTATAGGTAACGTAACATAAATAAACTAAAGAGCTCATGTTCTAAATATTTCTTTGTGAATCGCGTCATTGTTTACAAAAAGTACCTGCCTGTCTTGCGACTTGAAACTTTGGAAGTGTTTTATGATAACGCTTTTGTATAGGTGCTCTTGATTCCTTTAGCTCAGCTGAAGTGGCTCAAATAATTTCAATTTTCAAGAGCTCCCTCCAAAAAGTTAAGTACCTCATTGGTTCCTGATAGATGCACTGCGTTTCGTTTCAATTGACTAAGATTTTTTCAAAAAGTAAGTTCGCCAAACCAAATAATTTTTATTTCCATTTCATCTCATCAATTATGCCGTAGAATTTAAATACGAGACTCAAATAATCAAAAATTAATTATAATAAGCCTCTACACGTAGTAAATAATAAAAAAGCTTTTCTTGAATAAAATGAAGTTTTGCATAAACCGGAACGTAATTGAGACGAGCAAAATAAGCTAATGACACATTTGACGTTTACTATAGAAAACCATAGACTAAGCGGGGTATTTAGCGATCGATCGAATAGAAAAGGCGATCGCTACGCGTAGGTTACTTTGTCTACCAATCGAACTTCGCTATCGTATGAGCGATGGCGATTATAGAAATGGAATCGCTTCATAGCGAATGCCGCTTGGCTAAGGCTACAGGTCTATATGAATTATGTTTACTTACAAATTAAACACTCTTATTATTTTAATGAAAACGATAAGATAATGAAGGCCAACATGTTAAGGCTCATTTGATCCAAAGTTGATTGTTATATTAATTAAAAATCCACAACTTGCATAAATCCCAAACTTTCGTTTCTGTTGCCATCACGTGACTCGTTCATTCCCACAAAAAAAACTTCCTGATTTCAGCTTTTAGCCAGCGATGAAAGTTTCAGTGAGGATTAATTAATCAAGTTTAACGTATCGGTGAGGCTGACCTCGCTCGGCTTTTTAGGGTTCCGTCAATTAACACGACCAAGCTGGATCATCATCATTATCTTTTCACCTTGAACAATACGTTAAAGATCTTTTCCTGATTGATTTTGTCTTTAGTAACTAAAAATACAATAACTACTTAGTCAATGTTTCATTCGGAAAATAGAGGATGGTTTTACAGTTTGTAACTTTAAAAAACTTGTATCACTCAATGACAAGAACGAAAATGGGCGAGTCAAATTGCACCCCCCCTTTTAGGTTTAAGGTTTTTGAATAAAGAATCATCTATCTATCTTTAGTTTTAATAGAGGAACTACGCAATAGAATGCATGTTTGGATATTTGTTACTTTTTCACGCAAGAACTACTGAATGGATCGGGCTGAAATTTTGAATAGATGTAAGTAGTTCTAGTTTTCATAGAAACAAAAAGCTGCGGGCTACAATGATATACATTCAGTCAAAAAAGTATCGGGAATGGATGATTTGTTTATGGTTCCAAATTCAAATTTTTGTTTTTTTTGTTGTTGTTAGGTTGGCACAACTGTTTGCCATTTTGGCGCGGAGTTTGAGTTGCATCTGTTATTTATATTAAATACAGTGCTGTTTTTAGTTACATCATATCTAGTGTGTATTGCGAATTTCACAATGGACAAAAACATCGAACAAAGAGTTTGTCTTAAGTTTCGCATCGCCAATGGAATTTCGTGTTCGGAGTCACTGAAAATGTTACAGAAGGCTTTCGGTGAATCGACTTTATCAAAAACACGTGCTTATGAGTGGTACAAAGCGTTCAAAAGCGGTCGAGATGTGATGGAAGATTTGCCTCGCTCTGGTAGGCCATCAACGTCTGCAATTGAAGTTAACATCGCAAAAGTGAAGGAAACAGTGACTGAAAATCCTCATTCAACTTTGCGAGAGATAGCCGCCGAACTTTCTGTATCTCACGAGTCGATCCGTACCATTTTAAATAATCACTTGGGTATGAAACATGTTGCCGCTCGACTAGTCCCAAAAGACCTGAATTTTCTCCAAAAACTCAATCGCATGAGAGTCGCTGAGGACATGCTAGAACGAGTCAATTCCGACCCAACATTCATGAAACGCATTATTACTGGTGACGAGACGTGGGTTTATGAGTTTGACATGCAAACTAGTCAACAAGCTTCGGAGTGGCGCCTTCCAACAATCGGTACAAGACATAAAGGAGAATTCGCGGCGAGAACTGAACTCAATTCCGGAAACAGCGTTTAAAAAATGTTTTGATGATTGGATAATTCGTTGGCGTAAGTGTATCGTTTCTGAAGGAGCATACTTTGAAGGTGATAAAATAAATTTGGATGAATAACAAACATTTTGTGTATTATTGATCTTTTCCCGGTACTTTCTTGACAGAGTAGTATTTCGGAAGAAATGAGTCTTATGAATCTTCGTAGAGAACTAATATGTCTGTTTTTGTTAAGTCTACTTAATTATTCTTCTTTGTTGTTATTTACCTTTTTTCTAAGCTCACTTACTAACAACTTTAATCAACGAAAGTTGAGACTCGAATTACTGTAGAATACTCAAAGTGCCAACCTAATGAAAACTCTCGCTTGGCCGACCTTTTTCGTAATTTTCTCACTTTCATGTTGGTAATAAAAAGGAACTTTGGAAAGTACGAGTTTTATTTGAAGAGGGTTACTTATGATTTATGGAGATTTGTGCTTAGCAGGATCGAAATATTACACACTCGACACAAAATGTCACCAACTCACTCGCTGTCAAAACATTGCAAGATACTCAATCTAAATAAATAAACTTTTTATATATCACTACATAGTATAAAACAAAGTCGCTTTTTCTGACCTTTTTCCCTATGTCCCTTTGACTGCTTAAATCTTTAAAATTACACAACGGATTTTAATGCAGTTTTTTTTTAATTGATAGAGTGATTCAAGAGGAAAGTTTATACGTATAATAAAACTGTGCGAAGCCGGGGCGGGTCGCTGGTTAATGAGTATAAATTTAATCAATTAGGTTGACATAATGACATAGGGACAGAGAAAGAGACTTTATTTTATACTATGTAGTGATGGATATAACATATTAAAAAAAAAATCCTTATTATCAGTTCCATATTATATCCTATTATAATTTCCTTATTATAAATGCGAAAGTTTGTTAGGAGCTTTGTTACTGTTTCACATAAAACTGACGAACAGATCGGGCTGAAATTTAAAATATCCTTAGATCTAGCCCTGGAATAAAACATAGGCTTTTCATCCCATAAATCAATTTCTATTTGAGAGAAATAGCCTTGAAACGTTTTCATAGAAAAAACGCGTGCGAAGCCGCGGGCAGATAGTATACATAAATAATATAATGTGCTTATAACTTTAGGCCAAGCCGAAAATATAAGCGCATATAGGCGATTCAATTAATCTTATATTCGTCGCTTGAAGGTACCCATAGCACCAGCTGTGCTATTACGCTAAAACCGCCCATCCAAATTGATATTCTTGCGCCATTTCAATGGCCATCGCGCGTGCCATAAAAAGGGCTTTCTTAGGTCAGTTTTGAAAAAAAAATTACTTATGAAACAAAACTGACATAAGAAAGCCCTTTTAATGGCCTTCGTAATTTGAAATCGTATGGAAAGGACGCGCGCGATGGCCATTGAAATGGTGCAAGAATATCAATTTGGATGGGCGGTTTTAGCGTAATAGCACGGCAGCTCTGCTATGCCAGGGGCTAGATGGTGATAGATGCTTCAAATTTGTTTTGCTTAATTTATTCAGTTCTAGCACAAGCATCGAAAATGAATTTTGTGACGCTTTCGACTCAAATAGACATTACTATCTACACCCACGGCTTTTCTTGCGTGAAAATTGAGAAAAATTGCCTATGCTTACAGGCCGAGAACTACGTCCTTTCCAATGTTCAACCTCATACGTTTAGTAGTCTAGTGTCAAGAGGCAACAAACATCCAGCCATTCAAACATTTGAATTTATAATATTAGTATAATTTTATTATTCACTTACAGGAAAAAACGAAGAAAGCAAATGTAGGACACAATCTCGAGATAAGCAATAAAAATGTGCGTCAACTTTTATTACATTCCTTCAAGTAGAAGCCAATTTAGGAGATCCTCTTGATTCAAATGAAGGCCGTGGAAATTCGCAATGGATACATTTTCTGAAAATTTCATGTCTGATGTCGAAAGTTTAAACATTTTTAATAGGTAGGTTAAAATATAATACCTTTTTTTTTTAATTTTAATACGACGACCGATGAGGCTCAGTGGGCGAAGGTCCGCCTGCGACGACGCTGGAGTTTGCGGGTTCGATTCTCGCCTCGGAACAAATTTGTGTACGATCTGCAGAAATTTGATCCGTTGGTCTGGGTGTTTTCTATTTATAATAAAAAATATCTATTTATATAATGTATTAAATATATCAGATAACTAGTACCCATAAGCTTCGAGTAGCTTACTTTGGGGCTAGATGGTGCTGTGTGGATTGCTCAGCATTATTTATTTATTTATATATTGTGATGACAAAGATTTATTTTGTTTGTACTTACTTATTTTGTACTTTGTAACGGTCAAGTCAAAAGTAGGTAGAACTCAAAAGAGATTCGTTAACGTTCGTATAACGAGTATAAATCTTTTTAATGTGGTTGGGTGAGTCTTCGCGACCACGGCCGGGCTAATTAACTGTTTTCGGCCCTTTTAGGGTAGTTTTTAGGGTTCCGTTACCAAAGGGTAGAATGGAACCCTTTTACTGAGTCCCTGTGTCATAATCATTACATCACAGGTTATAGATAGATAGATAATCATTTTATTTGTTTCGTTACCTTTTTACAAACTTCTAAATACAAAATTCTAAATACGGCTGAAATTTAATATTGTTTTAGGGCTGGATAAACAAATTACAAGTTTATTTCCAATTAAATGCGTGCGATAGATTAAGCATGGTTTTTCTCAACAGTGCATAAGATAAAATCTTTGCAAGAAGGCCTATTTCTCCCTGTATTATTATATGAAAGGCTAAAAGACAAATGCTTGACCAGATGTCGCTCAGTTCCAGACCGACAATAGTATGTAAGAAGCTTAGTTAAGTTTAAGTTATGTTGACAGCTTTTAAGTTATGTTGACAGCTTTTAAGTTATGTTGACAGCTATAAATATTGATGATAAATATTTTTTTACGTTAGAATCGAATCGAAGTAAAAAACGTCAAACACATTTAAACGTTTTCTAGAGTGAATATTCGACGGAACCAAAGCAAGTAATAAATAATTAAATAACTTACCAGCTACCATCACGTATTTTTCATTTTCTCCCCCGACAAGTGAAATAAGTTAACTCAGATTAGCTTTCGCAAAAATACATACTTAGCAAAGAAATGGAATGAGTTTGTGAAAAAATCTTGTTTGCAACTTTCTACCAATCTGTATTACAAATCTAAGTAAATATACAAGCACAGATTTAAAATATACAACGAACTTTTTGACATTTTGATGAACTCTCTGTTGCAACTTTCTTGTTATCTGTATTTACGTATCGATTATATCCTAAAAAAACACGCAAACACAGGGTATAAATCTATGACGAAAATTTTGACCTATTTGTATATTCATGAGACTCGCGACTCTTGCCACCTTATTTATGTCTATCTTGCTCTTTTGTATAGAAATATATCTTCTTCCAACGCAAATAAGGTTCAAATTGAACCCGTTTAATTAATGAACGAAGAATTAATTAGGTATGAATGTATTCGTCAAAATCGAATACTTTTTTATGGTTTCTCGTCTCTATATTTTATGTGGATTTCTGCTAGATTTTTGAAACCCACCTTTCCGCGAGACACGATGTCACAAAGGTTGCCAGAGTGTTTCAAGTTTGAGTCGCCATTTTTTTGCCTTTTTTCAAATCCGCAGTAACACTCAAAAACCAATTTAGTTTGCTGACAGAGTCCATATTTGATTCGAGTCGCGTATTTCTCACGGCGATTGGATTCAATAGTTCATTACTTACGTCAGGTGACGGTAATAGGGTACTCGCTTAAAAGCAACCATACGGCTAGAACTACCACACCCAACCATTGCTACAACCAAGACTATTTGACGAATAAGGTGAAACATCATCACTTGCAAAGACTTGTATGCTATCATCCTTCTTACACTAACAAGGGTAATTTTTCGTACCTAATGACCACGCAGGGCAGGAATTTGTGTGTAGTAGTAAAATAAATGTATATTCTTTCTTTATTAGTTGATTATAGCGATTATTCATGTTTATGTATGTTGATTATTCATGCATTTTGTTTCTGTTGTATGTTTTTACTGTAATTTTTTCCACTTATAACAATTATTCTTTTTCATACAACAAGTTCCAAAGTCCGATCCTTTCAACTCTCTCGGCACGTTCATCTCGGAAAAATGGGCGTTCGGCTTAAGCCAGCACCCGATCAGCATATTTATTAGCTTTTTGCCCTTAAACAAAGGGATTAGTTGATGAGCATTAAGGTAATAAGGTAGTAGCATCAATACGGCTTATAGCCCGTACCACAAATTCAGTAATATTACTTTCCTTTTCAATATAGCAGCTTAATAGCACAGTAAGCTATGATATCTGCGTACCTTTCGTATACGCTTAATATGTTTGTATGTGTTGATCTAGGTTCCTATAATTATTATAAAACTGATTATTTTCTGACGGTTCTGTATTCAATTGCAACGTCGATGATGGTACTAGGTTAGCCGTGAGGCTAACGGCACAGCTACGTTAGAATTACCATGAAATGCCAATAAAACTACATATGCATTAAAAGAAAGCTAAAGATATTAGTACGAGTGAATTTTGGAAATACCTTTGCTTTACGGAGTTATACAGGGTTATAGGTGTTTAATGATTAACCTCGAAAAGGCCACTTGGGTAGATCAAGACTAACAACTTTTGTTCTACGATTTTTTCTAATTCAATGATTTTTTTTCCTATACAAAAAAAAAATATTATTAGCAAATCTCCAGTTCTAATCTTCTTAGCTCTATCTAGGCGTCGCAGATTGAGACATATCGGTTTGGTACATGACCTATATGTCGTAAACATAATCTAGTAGGGAAAGAAAGGGGTTGCGGTGAGGCGAGCGGGGTTTGAAAGAAATTCCCGCCAAAACTAAAAAAAATTAAAACTTGAAGTCGTTTTGGCAAAAGTCATAGAATAAAAGTTGTTAGTCTTGATTCACCCAAGTCGCCTTTAAGAGGTTAATCATTAGATACCTATAACCCTGTATGATAAAATAAGTGGGGGCGCCACTTTAGGTGCTGTTTGCGCCTTAATTATATTTTACTAAGAGTATAAAATAGCAGTCTAGCAGCATTTAAAAAAGCGTGCGGGTGGCTCGTACTAGACTAGTGCGAAGATGACCAATGTGTAATAATAATATGAGACGAAATTAAAATTTTCGATGTAAAAAAACCAATTGACATGTCCCTGGGCCGTATGGATGCCGCATTCTGATCACGTACTTGACGGAATATCGGAAGATCAGGAGCGTAGCACATTTTCTCGAACTGTTGCACTCATTTGCTCAGACGTTCTTTATGGTCGAAGAAAGATTACTAGATGACACAGAAAAGCTATAATAATGCTGAGCGTCTGCATGGGATCGAACCGACCCGAAAGACCGTGGAGTATCTGGCACAGTGCACCGGCATTGCCATACAGCGTGGCAATCCACCTACCGTATTGGGGACGCTTCCGACTAGTTGAGCTACCTCCTGACTGTTTGCAACCCTCTGTAGTTAGCATTTGATATTAATTTATGAGTAGATTTTTGTAAAGTTACTTAACTTTAGCATTAGATGAATATTTGCTTCTTCTTCACGATACAAATACAAAACTAATCGAGCTGAAATTTACATAGATGGAGGCCTGAAACAATACATTAGGTTATAAAAGAGCTCAAGAGGGATGGGTAAAAAGTTTAAATATGCTCGTATATTACTTTTTGTAGCGTTTATAGCGATAATGATCACAGAATAATCATGCGATTGAAGCCAAACTCATTAGATGCTTAGTCTAAGTCTCCATATTTTTGCTCCCACGCGGCTTTGCTGGATGAACGTATGACACTTAACATGAGACAGAACAAGTCAGGCTTGGATTTGAGTAAAGAATAAGCCATTATATCTTTGAAAGCTTCGTGAGAGTTAACATGTGCCCCATCCGCGTATAAGTTACTTGGTATGATAGCTTATTGTCACTGTCTCTTTCATTTATTCGTTTGCATGAATTAATTGACACAGTATGTTATATTTTTGTGTTTTTTACAAAACTTGCAACTTCATTATTCACGTATTATTAGGAACAAATGCTATTAGTAAGATCTTGATTAAATTTATATGGACTGCAGGACAAGCAGCACTAGTTTCCAAACAAAAATCATTTAAAAAACATGATGACACTAATACAGTCAAATTGAAAATCTTGTTGCTTTTTATAGTCGAGTACCCATAACACAAGCTCTGCTTAGCTTGGGACTAGATGATGCTGTGTAGACTGTCCGGAATTATTTATAATTTAATATTTACAATACAAAAGTCGCGTGTCCAACCAAATATTGTCTGGAAGAAATCTCTTAGACATAAGAACGCCTTGGCACTGTTTTTTTATTGATACTACAGAAGACCAGTGTTTTCACACTTGTTTTACTGAATAAAAACTTTTGTACCTACTTATAAGTTGGTATTTCATTTGTTTTTTATTTAGAAACGAGTATTGATGATCATTCAATTTTGATTTACTTCGTTTATAAATAAAACCGTACCTAACCAAACATTAATTCGAATTCCTTTCAACCTTCGGGACCCAATTTATTTTCTGATTACTCCGCATTTGAATCTCGCTCCTTTAAAAGTTTTATCTTATATTATAACTCGCTTCTGACCGCGGATTTGCTTGATTGGTTTTGTTATCTGGCTTAAAAGTACATACGAGTCAGCTGTTGAATATAGGCCTCGCATAAGACAGCTGCCTGTATAAAAGGCATTGAAAAGAAAACATCCAATTTTACGTATTTTTATGTACATAAAATGATTATTTTCTTCTGTTACAACTCCGTATTTAAACAATGATATAATTTAAAGCATTTTAATAAACCTAAATCAAATATCTGAATTTTTATACTATTTTATAAGTGTTACGGGATAAATAGTGACCTCGGGGTTGTCCTCTATAAAAATACACATTATAAATCAATAACCACTGGTCCGATCTTAATCAAATTTAAATAGGACAAGGTTTAATAAATATAGTAATATAATAAACAAGTTTTTATGAGAAATTATAAAAACTTGTTTACCTAAAAAAATAAGAATTTAGTGAAAATTAGAACGTCGTCCTTTTTTGAAATCATTTGTTTAATTTTAACTTTCGATTTTTTTATTTATCTTGATAGATCATTTATTTGATTCACAAAACATAGAGAGAAAACTATAAAAAACCAACATATTTATAACAAAATAATTGACGCCCTTACAAACTTTCATGTTTTTAAAATAAGATTATTAAGGAACGATGTAATGAAAACTAAAATTCTTAGAAGTATAGTAAAGTAAAGTAAAGTAAAGTTTATTTAAATTTTAGGATAAAAACATTCAGGGTTACACTAACAATTTTACAGCTTATTTTGAAACATATTTTGATCTGTTGGTACCCGTGGTCGAGTGACTGTCTTCCGTACTAGTTTAGCACTGTATTACGGTAAGAAGTCGTAAGTATGTATCTAAAAACACATATTGGCTGTACCTTAGTACCTACCCACTTGCTCTTAGCCGCTTATATTATTGCTGTCAATATGAGCCAAAATGGATCAGTCTCAGCTCTGTTTTACTCCGTTTGTAAGGGAATTACACAAACAATGTCCCCACGTAGCTAGAAAGACGTAATTCTGTTATTTCACACAAAATAATACTGATAGCAGTTTCGGGTACAATGAGCCTAATTCGTATCTTTTGAAAAGGTCGGAGGATCCGTGTAAGGGCAGCCACAGAAAGTCTGCCCATTACAATGATAAATTGTTTTTATACAGACTTCTGAATAAACCAGGGCGGTAACAAGAATTATTTGGAATTTTATGTCAAACATAAATCTAAAAGGTGGATATTTTTACCTGCGAAGAAGAAGATAGGAGATCTACTGTCGTAAAATGAAGTAGTGAATCACATTTTACAATAAATAAGTGCGAAAATATTTTAAACAAAAACCGAATTCAGTACCTATTTAAACCTGTTTAAAGGGGGGTTTACACGGGTGACTAAAGCCGCACGATTTATGCCGCGCGGCGTAAATCGACCATCTAAATGGCAATTCGGCTAAGTCGCAAGTGACAAAAGCCGCAAGCCCCAAACTTGGGTAGCATCCGACTAAGGTCGCGCGGCGACCGGCCGCATGCGACTTGTGACTAAAATCGACCGTGTAAATGATCAGTTGCAGGCGATCGCCTACGGCATGAAGGTGTTTTGCGCACGCACGTGTGTTTATTTACACATTTTGTGCCGTAACAAACGGCTAATCTGCTCAACATTTTCGATGGAAATGACCGAGCCGCATGCAATTTTAGTAACCTTTGTAAATGGGCTAGCGATGCGGCTTGGTGAGGCAATTTGTGAAGCGACTCGCCGCACGACGAAAATCGACCCGTGTAAATACCCCATAAGTGTGTCCAAGGTTTCAATTTTTAAACATACAACGCAAAAGAAAAACATACCTAAACTAACACAGCAAAAATGTTTCCAAAAAACTAAAATCAGTGTCGTAGCAGGCGTCGTAGCAATCTCGTAGCAGCAGCTACGCGGTGCTACGCAGTGCTACAAAATGTTTTATAATCTTGTCATTATTTTTATTGAATATTGAAATAAATAAAAAATGCTGAACACACAGTAGCTCAAGCTAAGCAGAGTTCCTTATGGGTACCAGGTAATATTCTATACTTGGATATCTGCAGATCATACAAACATTAGTCCAAAGGTAATCGAAGCCGCATCCAACTGCTGTCGCATTTCGACAGTCGCACTACAAAGGTCGTAAAAACCTTTTCTTTTTGTCTTGATAGCCGTGCCTTGAACTTTTGTAGCTAGCTCTCTTTATTATTTCTACTTATTACATTCGCTTTATTTTATTGGCTTCTAAGTATGTATTTTATTTTTTCTTCACGATTCATTCACTTTATCTAAAGAGCATTACTTATATCGATGTTGACGATTCAAGTGCTTAGTGGTAGAATCGAGTCAGCATTAATCGGATTTCAATAAGCTGAAATCGATTGACCGTTTATCATTTGGCCCTTCAGCGGGGAATTACCATTACGAAAATGGTCGATTAGGTGCTTTTGGGATACCCTTTTACTGATTAAGCTAATATTATTTGATATTTTACTAAAACTAGAAATCGACATCAAATATAAACTAATAAATAAACAAACTGTTAAAAATAACTGTAATAAACTGTTTTTAATGTTTTATGGAATAAATAATAAGCAGTCGAGAATATTTTTTTGTGGGACCACTTTGAAATCATACATATAGTTATCAATTAAAAATACATTTATAATTGAACAATGTTTGGCGAAGATATCGAGTAACATACGCCTTCCTATTTCTTTTGTTTTTGTCAGTAGCGATAGCCATTGGTTTTTATCTAGTGAAATGAAAGAAAATACAAAAATATTACTTTATTTGTAGTTTTAATACAAATCTTGTTTTCACACAAAACCTCAATACAACAAACGAAATTTTTATTGACCATTTCTTACTATCGTTAACTTTAATCTAATGTTACTGTATCTCAGTTCGTTCTCAGTTCAGATCTCGTGAGAGAATAGACCAGTATGGGCACATGATTAGATAATGGAACTACTCATGTGGTATGGGTGTATATGAGAATATAAACGGAAACCAGAGTAATATCTCACTAAGATCACAGGCATGAATAGAGGTATTAGTACGGACGCGCAAACTCGGAATTTCAGAATCTGTTATGCATTTAGTTTGTGTTCCCGAATACATTCCACATTTGTAAAGGCCTTGTATTCACATTGCATCATTGCTGTGGTAGGAACCTCAAATATTCGGACGTTATCAAATATTTAGAGTAGGTAAAATAGCAGGCTATGCCGTGAACAATTTACGTGTTTTGTTTTTCATTATTATAAGGAATGTAAGCGGGGTTCAAAAAGATGGTTATGAAAACACTATTGCTTCTATTTCGCTCAACGAATTATTCAACGCGGTAATGCTGTCCGGAATTATTTATTTATTTTATTTATTTATTCTGGACTCTTTACCTTCTGGTGACAGCTTAGATTTTTAAGAGTTTGTTATAAGTGTAAACACCAGTATTAGTTATTCGTTTTATTTTTGTTTTAGTTAAAAAATCGAATGTAAAGTGCTTTATTTTATTTAGACCTTGGACTCGTCATAAAATACATGTTATAAAAAATAAAATTAAGAAATAAAATGCTCACTTTGATTTTTGTTTACTTAAATTTTTTTAAGGTAAAGTAAAG
Organism: Eupithecia centaureata; assembly: GCA_944547425.1. Taxonomy (NCBI): domain Eukaryota; kingdom Metazoa; phylum Arthropoda; class Insecta; order Lepidoptera; family Geometridae; genus Eupithecia; species Eupithecia centaureata. The sequence goes on from OX155679.1 coordinate 3,451,566, forward strand.
ATGCGAACCTTTACCTTGTTAGGTTTTTAGTTTTAGAGTTGGAGCAAAATGTCCCTAGCATTTTAAAAATAAAAATAATACCTACAAAATAAGTACGGGTGTATAGTAGCAATATATGAATGTTTGTCACGCCAATTGCGAGCCAAGACATCAATAAGTTCATAAAGAATATATTTACTTAGACACCTTTCCCTTTCTAGTATAACATAATTACCCCTGCCTTTGTATGTTTCTATCAGGCCGATGCTCCAACATCAACACATAATAAAGTTGCGTTACAGCACTAATCACATTAACTACCTCTTATGTACACAAACGGTACGCTTATGCGATACAGAAGGTCCACTTTTGGGAGAAATTTCTAATAAATTTAGTGGTCGAGGATCTCAAGAGGCGCAAATATGCAGGTCTCGACAGAACCTACGCATTTGCTCCCCTTGGATTCGAGACCCTAGGTCCGTGGAGTACCGAGGCTCTCCGGGTTTTTAAAAAAATATCTGAGCGTCTGGTCGATGCGACGCGTGACCCGAGAGCTGGTGAATATCTGGCTCAGCGCATCAGCATTGCCATAGAGCGTGGTAATGCAGCCAGTGTCTTGGGGACGCTTCCGACTGGTATTGACATGGATCAATTGAGCTACCTTTAGACTGTTTGCAACCGTCTGCAGTTAGCTCAATGGTTTCAATTGTAAATACTAGTTGTAATTTTTCTATTCCTTTGCTTGTAATTTTCGTTGTTAATAAAGATAATTTATAAACTTAGTTGAAGGTACATATTGTTCTGTAATAAAATAATAAAAACTAACTTACTAGATTAGATTTTTAACCCCATTTTACGGGTAGTTTCACTAAGTCCTGAAATATATACATATACATTACAAATACACACATTTTTCATCTTCAGTATTTTGAATGAGTTTCAATTCAACGCTGTAAAAGTTACTATACAAACTTTGACACCCCATTTTACCCCTGTTAAGGATAGCTTCGAAAAATCCATTAATTTTATGCTTATTTGTTTTTATGATAATCTGACAGTTTCAATAAAATTGCGCAACGCATCAAAAAGTTTCATACAACATTTTCAACCATTTTCACCTATTATTTCACACAAAGCATCGAATTTTGAGAATTGTTGTAGGTGATTTTGCTTGAAAAAGAAGCTTCTTTCCAAATTTCAGCTTTCCAGCTTTAATTAACGGTTTGGGCTCTACAATGATGAATCAGTCAGATAAACTTCTTTTTCACATAATAGTATCGGAAAGTAATACAAAATACCGTCACGCAAACAAGCGATTCACCATTCTTACTAGTCCTTACTCCTTTAATAATATTATAGACGAAAAGGTCATTCGGATGTTTGATACTCTTTCAAATAAAAGCTATTGAATGGATCTGCCTGAAATTTTAATTAGACTACGTCTATCAACTTCTAGCCTTGGATTTAGGCTACTTTTCATCGCATAAATCAGTTGTCATGGGATATAAATAGATAGATAGCTAGAAAACACTTTATTGAAATTTATACTAACTTAAGCTACAATTGGCGGTCTTATCGCTCAAGAGCTCAATAGACTTGAAACATTTCGATAGAAACAAGGCGTGTAAAGCCGCCGGCAGATACTACATAGTTATTTAGAACTGTGATGTGAATAATGTATGGATCGGTATCCATCGGAAGTGAACATTCTGCATTGTGACACAATTTTACACGATTTATTCTGTGCCTACGCCCACCGTACGTTTCTTACGGCTCGTTCAATCACAACTCCCAAGTTTCGAAACTTACCGTCTCTTCATGGATATTATACGTTCTAGTTTGTAAGTAGGTAACAACTTGGCTTAAATAACTTTACCTTGAAGTGATTAAATAAGTTTTTACGTGACAGCATTGAGGCAAAGACTCGGTAAAAGTGACTCAACAAAGCCAAGTTTGTCAGAAGTGACATTTTGTTAAAGTTTCGGTGATATTGTGTGGGTTCTTTATCACAAACCTTGTTCAAATTACCTTTAAATACCGACCTAAGTCACTTTAACAATCCTACTAATATTATAAACGCGAAAGTTTGCAAGTATGGATGGATAGATGGATGGATAGATGGATGGATAGATGGACGGGTAGACGGATGGATGGATGGATAGATGGATGGATAGATGGATGGATGGATGTTTGTTACTATTTCACGCTAAAACTACACACACACACACACACACACTGGCACCGAGATTAATTATAGTTTCGAATAATACAAAGGCTATATTTTATCCCGGAATTCCCACGGAAACGGAAATTACGCGGGTGAAACCGCGGGTCGCTGCTAGTTTATTATATAGGTAGATCCTAACAGCGCGTTTATAATATGACTGTACCATTTTCCTTGCTTGGATTCATTTGAGCGGTATTTTTTCGGAGATAATAAACAAATACCTAGATATTAACTTTTAGAATAATAAAGGAATATATATCTAGAAGAGGGAGATAAGAGGATTGTCGATGGGATATGATTAACCATTATTATATGAGTCCTTTGTTAAACTCATTATTTTTGTACCTTTTATAAGTATACTAACGACCCGCCCCGGCTTCGCACGGTTTTGTTATAAGTATGTAAACCTTCCTCTTCAATCACTTTATCTATTAAAAAAACCGCATCAAAATCCGTCGCGTAGTTTTTAAGATTTAAGCATTCAAAGGGACATAAAGACATAGGGACAGAAAAAGCGACTTTGTTTTATAGTATGTAGTGATAATTGAAAAACCTTCAAAAGATTTTTTAAATTGTATTAATCCACAATATCATTACCTATGTTAGTCCACCGCTGGACATAGACCAACGCCAATAAGCGACATAGCGTCCATCTAGCATCTGCCTGCAGTATTTCGAAGATCGTCATCCCACCTGGCCGGAGGGCGTCATACACTACGTTTGCCGAGTCGCACTGTCCACTCATGAATATATTTGCTCCTTCGGTTTTGGGTTTTCCGCGAGATATAGCCGGCCCATTTCCATTTCAGCTTACTAATTCTTTGAGCTGTGTCGTCGAAACTTCGATAGCCCATATCATCAAAATAGGTAACGATTGTGTACATACACTACAGGGTATAAATCAAGTCACTTGTCTGTCTCTCTTCTTTAAAACTACGAAACGGATTTTGATGCGTGTTTTTTTTATAGATAGAGTAATTCAAGATGAAGGGTTTGTATATACACCTGTGCGACGTTGGGGGGTTTCGTTTATTAAAGTTTTATTATTATAGCGACCCGCCCCGGCTTCGCACGGTTTTATTATACGTACTTGCGACCCGCCCCTGCTTCGCACGTATTTTATTATACGTATAAACCTTCCATCTGAATCACTCAATCAATTAAAAAAACCGCATCAAAATCCGTTGCGTGGTTTTAAAGATTTAAGCGTTCAAAGGGACATAGGGACAGAGAAAGCGACTTTCTTTTATACTATGTAGTGATAAACCTTCCTCTTGAATCACTCGTTATAAAATACCTTTTTCCGTAAAGAAAATTAGTATTATTTGAAACGTAACAACACAAATACCAGAATCACAGTTCAAAACAAATAAACAACCGACAAGATGTTATCTATGTTGAAATTGGTAACTACAATTATGAACAAAGCTACCGCAGCGATTTGAAAGTACACCTAGCGATAAGGAATCAACCGACAATTAACTAACTTTAATGTAATATTATTTAGTTAATAACTATGGGTTTACTGTGTTTGTCTTTCTATGAATTATTTAAATCATCATCATTGTCAGCCTATATTAGTCCACAGCTAGACATAGGCCTCCCCTAATGAGCGCCATAGCGCCCTGTCTTCAGTTTGCCGCATCCAGCATCTGCCAGCAGTCTTTTGCAGATCATCATCCCACCTGGCTGGAGGGCGTCCTACACTACGTTTGCCAAGTAGCGGTCTCCACTCAAGAGCACGTTTACCCCAACCGGTTGTCGGTTATTATTTAAATGTAGAATAATAATATATTCTGGACAATTTTCACACAGCTTCATCCAGCCTCAAGTTAAGCAGAGCTTTTCTTATAGGTATTAGAAGACTGATAAACTTTATATAATAAATTAGGTAAATAGATATAAGACAACACCCAGAACTCCGTCACAAATATTAGCAGATCGTTCAAACGTTTAATTTTGTCCTACGGCGGAATCGAACCCGCAACCTCCTACACATCCACAATCCACATCGGTTTTAAAAAATAAAATAACGAACGCAATTCACACAGCATCATCTAGCTTATCAGATCTTGTGTGATAACTGATATAGTACCTAAAACGAATGTGATTATAAAAATATATATGTAAATATTGATTTTAAATTTATTTAGCAACCTCTACATTATTAGCAACAGTAGCTAGCTCAACTGTTATTATTAAATTAGACCTAATTTGTTTATATTCCGAAACTGTATTGTTTTGTAAATAAAGTAACTCTTTACGTTATCAGTAAATAACGTAATTATACAATGAAACAACGAAAAATTACTAAAATGAAAGAAAAAAATAGGAGTCATGATTGAAACAATCGAGCTAACTGCATAAATAAGTCTAAATATACTTATCTCAATTGTTTCATCATCAGAAAAAAAAGTCTCTGTGCAGTTACTAGCTCAATTGATTCATATCAATACAATAGTATTTTTACATCAAATTCAAAAACAGAAGGAGAAAAACATACATATGAGGTTTAACATGTGTTAAGAACTTGGCTTTTTCGTTAGTGAAAATCTGCAAAAGCGAAAGTGGGACAAATCCATAAACTCTAACATTAGCGAGCTTGTGGACGGATAAATAAGGTTATTCACTATAGCCAGACCCCAACAAGTACAGGGTGTTTCATTCTCAAAGGATCGAACTAAGTGTAGTGTTCTGTGTATCAGAAAGAAATCTGATTTAATGAGCCTATATTGTGTATTAAAATAACAAAATATTTTTTTAAAGTTGTTCTAAAATTATGAAAATCTGTAAATCAATATCTTTATTTCTTTAAGCAAGTCAAATTTAAACTATAGGTACATAATTAAGTAATAAATGATAATAATGATAATTGTTTCCCCTTCGCTTCACTTTTTTGTCCTCAAGTGGAAGAAGCGAAATACCGTAATAGCGAAACCTACCTACTGTAACTTTAAAACTGCAAAAACGGAGTATAAATAAAATAATTCAATAACGCTGGATCAAATATTGAATATTTTAACACAAGAGGGATGCAATTCTGATATCATCTATTATTATAAAAAAAATTATACAACACTTGTTTAAGACGAAATGTTAAAAAAACATCCGAATTGTATATTCAACTTTAGCTTACTAATTTTTATCAGCTACCAATTTAAACACAGAAAAAATCCAATGCGTGCACGCACGCACATACATTACACAAACAAATAAAATCTCACCCTGAAGGCATAAACCGACTTCTGTCGATAAAATAGACTAATAGACCCTACTAGTATAGAACAGCCTGTACGTACAATGTACATTTATAGTTTGGACCTCGAAGTCAAAGTGGCTTAACAAACACGATGCTTTACTGTGCTAAGTGCTCCGGTCAAAGGGAACTAGTGTTTTTAATGAGGTCTATTGAACGTTTTAATAGAAACATAAATAGGTACTTAATCATTATACAATACTATCCTATTTGGATAGTCATGTCAACTTTTAGCCATATGGTATATATTTTTTTATACGGGCCACAATTAACTGAATTTGCCATGACATTTTTACTAAAAATGTAAAAAAGTAAAGTTTGTAAAACTTTACATTTTTAGTGTACTGGTAGAAACTAGTTTTAGCCGGTTTCCTTACCTACATTTTCCAACGTAGAAGGTTCGATTCCCGGCTCACCACAAATGTTTGAACGTTTTGTTATAATACTCCGAGTGGTTCTTATGTAAATAGGTATTTAAAAATAAGTACATAAATAATGCAGGACAATGCCAAAACATCATGATCTAGCCCAAGTTAAGCAGAGCTTATAATATGGGTACAAGATGACTGATAATTATACTTAAAAACAGTATTGTGAGTAGACAGTTAAGATCAATTGTTTCATTATTAGTTACTAGTTGAAACTTTTATCTTATCGTAATTCTTTGTGCGAATAATTTTGTCTTGATCCACTAGTAATTACTGCTTGGAGCTTCACTTCTTAAAAAAAAATAGATCTAGCATTCCCTTTTAAATATTTCGCATAATAACTTTACAATATCTTAAACATATTTGAAAATAACCTGTATAATTTATTAATATTTCAATCTTTAATGTAAAGATCCCGTGCCATACGCCATATTACACATGACATTTAGATTTCTTTTGATGTTACCAAGGACAAAAAATCTCTATGATACGTTACTTTTTGCAAAACGATCTCTATTTCCGATATCGAGGTTCATATTCCAGCTCCTTTGTGTTCTAGATAATGCCAATATGAACGTCTTATCTCTTGATCAAACATGCTCACTCTTTTATACTTATTACTAGACGAGAGACGAATAGCAAGAATTATTATGAAAATCTATCTTCTTCTCACGTTTTTTTATGCTTAGCACGTAATAGAATCAAAAGCTAAGTAGCCTTTGATTCATTTTATTACTATCTCGACCCGAGTCTCTTCAAGACGAGAGTGAATAGGTGTCTTCTAGACTTTCGTGAAAGATCTATATAAAGAAAGAAAATAAATAAATAAATAAAATCTTCGGCCACGTCGTTACTTACCATCAGGTGAGATTTTGGTCAAACGAAAGTCTATTGTTGATAAAAAAAACTGTACATTCTTTAAAATAATAACTTTCCGTCGTCGTTTTGAAAAACATACATCAGAGTGTCTGGTCGATGCGACGCCTGCCCTTCTAGCTGGTGAGTATCTGGCACAACGCATCAGCACTGCCATACAGTGTAGTAAGCGTCTTGGGAACGCTTCCAATTAGTATTGATATGGATCAGTTGAGCTACCCCTAGAGTGTTTTTAACCGTCTGCAGCACGCTAAATTGTTTCAATTGTAAATTTTAATTTGTTTCTATTCCTTGATTGTATTTTTCTGTAATACTTAAATATCACACGTTGAAACAATCGTATCCCAATGTGATCGCGCGTGGATTAAACCAAACTATTAAAGTAAACTCGAGTATCTATTTCACATAAATAACTCTGCACAAGCCTCATGGTGCGGGTTAGCAATTTCAAGTCGATGTTTATGTTGCGGCCACCTAATAGGCAGGCTGGGCTAAGACTTCATACACGGTTGTTTAGTTCAGGTCCAACCAATTGGGAACTTTAACTAAGTGTTAAAATCTATGGATTGGAAATATTTCGTTTCCATCAAATTACAATAAATTCTGAAACTCCGAGTCGGAGTCATTGATTTGTCCAAATTAATGACGAATAACAATGAAAGCACTCTAATTACCTATATTTAGAATTTTATTATACCTCTATTCAATGAAAAACCAAATAATCTTCACTTATTTCTACTATCGACAATATAGAGTCGACGTGTTAAATTGTGCCATCGTAGATCCCGATCAGAAGAACCGATTTGGATTAAATGTTTTTTTTAAGATATAGAGTGCCTCACAGTATTAGAAAAAAAAAATAGTGTAATGATAGATAATGTATGATTTCTACAGTTGTTAGATATTTTTCAAAAATAGGCACTTGAACATCTTGACCTATTTAAATGGCTCTGCGTGTAAGTCAATATTCGCGATGTGATTATTTATTGAAAAGTGGTCGCCCCAACCTACACACCATGTGTCCATAACTAAAGGCCTAGCACGATGCCCTAGATACGTCCAGCGATGTAGTTACTTTGATGCTAGTAAATGGTTTACAAATACAAACTGTGTTAGATTGCTGCAACGTGGTAACCGGTAGAATGGTAGTTCAGGTATTTACATTTTATAAACAGACTGATATTATTTTGTTGAAAATACCGAGATATGTATTAAGTAGACACATATAAAAGATAAAGATATATTTATTTGACCAAGAAACGGCACAGACATAAATAAGTAGGTAGATACTTTAGTACCTAGTAGGTTTTCCAGTTGGCACAATATACAAGTCTTGTAACTATCAGACATCTTTTCATAACACAAGCTCTGCTTGGTTATAGACTAGATGATGCTGAGTGGATTGTTCAGCATTATTTATTTATATATTTAAGTTCCAATCTCATTCCTCGCAGATCCACCTAAGACGCAAAAGGTTGCACAATCGATTCTTGCCTGTGGATTAATGTGTATTTTATATCTGGACATGTAATGTATAAGTTGAAAGGATATTTAAAACACAAGACTCTGCTCTTTTGGTTGAGTGCCAAAAGAGCATGCGATGTTATAAAAAAACACGAAAAACAAAGTGATCCTACAAATGTTCCTTTATACCTTATTGAGGTAACGAACCCTAGAAACAATCTTAATATAAACCTTGTATACCTTGCCTACCAACATAATTAGAACAAGTGACAAACATACATTCATTCTCTGCCAAAACTTATAATATCGAAGCTTTGTAAAGATCTTTGAATAACGTTGTACTCCTATTAGTGGAACGAATCTACTTTGAATAATTGATTTCTTTACGTAATCTGCAAGAAGTCAGGGTAAAATATTTAGAGGAAAATTGGCCAGTGAAAAGGATGCACTGCGAAACGGAAAATGGCAGACAGACAATTTTTGAAATGTCTTAAGATCTTAATTTTAATAAAGAAAATTTAAATGTTGGAAAAGGAGAAGGAGACTTTTACCTAGTAGTGGGACTAGACATAATAGGCTCCATTAAGTCATTTATAATGATATAAAATGCTCACCTAAAGGAAATATGATAAACTAGCTGCTCCCGTGGGAATTCCGGGATAAAATAAAGCCTATGTGTTATTCCAGACTATAATCTTTCTTTTTTTGCGTGAAAGAGTAACAAACATCCATCCATCCATACTGACAAACTTTCGCGTTTATAATATTAGTAGGATATATAACACGACATCTGGTCACAGTAGGCTGCTATATTTTTGTTGTCGTTTATTTTTCCGTGAACATGCAATTTCTAAACCATGGATCATTTGAATTTATAAACAATTGACTTTGCTTCTTCAATAAAATTATACACGTGATAAATGAGTTAAGTTGTATCTTACAATCATCCCGTTGTTATTCGGTTTATTTATTTCTTTTGGTAGTTTTCGGTGTGCGGTCTTCAGGTAGGAATAACGAAAGCTCCAAAAGGCTCGCTTTGACGTACCAAACTGAAAAATAAATTGATCCTGTGATTTACTCACTGAAAATAAACCCGAATTTGTTTGTTATTTGCTTTTTTCACTCATATTTGTGGATCTCTTTTTATAGAGCTATATTTTGTTACAAAGTTAGTTTTAGGATTTAGTTTCTTCTAATGTTTGTTTAAATTTTTGTAACCATTTGTTATCGGTTATTAAATAATGGTTTGCCTGCGAAAAGTCTTTTTTTTAATGTATGTATCGCAAAAACAATAAAAAAGGAGATACCAAGCAAAAAAATCCTCATAATAAAACATAATACATGAGTTATGTACCAGTGTTCACAACATTTGTTTTATATGTATGTCACGTAAAAATATATGTCGTGAGCACTGGTGTATCACTGTAATCAACCTTAAAATGGTTTCACTGTGCTCCTACCAAACGATCACTTTTACTAAAAGCTATGGGTGGGATCTATATTTATAAACGGTTAGGAAAAACCAGTAATTTTCTAACAAAATGTTCTTTTAGGAGCCGATACAGCTGAGTTATGATAGAGCTTGATTAATGTTCGACACTTGCCAGATGTTTTAAGGGAAGTTTAAAACTATGGAAATACTACACTTTCTAAAGATCGATAATATACCTACAATCTATATGTAGGAACCCTTTGAAATCAGTTTAAGACATAAAAAGTTAATTTAATACGAAACAAAATAGGTATCGTGGCATCTTTCAGGAAAAAATCAGAAAACACTATGAAAACAGAAAACATTAAGTATGTTTTTTATTTTATAATAATATATATGGAATATGCATGTCACATTTTCATATATCAACAATAGACAAAAAAATAAGCTGAAGTTATTGAAAACGACAGCATAAAAACCTAACAGCCGGCTTTCAGATGCCGAATATTATTTTGACCAATGATTTGACAAGTTCTTGCTAATAGAAAAATGGCTATGTATGACAATGCTGATGCGCTGAGCCAGAGTTATTTAATGGTTTCTATGGTGTAGTGGTATTGGTTCTAAATTAAAACTTGCATGTTTGATTCCTGCAGCGGGGATGTTTTTATGATGGACAAAAGTGTTCCATAATGAAAATTGTGTAAAAATAAAAAAATATTGCTGGACAATTCATCATTTGGGGATAGCGTATTGAACTGAAGTTCAGCAATTGATTCGAATATATTTTCAATTATTGTACAAACTCTAACCTCTTAGTTAAAAGCAACCCAAACGCGAGATTTGCCCAAGTTTACGCATTATGCCATTAGTGGTGACAAAGGAATTATGCAGGTATTTTGGCAAGCAAGTATTTTGGCACTCACGTTGAGTTCGCAATAATCTTGATAAAGTGAATGAATTACGCTGATTGCTCAGAAGGCTTTAAACTCTGCCTCTAATAAATGGGCAGCCATCTCTTTTGATGTGCTATCCTCACTTTTCGGGTATTTTCCGCCTCCGTTAATTTTAAGTGTGGTAACAAACGCCATTTTGGATGCGGTTGGTATCAGTATCTTTTATGCTTCATTATGTAGGTTTAGGACATTTTAACTGTTGACTAAAATTTATTTTACGGTCAATATTAAAGGTTGGATAAAATTTGACTTACACCTTTAAATTTTTGGTTGAATGAGTGTTCACAAGATTTTGAAAAAATAAGATAAATATATGTCCTACAATAATGAAATACCATTTGCACAATGTAACAAGTTGAAAATTTCAAAATAATTGTGTTAAAATAATAATTAGAATAAGAATAATTTTAAATGCATAATAAATTTTTCTGACATTATGGAATTAGTAGGTACATAGTGAAATTCTGGTTCAAAATAATTTTAAGTGAAATAAAGGTAGCTGCGCTCCCTACATTGTAACAAATCTAGAAGATGACGTTATACAATAATAGTATATCACAAAAAATTAAGAGATTTATTTAAAAAATTTCGATTATCAAATATTTAAATAAGCTTCTGCGAAACAACTATACGTATCAAATCGGCATCACTACATAGTATAAAACAAAGTCGCTTTCTTTGTCCCTATGTCCCTGTGTCCCTTTGTATGCTTATATATTTAAAACTACGCAACAGGTTTTGATGCGGTTCTTTTTAATAGATAGTGTGATTCAAGAGGAAGTTTTATACGTATAATATAACCGTCCGAAGCCGGACGGGTCGCTAGTATTTAAATAAACGCTGTGAAAATCATATTAATGAGTCACGAATGTATTAGTTTAACTAATATTAGCTTGTTTAGTTAATGGTTAATTCTCGGTAAAGGCGATCGATCAAAATAAGCTCTCATGAATATATTAAAATGAAGCGATATTTCATGCATCAATAATGCTGGGGCCACACTAACGGGAAATGCCATTAATTATCGCGATAATGGACGTTTACCATAGGTGTAGCCACAATTTAACGGGATAATTTGACAATGGCATTAACAATGCCGTTTGGCGTTAGGCGATAGCTCAAGTGGCGGTACATCAAAGAGATTAACGCGAGAATTGATGCGAAGAAGTGGCCACACTACGTATTGTCAGTGTGCGTCGAGAGCGCAAGGGGAGCGGACGTGTTTACTATGGCGACGGAGTGGAGTAACGAGAAAGTTCTTACTTTTCTCGAGATTCTGCAAACAGAACCATGCTTGTGGGATCCCAAACTCAAAGGTTACAAGAATAATATAAATTTACACTCATGAAATATAGAGCTCTGTCGACGTCCATCTTGCTTGAATTGAAGTAAATTCAACGCCGTTTTTATCGCCAATAATGAGCATTCATGTTGACCGTTGAAGTGTAGCCATCCACTTTAATGCGGTAAAAATTATTGCAATAATTAACGTGATAATGGGCATTGACGTTAAACGCTAGTGTGGCCCCAACATTACAATCACCACAGCAATTTACACGACAGCAATTTACCGAGGCCTTGGTATAAGTTGCATGTACGAAAACTATAGAGGTTTTCGTTTTATTCCATATATTTAGTTCCCTGCAGTGACTCTACTGGAAAACGGGAGCATTTATTTTTCAGGATACAACAATAATCTAACAGTTTCCTACAAACTCGAGTATACTTATACTCGTACAACAAATTCATTAGTCATTTTTTTAAATCTAAAGTGCAATTGATATCATAAATTATGATTCACCAAAATAAAATTTTAGAATAATTCGTCTTATCACTATCACTACATAGTAAAAAATAAAGTCACTTTCTCTGTCCCTATGTCCCTATGTATGCTTAAATCTTTAAAACTACGCAACGGATTTTAATGCGGTTTTTTAATAGATAGAGTGATTCAAGAGGAAGGTTTATAATATAATAAAACCGTGCAAAACCGGGGCGAGTCGCTAGTTAAGAATAAATAAATGTTAAACGTAACTTGACAGTACCTAGGCTACGAGTGTTAGCTATGATACGTAATCGGTAGATATATAATATAATCATGTTCTCGATAAATTTTTCCGTGTTCAGGTGCCGTATCTATTTCAAATATTTTATGCGATATCGGAAACGGTTGGGTTACCAGTTATCCTAAAAAATAAGTTTCAAGCTTCTAGCTACAAAAATTACGTAACTTACCTACATACTAATTTTCGTCCTCTATTTTCAACCTCCCCAAACGTTTTTTGCATTAAAAAGGAGCGTAGGTATGTTCTTTCTCAAGCTCTAGCTAGACTATCTCAGTACCAAACTCCATTGAAATCAGTTCAGTAGTTTAGAAGTTAAAGCGTATGTAACACAGTTGCTTTTGCATTTATAATATTACTAGCTGCGCCCCACAGCGTCGCCCGCGTGTAAATTTGTTTATTGTCATCATATTTTTATATTTTTATGCTATTCCCGATGAAGAAAAATCCATAAACAAAAATCATAAAAATGGGTCTATCCGTTCTCGAGTTATAAATGGTGTAACTAACACGACTTTATTTTACATAGATTATATAGATATTAAATAATGGTAGGGATTTAGAAATACCGGTGCGAGTGGCGCGAGCTGTAATTATCAATCGTCTACGAAGTTGGTCGGATACATTCTGAAGTTTGAACTGGAATCAAGATTGCAGGCTACGTAATTTATAGCCTGTCTAACTGCTATCTGCAGGGAAAATAGGGAAAT